>OZ025273.1:5848396-6360896 GCA_964019165.1 Mastigias papua | reverse complement strand
TGCATGTATGTTGTATGTATGTATATATGAACGTCAAAAAGCTACAAGCAACCAATGCACAAGCCTTCATCGGTAATATCATAGCAGCCAAACTTTATACATCTATAATAATAACACAACGGAACAATATATAATTATGTTATGAGAAAACAGTACTCTACACAATACAACAGGACTACAATGAATAACACCTAAAATTGAAAAGAGGGGAAAAGAGAGTTGGCACAAAAGACAGGGGTGTTAAAAAGGATGATGCTGTCCCTCCCACCGGAGTTACGAGAATACCGTGCAGAACAAAGTAAGCGAGGAATGCAATAGAAAGACAGCCAAACGCAAACTAAAATAGATTACATAGAGAGCAACGAAACCTAATAAGAAAAACGAGTAGATAAATAAAATGTAGAGCAACCCAAATCACTGGAATGACAATAAAGTGCATAGTAAAGAGAGGAAAATGCAGAGTATGTAGATTAAAAACAAACAATAAATTCTTTGTGTATATGTATATACATAAATAAATAACTACACATATACGTCTTGCACATTGACATATCGATTAACACCTAGCTGGTCGTTATAAACACCGATGTAGTATATATATATATATAGATGAAGATATGGAAATGATTCAAGTACTGATGAAGATATTTATGGAAACGTCTACAATTTAAGTGAAGTTTATCTTTGATTTTTGCTAATCTATATATATATATATATATATATATATATATATATATATATATATATATATATATATATATATATATATATATATATATATATATATATATATATATATATATATATATATATATATATATATATATATATATATATATATATATATATATATATATATATATATATATATATATAATACGTCAAAGCCGCACTAACTAAGTATATAAGTAAACCATAGAGAAATTCAAAAATACACTTTCTTGTGTCGTAAACGTTTCGATATATTATCTTCATCAGTACTGATGAAGATAGTATATCGACACGTTTACGACACAAGAAAGTATATTTTTGAATTTCTCTCTCTCTTTCCCTCTATATATATATATATATATATATATATATATATATATATATATATATATATATATATATATATATAATACGTCAAAGCCGCACTAAGTATATAAGTAAACCATAGAGAAATTCAAAAATACACTTTCTTGCCTCGTAAACGTTTCGATATATTATCTTCATCAGTACTGATGAAGATAATATATCGACACGTTTACGACACAAGAAAGTATATTTTTGAATTTCTCTCTCTCCCTCTCTCTCCTTCTATAAATATATATATATATATATATATATATATATATATATATATATATATATGTGTGTGTGTGTGTGTGTGTGTGTGTGTGTGTGTGTGTGTGTGTGTGTGTGTGTGTGTGTGTGTGTGTGTGTGTGTATGTGTGTGTGTGTGTGTGTGTGTGTGTGTATTTGTGTGTGAGAAGCTCCTACAGGCAGAAGGAGAAAAGAAACCACCCATGAAAGTACCACAGGTAACACAACTTGGAACTTAAGAATTATGGTGGGACAAAGCAATCATGCTCCCAAATAAAATGAATCACAACAGATCTGATCTGGTTATATGGAACAGCAAAAATAAAGTAATGTAAAGTCGTAGACTTTAGTGTGCCTCTCGATAAAAGTATATTAATGAAACACACAATACTACAAGAACTATACAGCGCACACATACGAGATTATACCAATCACTAAAGGGACTTTAGGGATAATCCCTAAGTCACCAGAAAAACACTTGGAAAATATTGGATTAACAAAGGAAATTAATGACATCATGATATGAAGAAAGAGAAGACTTGATAAATAAATTTACTATAACATAAATCTGAGTAAAAGTCAAAATAAAAGTAAGATCATTGGTATAGACCTATAAGGCGGGACTTCTTAAACTTTTAATGAAATCCCCAGGGGATAGATTAACTCTAACCTAAGGCGAAAAGATACCAAACTATACTAGAAGCTATGGAATAATAGTAATAGAACAAGGCCGAGGGTCTATATTGAAAGAAACCGTCAAATCGTAAAGTATTTTCAATGACTATACTTAGACAGCCATAACTAAGGTGTCGTTGGTTGGAAAAACTATAATGCTCGTCAAATGCAGCTACAAACATACATTCATGTATATATATATATATATATATATATATATATATATATATATATATATATATATATATATATATATATATATATATATATATATATATATATATATATATATATATATATATATAAGTTCTTGTAGTATTGTGTGTTTCATTAATATACTTTGATCGAGAGGCACAGTAAAGTCTACGACTTTACATTACTTTATTTTTGCTGTTCCATATACACAAACTTAAATAGCTTCACACACGAAGAAATTTTTAAAGAAATAAATATATACTCAAGAAAAAACTCTAACTGTTAAAACGTTTCGGCACAAGCCTTCATCAGTTCTATATATATATATATATATATATATATATATATATATATATATATATATATATATATATATATATATATATATATATATATATAT
Organism: Mastigias papua; assembly: GCA_964019165.1. Taxonomy (NCBI): domain Eukaryota; kingdom Metazoa; phylum Cnidaria; class Scyphozoa; order Rhizostomeae; family Mastigiidae; genus Mastigias; species Mastigias papua. The sequence goes on along the minus strand of OZ025273.1, from coordinate 6,358,321 downwards.
ATATATATATATATATATATGTGTGTGTGTGTGTGTGTGTGTGTGTGTGTGTGTGTGTGTGTGTGTGTGTGTGTGTGTGTGTGAGCAACGATCTGGAAGCGTGGCCCGATAGCTCAGTTGGTAGAGCACCGACGTACAATGTCAGGGGTCACGAGTTCGAATCGCGCTCGGGTCGGCTATTTTCTCGCACTTTCACTTTTCATTTCTTCAAATCCTGTTGCCTTTACAAAATATATGATTCAGCATATATCTATATATATTTCCGAAATTCCCCGATAATATAAAAGTAGATATGAGGCGAATAAACACGACAATGTTTTTCAATTTGCAAAACATGTGTCGGATTGTTCCAGTCCATCATCAGTTGCTAAGTACAACAGAAAAACCTCTAGACACGTAAATAAACGCTAAATTACCAATGCAATGTATTAATCGAAAAAGGAATCAATGTAACGAAAAGGAGTGGAACGGTTATGGAAAAAGATCTAAAAGTACGCTGAATCATCTTATTTAAATCAGGCCTTTCCCAAAAGATGTGCAATGCTTCTTTAATTTTTAATTTACAATGAGTGGTTGTAGAATCCAACACTTTGAAACATTTATCATTGCAAGCCTCTTTACAAACAACTGAACCTTTAAGATGTTTAAAATATTCGAATTTTTATCAGTAAATAAATGCTCGCACTCGAGTAGATAAATGTCGGCTTGTTTCGCCAATGTACACGGAATTACATCCGGCACATTTAAATCTGTAAACAAAATAAGAGCGGAGCGATCTAGGCACACAATCCTTTACAGAGAGCAAATTTTTAATCTTAAAGGAAGAAAATGCCAATTGTATTTTAAGATTGTTACAACATTTATTGACAAGCATACCTATCTTACCTTAGGTAAAATTGGAAAGCTTAAGATATGGCAGTTTAAAATAAACAGTAGAAATATCAGTAGGTGAAGCTGAGGTCTTACTGCTATGAGCATTATCAACATACGATGTTAACTACACGGTTTACTAAATAGTCGGGGTATTGATTCTTTCAAAATATATAATAGAGTTTTCTAACATCTTCATTAAATTTAAGAAGAGAATTTTTAATTTTGTAAGCTCTATCTACTAATGTACGAATAAGACCAATCTTATAAGAAAAGGAAATGAAGCTGAAAAAAAGTAGTAAGTAACCCGGTAAAAGTACTTTTACGATGTTATGATGTTAAGAGACAGGATGGGTCTTTATTATTGATACAGACATCAAGAAAAGCCAACATCTTGTTATTTTCCTTTTCACCGTGAATTTGATGTTTGGGTGTTATGAGTTGGGAAAATCAAAGAATGATAAGGCATCATGCTCAGTGTTGAAAAGACAAAAAGTACCATCAACACAACGTCGATAAAACTGAACAGGAGGGCCTTGATATTAATTAAGCCATATGTTTTCATGATGCCCTCGGAATAGATTAGGAAAGGAAAGGATAGGAATATTAGGCATACAGCATCATATAGCGTTGATGCACTCCCTTTCTCTAATGCCTTTTCTAGATATTCCTGTTCATTTGGTCCAGCGATCTTTTCCCACTTGTACCAATCCACGCGTATATTATATTCAGTATCATTTAGAGTTTAGAAGCTTTAGAAAAATAGTGCACTTTACAGCTCTCACAAATACGATTTAACGTTTAATCATGTGTCTAGAGGTTTTTTTATTGTATTTAGCAACTGATGATGGACTGCAACAATCTGAAACATACTTTGCAAACTGGCAAACAATGTCGTGTTTATTATGCTGCACAAGAACAGGCAATAGAACCAGGACAATTAAACATCACGTTTATGTGGAAAATATCTCTCCTATTTGTAGAATGTATGGAAAACGTGAAGAAACGCATGCGCATGTAGTTTCCGAGTGTAAAATTTTAGCGCTGAGGCATTACAAGCATTGAGGGCGGATAAAATAGCCAAGCTAATGCATTAGTAGATACAAGCGCAAATTTGATTGAAGAAAAGTGCTAAGGACCCAAGGCCAGAGGACCCAAGGCCAGAGGACCACAGGCCAGAGGACCACAGGCCAGAGGACCAAAGGCAAGAGGTAGTAATGGGCAATGAGAAAATGAAACTACTATGGGACATGAATATCCAAAACTGACAATCTTGAACACTCAACACCGGATATGATAGGCCTACGTTGGAAAACTATTGCACCTTGCAGGGGAATATGGAATATTGAGTAGGGTAATTCGGGGCAAAATGAGACGCTTAAGCAAATATTCTACTCTTGCTCAGCCAGGAATACGAGAATAAAAGAGGACAACATTCATATACTTACTTAAACATATGAACTATTCAACAGCAAGAGCAATTTTCCCTAGCTTTTCATAATTTGAAAATTTCAAGCTTTTTCTACAACAGATATATCGTCTCATTTTGCCCCACATGTGGAGCAAAATGAGACACTTTATCTTCTATGTTTATAACTCTTAAAGACATACATCTACTAGTTACCTTTTCAAATTATAAGAGGCGGAGGCAATAGACATTTCATTCATCAGTTTTTAGCAATATATTACTAATTGAAATGACTGAAATAAGTACACTTACATTCGAATTAATTTAAGGAAATTTATGAAATTCTTCTTAAAGTTATGTAATGGCGAAAGATCAACGAGGTTCGTGGTTATACAAATTAGATGGAAATCAAAAAGAACAGGAAGTCGAAATACGGTCAATGAAAAACTTATAATTTGAAGATTCGAAAAGTTAAACATTGTTGCGAAAACTCTTGTTAAAATAGATCTTTAATAGATGTTTTGATAGGTAGCCACGCATTTTTTTGACAGCTTCGAATGTCAAATCTAATGTTCTGCTATCTGAAGAAGTTTCGAGTTAACTCTACTCTGTGAGGAGATGCATTATCCTGTTAACAAACGAAAGTTTTTCTTGATTGCTATGGATATTGCGAATACTTTAAGAACGATTTTCTTGAAGCAAGGAAACATAACATGTTCAATTCAATCTTCATGTTATTGAGTCGTTTCTAAGGGCAAAACGACAATCGTTAGAGAATACCCACTGAAGAAGGATCCAGCAGTTTTTTGCTGAAATAAAAGTTTTTGCTGTTTTATACTCTTTGATAGTGAGGACCATCTGAAATCGAAGTCAATTCAACGTATGGTTTCATCTAAATTAAGAAATACTAGTATACACTATGACTGCTAGTAGTAGATTAGGGCGGACTTAGGCCATCGTCGCATTTTGCCCCAGTTTGGTAACAGAAGAAAGAAAGAAACTAAGAATAAAAGTGTGCATTCCATCATGCTATGGTATTGCGAGTAATATACAGTTGTGCTTAACTAAATTCTATAGGGGGTTGTATCTCACTCACCTTGAATCATTGGTGCAATAATTTGAAAAAGTTTTCAATATATTTTCCTTAGCCTTTGCAAAATTGCTGTTTTAATCATCGATGAATCCGCAAAAATTTCTCTTTTCTCACCTCACCTTTTCGTTACCACAGAAACAACGGTTGAAAAGCTGAAAGAGGGAGTTCAATTTTTATATCATAGATTGAGCTGACTTGTTTCTCCACCGGACACACCGAAAATTCATTATGAGAGAAGAAATGTCGCATTTTGCCCGGTGTCTCATTTTGCCCCGAATTACCCTACCCCGTCAATCAGTTGCAGCTGAAGCGCAACCCTCCTTGAATGAACTAAAATGAAATCAATAAAATGACATGAAGTGAAAGTGTCGACATAACATAGAAAGTTGAAGAAATATAGAATAGTAGAGCAGCAAAACTAATTCCTGTAATCATTAGAGCTTTGGGAAAGATCTCAAAGGGTTTTCACTTGTAGGTTAAGCTTGTAAGCCCTAGAATCTACTTTGGGACACTACAAAAGGCATGCTTATTAGGAATTGTGAGGATGTTACTGTACACGCTCTTGCAGGATACAACCCAATGTTCAACAAATGTCCTAGTCAAATAACATCAAAGACTGTGTTGAAATGTATGGCAAGAGAGCAATGGAATGTATATAATGAATATTATAAAATTGATAAGCACAGAATAAGAGAGATGATAGTGTTGTGGCAGAGGGATTGAAGCATAGAGTTGTGGCGAAAGCGACGAAGGTTATGAAATATGAAGCCAGAAATGACAAGCAGTGTGAAAACACATTACTTGAAGTTGATCAAGGGAGGATATATCAGGAATTTGACGGGAAAGAAAGACATGAGACATTTTTGTCTATTCAATATAAAATGTTACAATTACACGCTACTTGCTATACTAAATAGAAATTACATGACTGTACTACAAGGACGATACCACGGAGTGCAAGATGCTATGACAACTCCGTAGCCTTTGACATAAGACACACGTAAAAAAACCAGAATTAAAAACACAGCTACAAAAATCCACACAAATAGCTTCTACTAATAAATACTTAGGTTTGTTTCATATTGTATGCTAGGCTACCCTAGGGCAAACAGGTCCTTTTACGTCATGGTCAAGAAAAGGGTAAACTGAAAAAGGGATTAAAGATCTGTGCCCAATGAGCCCGACACCCAATATGAAACAAACCTACGAGCTAAATGAAAGGAGTAAAGGGACTTGTGACAACATGGTGTAAGACAAGAGTGTGAATCTTACTTAATTAAGCCGACCAGTTTTAGGAATAAAATTTAGAGTATGTTCAAGAGCACGTTTGGTGATGTCACTAGGGAGGTTTTTATCACCATACAATAGAAGATGCACTAGGTCATGGTTTGCAAAGATGTTGATTTGAACAAATGGTCGTACTACTACAGAGAAGTCATTGAGAAGATGCCGTCACTGATTATCAAACGAAGGGCAAAGCAGCAAAAAGTGCTCCGTGTCCTCGATACCATCATTCGTGGGGCACATTGAGTTTATGATGTCCTTACAGTTGTGCTCAAATTTGTGAAAACTTAATTTGCTGAGACCAACTCTTATTTGGGAAAGATATGATAAACCTAGTGGATCATTAATTCCAAATACGGACTTAGTAGGGGGACGAATTATTGACAGAGTCTTAGACTTAAACACAGCAATGGACGGTACATTTCTGATCTCAGGATCAAGCTTATTCCATTCTGACATGCAGTTGGGATAGAAACTAGATTGAAATTTGTTAGTCCTTGCTCGCAATCGCCCAACAGCATCCCAGCTACGAAGGGAATATTGCAATTGAAGTTGTGTTGGTATAGGCTCCTTTGTGTACTGTGTAGTGAGATTACTCATGAGCTTGTAAAACAACCTCGTGCATCTACTCCACCTACGGGAGCAGAACGACTCCCGACCAAGCTCTGCACAGATTTCTCACGCGATGTCCTCCCCCCCCCCCATGTTCCTGTTATAGCAAGAGCATTGGAACACTGGACAAACTCGATTTTGCCATTAAATATGGCAAAGTGACGCTGTGGCTGAATTCGCATACTTTTGCTGGAGTATGATAAATGACATCACCATAGTCAAAGTGAGGTCGCACATAGGGCTTATACAGATTATTTAGGGTATGCCTAGGTAAACATTGCGTGAGGCATTTTAGCGAACCAATGCCATTTCTCGTTTTAGAGATGGCAGATTTAATATGAGCTGAAAAAGAGAGCTTCGAATCAAAAATAATGCTTGAATGTTTATTTTTGTCTACTTTCTTCACAGATATATCATTAAAGAGTATGACGGGGCGATCTACTTGATGCCTTTTCTTAGAAAACAGCAATTCAGCGGCTTGTTTTTGCGGATCAGGATTGAATGACATCCTCCAGTCATGAGCCCACTGACTTATCAGCACAATATCATGACTCATATCCTCAGAAGCTACATTTGGTCCATGAACAACCGTAAACAGGGATGTGTCATCGGCGAAAAGATTAACATTACATTTAAGACTAACAGTAAGATCGTTGATGTACACGAGGAAAAACAATGGCCCCAATATAGAACTCTGTGGCACCCCTGCCAAAATTTCTCCCAAAGTAGAGCACTTTCTGCTTAATACAGTGCGCTGCTTGCGGTCTTGAAGGAAGTTCTGTATGAGAGAAAGAAGTTGGCCTGAAACACCACATCGTCTGAGCTTACAAATAAGGCCATTAAACCAAACCCTATCAAATGCCTTGGAAATATCAAGGTATACAGAAAGAATGTCGCGAGGGGGATTGCAATCTAATGCTTTAAAAATTTAATGCGTTATAGAGATTAACTGGTCGATTGCTGAATCGCCTGGCCGAAAACCTAATTGGTTGAGATCAAGAAAACTACAGGAAACAAGGTGTGGGTATAAGGAATCATAAACAAGTTTTTCAAGAATTTTCCCAAAAATTGGTAGACGAGAAATGGGACGGTAGTTAGCCTTCAAGTTCTTTTCATTCTTCTTGTGTACCGGGACTACATTAGCACAATTCTACACTTCAGGAAATCCCTTTTCCCACACTTCAGAACATCCCTTTTCTCACGCAATTCGTGAAAATTATCTGAAGAGGAGTAACTAACGAGAGATCGATTGATTCTAACGTTCTTGTAGATATTCGATACATGAGACTTTGATACAAGACGCAGATGAAGCACGAAGCTTCTGGAGCTCAATATGGGAAAACCCAGTGGAGCACAACACTCAGCCTGAATGGCTGAAGGAAATGAAAGAGGAGATGACGATATTAAACCATAGACAAGAGAACATAGAGATTGATGTAGCAAAAGTGAAGGAACACCTGAAGAGAAAGCCCCAGGGCCTGATGGGGGTGCTGGGTTTCTGGATAAAGAATTTGCATGGGATCCACAACAGAATTACTGAATAGCTAAATGAGGTTATCAGACCTGGTGTTGTACCGACATGGATGACTACAGGTAGGACAATCTTGCGTATTGAAAATACTAGTAGAATCAGGGATTGCAATGAGTGACCACTATATGGCGTATTCTGTTACAAAGTTAAATGGCTCCTTTAAAAAAAGCCATAAATCCATAAAAACACGAAACATGACAAGCTTTTCTGACGATGCTCTGTTGAGAGATGTTGTATTTATCGAGTGGAAAGAAACTATAGGACCTTCAGGTGATGTAAATATGCTTGTTCAACAAATTTCGAGCATGTGTTCCCTGGCAATAGAAAAAACGCCCCTCTCAGCCATATTCGCGTTTCAGAAAAGTACTGTCCTTGGATAAACTCTAATCTAAAGAAACTGATTAGGGCCAGAGATCGACTAGAAAGATCTGCTGTGAAACAAACATCAGAAAATTTGATGAACTCCTATAACAAATGTAAAAGTCGGGTAAACGCCTTTAAAGCGTTGAAAAGCAATATTTCTCACATAAAATCTTCAAAAACAAGGGAAATATAAGGGAGTCGTGGCAGACTGTTAATCGACGACTTAATAAACGACCCAAATCCACGAATATTGTCAGCTTGAAAGTCTAACCAAACCATATTTGATAGAGTATATCGACTAAAACGAACGAACTATTTTGTTCCATTAGCAAAAAGTTAGCTGCAGCACCCTTCTCTCCAAAGAAACTAGTGTCAACAATTGCAGGAAGACCTTCAATTTCAGGGCAATTAATAAAAGGGAAATCCAAAAATCAATGGATAAGGTTAAATTAACAACAAGCTTCGATAATGACAACATCTCTGATTATTTTCTAAAGATTACTTTTCCTTTAATTTCCAGAATTCTAGCGCTAGTATTCAGTATCTCTATTGAAACCAGCACGTTTCCAGATACTCTGAGAGTTGCTTGAGTTGCTCATTTATATATTGGCTATCAAAGTATAAAAATATATTCAGTTGCTCTGAAGATGGCCCATTGGCCGAAACTAGTCAGCACTGAAAAATAACAAGCGCCTAAAAACCAATATGATGCCTCTTTCTTGAAAGAGTTGTTGCTGCCTGCTTTACGAAGTTCAAATATATATATATATATATATATATATATATATATATATATATATATATATATATATATATATATATATATATATATATATATATATATATATATATATATATATATATATAACCAATATATATATATATATATATATATATATATATATATATATATATATATATATATATATATATATATATATATATATATATATATATATATATATATATATATATATAAATATATAACCAATATATATATATAATACACACACACACACACACACACACAATTGATGCGTATATAGCGATTTGCCCACTTTACGGCTCTCCATAAATATGTCCATTTTTATTTGCCTAATATTACGGAGGATAATACGAGAAGATGTTGTGGTTGTTGCTGCAAAACATCGCATGCTGGCACTGGCAGTTCTGGGCAGCCAAGAGATTTTACCTCAAAGGTATGAGCATATCGATTTGCGATTGCGAAAATATTATTTCAAATAACATTTTTGCATTCAAGATACTTTTCAACTTCAATTTATTTTCAATCTCATTTCCCTTGAAATGTTTAAAATTGTTTACGAGCGTTCTTCAATGTAACAGAATTTTTTCTATACACTCTTTTTTATACGAATAATTTTATACGAACACCAGCCTCAAAATTGATGGGAAATTAAGAACAAATTAAGAAGAAGAAGCTGAGGCTGAAGCACTGTCGTAAAATGTATTATGGACAATGATGCATACGCTTTCCAATACATAATAAAACTGATACGAAATGTCATTTCCTCGTTACCCAGCGGAGAAGTGACGGCTTTGCCCCTTCTCCTCCTCTCCTCATTGAAAATAATACCCAATTCATAAACATTGAAATATCGTGTAAACACCCCAATCTCATATGATTTCATACCGGACCGATACTGAGGCTGTTCTTCCGTCTATCTCTGCTGGCCTCATGATCGATCCGGTATGAAATCATATCGGATTGTGGTATTTACACGATACCGTATTCATTTCATACCGTATTCATAAGCAAATTGAAATCGTACCGTATTCATCATCGTCTACTGGTAAACGGAAGGTGAATACGGTATGAAAACATATCGGATTCAAATGAATCCGTTACCGTGTAAACGGGGTCTGAGTTTCATGCGTATATGAAGGGCAGAAATTTATTCCCAGTTTAACAGATGGAGTGTAAAAGGAACGCCAGGGGTAAACAACATCAGTTACTTAGTGACAAGGCAATTGTCAACAAGTCAAAACGAAGGCATGCATATCTCTCCATCGCATGGATTGATCATCGTAAAGCGTACGAAATGGTACCACACTCGCGGATAACAGAATGTCTGGATATGATTAGAGTTGCAGAGAACCTTAAAGAACTATTGATAAGAAGCATGCCTAGTTGGAAAACGATATTGCTACCAGGGAAGGAAAAATTATGACAAGTAAGTATTCAGAGAGGAATCTTTCATCGCGACTGCATGTCTTCATTACTGTTTATCATTTGTCTTCTGCAAATGTCAATTGTACTGAGAAAATGTAGGGCAGGATATCAATTTGAAAGAGGTCGAAAGTTCATCCCCTCCTTTTCATGGATGATCTAAAGTTATTGGCAACAGACGACAGGGAGATTGACTCGATGGTAAGAACCTTAAATGTCCTCATTGAAGATATAGGAATGACGTTTACGGTCAAAAATGTGGAAATGTTGTAATGAAAAAAGGAAAAGCTGTGAACAGTGATGGTGTACAACTGCCAAATGGTGAAACAATTAAAAGTGTTATAAGTATCTTGGTATGCTAGAGATCGACGAAATTATTAATCAATATATCAAAGCACTTGTGCAAAATGAATACTTGCGAAGACTGAACAAGAGTTTTAAATCAAGAACAGCGGGAATATAATCATTGCAAAAAATACATGGGATGTATCGCTGCTGAGGTATGGTGCTGGTTTGATAAATTGGACTATAAATAAACTACAACAACTTGATAGAAAGACGAGAAAGAAGCTGGCCATGTATGGAGCATTCCACCTAAAAGCAATGTAAACAGATTGTATTTAAAACGGCAAGAAGGTGGGAGGGGTTTAATTTGAGTTGAGGATACTGTACGAAGAGAGGATAACAGCCTGTGCTCATATATTATGAGCAATGACTACGAAATAATGAGATTAGTAGAAAAAGAAGGGATTTTGAAAGAGAATGAAATCAAAGATCCTGAAGTGTGGAAACGCCAAAATAATGAAAAACACAAGAATGGATGGATGGAAAGCGCTACATGGGCAAACAGTCAATGCTACAAAGAATTAATGCATAGGGATAAGAACTCGAATTGGTTAAGATATTCAAGATTAAAGAAGATTGTTCCCTTGTGTCGTCTGCAGAAGATGTAGTATGATGGATGTTCTAGTAGCAATAGCAGAACGTCTGACAGCAATAATAATTTTTTTTGCATTTCGTTCACATAGTTTATACATTGTACTTTGGTAGTTAGTTATTAATGCAAAACAGCTGCAAATGCTTTACATATTGTACAGTAAATTCAAATACAAAATCATTGCTTTTACGAAACTCATCATCATCATCATTTGGTGCCATATGATAGTTAGTTGTTCATATATCATATGAATATAATAGTTTATACACTACCAAGCAATATCAAACCTCACTACTACAGGTGGCTCGAATTAACTGGCATAGTTACAGGTGATACAAACAAAAAACAAACAAACAAACAAACAAACAAACAAACAAACAAACGGGAAAAAGCCTAGAAGCTACAATTACCTCGAATGAAATCAAATCAGGGCAGGTCAAAGGTTTTTTTTCTTTGGCAAAAACTAAAATATATACTGATTGGATGATTATGTTGGAGGTTTTTCTGATAATGAAAGGAAGGTGGTCTGTAATTAAATCTAAATCTTTACATATATCAATGAAAGAATCAGCAAAACGACCGAAAATGCCAAGGCAAACCAACAGACCGACTTACAAATTAAGCGAGATAAAATTGAGAGTTCAATGTTTGCAGGATCTGTTGGTACTTTTATATTTTCCTTTGTGCACTGATAATCAAATTTGTTTTAAACCCATTGACAATTCGAGAACAAGCAGTTTTCAATCAACAATGATACTTTGAATCTTACAGGATCTGTTGGTACTTTTATATTTTCCTTTGTGCACTGATAATCAAATTTGCTTTAAAACCCATTGACAATTCGAGCACAAACAGTTTTCAATCAACAATGATACTTTGGGTCTTACAGGATCTGTTGGTACTTTCATATTTTCCTTTTTGCACTGATAATCAAATTTATTTAAAACCCATTGACAATTCGGGCACAAACAGTTTTCAATCAACAATGATAAGAAGATCAGGACGGAACATATCATCAATAATCATGCAAGAAGAGAGAAAGCCTCGTTCTTCCCGGGCATCTATAAATCGTTTATGAGCAACAGGTTGGTAATCTGTACATTTTTACTGGCATAGCCTGCCTTACTTCTTCTACCTAGATAACTGGATCACAAAAATTAATGAGACCAGTGGCAACAGATTGTCACCCTGAGAAATCTCTTTTTTGACTTCAACGTATTTCAAGAAACATCTAAATGCTCTGAAAAGTATCTCATTTCACAGACTCTTCAATAGGTTGAGACAAAGCTTGGTAAAATCGTTCACAAATATACAAATATGGGCCTTGAGTTTCCAAACTTATTCTCTGAAAAGTCTGTTGGTACTACAGAACTTCACAATGGCACGAAAAAGCGGGAAAATCCACAGTTTTCAGTATGCTAAAAGAATGTTCCCGGTTTTGTCGTGCTATAGTGAACTTCTTCTCTAGTATTCAACCTGTTGCAGCACTGCATATCACCCATTAGATAGCCAAGCGGCTGTTCCCTTATCTTCATTCAGCATACTCTCTAACATTTTCTTGAGGTGGCAATATCGTTCTGCTCATCTTTTACAGAAAAAGCTCCTCCCTGTCTAACATAGAACCTTCTAAAAATGCTCTGTGATTAGCTGTTCTGATAATCTGAAATTATCTTGATGGGAGTTTCTATCCTTCTCCTTTACAGTTTTAAGTCCTAAGCTTCTGTCATGTCCTACATGCACAGACCATATACTAGTTCGAAATTATCTGCTCTCATTTGCATAAGGTGCAGCATTTTTGCTCTGTTCTGGATTCTTTCTGCTCTGTCCTATCAGGATTTGGAATGATTTCATCAAATGCCAGCCAATCTAAAGCAACATTGGATTGTTCCTACAAACTTTCGCTAGATTAGTTATATTCTTTGAGAAAAAGCCTAGGGTATTATCATCAGCATAGTTGTAAACAGTTGCTTCCTATATAAATAGAAAAGGCCTTTTATGTAGAACTTAAAAAGAATTGGAGCTAAGACAGAGCCTTGAGCAGCACCAGATATAATGTTCTGAAATGAACTATAAGTATTGATAATTCTGACCCACTGTTCATGTCGCTTGAGATTGGAATAGACATAAACTAAAGCATTTTCATCAAACCTATATGCAGAAAGTATAGCAATTCGTAGATCATAGGAATAGATTCAAATGCTTTTGAGAGACCCATGTTAATTCACCGTAATTCTCGCTTCAAAATATGTAACAGTATCAGTCTTCAGTCTTATACGTAAAACAGATCATAAGTTATAGATGAAGACATTGTAGAGGGCTGCACTGAGCGAATTCATCTAAAAATAGCTGTTGGAGCATTTTCTAAAATGGACATGTAGCATGTATTGTATTAAGCACTCCAAAATATGCAAAAATCCTAATTTTAGTAGATTAGCAAAATTTTGTTTCAAAGTTATGAAAGGAAATAAAATGGAGGGCTGGGACAAAGCATCCCTGTCAAAAAATAGCTATTGGGGGCATTTTCTGAGTTGGGTCTGTTTCGCATTTTGATGAGCACATCAAAATCTGTACTTCAGCCAAATTTCATGCTTCTATAAGAAAATGCAAATTTCGACTCCTAGGCGGGTGTACTGCCGCTAGGACTGAACATAGGTCACCTTGGTTTTCTAACACTAGTTGTGTCTCCGATAATGAGAAAGCGATTGTTAAATATTTTTGAAAGAACGAATTCGTCCGTGACAATTTTGTCTTCAGTTACTAGCATGATGTTACTTCCAGTGAATCCTCCCGTTCTGGATAAGAACAGTTTTGCAAGATTCCAAAATTCTTTATTGGATACGTATCCATTTACCGTGGCTTTCTTCAAGTGAGCTTTCATCAATTTCCTTAAAGAACATTTATCTCTTTGCCTTTCAAACTACATCTTGTTTTCCACACTAGGATATTCCTTCAATTCGATCAAAAATAGCTTTATTTAACTCACGGTTCATGACTGGAACCATGTTGCCTGAAATAATTTTGATTTCAAGCGGAGCATGTTTATCTATCATTTTTCGAAAACGTTGTGTGAAGTTATTATATAACTGGCTAGCATCATTCAATCTATTTCCAAAGTCTAAGCTTCGAACGTCTGCAAAGGAACTGTCTACAATAACGTTCTTATAAGATCGGCACTTCACATTTCTGGCAAGAACTTGGCATGCCACTCTTCCTAGTAGCTCTCACCTATTGTAGCTACATTATCACATTTTTCCAAAGTAGGATTAAGGGATACTCAGAGCTCTATAAAAAGGATCAAACTTTGCAGCGCGAAAAATACTAAAAATGATCTGTCCTCTCTTATGAAAAATTCAGAGCACATTTCGTCTATAGAGGACTTTCTATAAACAGGTAGTCTATTGCATACTCTCCAGTCCGGAATAGAAGGGGGGGTGGCAATAAGCGGGGGGGTTGGAAAAAAGTCTCAAAGTAAATAAGCGGGGGGGTTGCAATAACCGGGGGGGTGGAAAAGCTCCAAGGTGAATGTCTATGGGGTGGGCTGTTATTAATGGATGTGGACAGAAGACCAACATATGCACTGGATAAAAAACTTTAACTTTTTGAAAAACAATTTATTGCGTTTATTACATATTTCTAGCATGCTAAAAATGTGTCTATAATCGGCGTTCAGAATGACATCATCATTGGCACAACTGTCGGCTGAGTTTTCAGTGCTTCTTGCAGCACTTACGCATTTCACGATAGCATTTTTTCAGCACAACAAACATTCACAACGAGTTACTTTCTCCGGACAATTCTTGGTCTGGTTGGGAAAATGTCCTCTTGGCTCAAAATTAATAAGCGGGGGGGGGTTGCAATAAGAATGTCCTGGTGTGCATTTTTCGAAAAAATAAATAGTCGGGGGGGGACGTCTATTCCGGACTGGAGAGTACAAACCTTTCACTAGCAAACTGCTGTAACTCCCCATGAAATTGTATCTACCTTAGAAGTTTCACAAAGCTTCGTTTTTTCTAAGATAAAACATGTAAAGAAGACATCGTTCAATAATAATTTTTAAGTCGTAAATTTTGTTTCTAATACCATTTATATTCAAGAAACAGATTATAAGACTTTTTGGATATCCGGGCTGTCACAATACAACGGCTGGCTGAACGTGTCAAAAAATTAATGAGGAAATTTCTGGAGTAGTCGTCGTTGAATTATGTGACGGTAAATTACTCAAGGGCTTGCTACAGTCTAGATACGTTGTTCAGTCATGTAGAGATAACGAAATTTGCAAAATTACATGCTAAAACATTTGTCCCAACCTCAACCAAGTAATTCATTCTTTTTCTTTTGTTTTCTAGCTCCAAATCTGCTCTAAGTACAATCCCCTGTAAGGCAACAGGAGGTACATTTCCCATTATCTTTTCGACAGCTAGTGCTATGATCGGCTTTCCTCGTCATCGTTTCTTAGAATCGAAGTTTCCGGCTTTCAACTGAGAGTTGGCTCCACATGGTACCACATAGCTACAATTCCTAACCCTCCTAATGTTCTCCGATGCACATCATGAACAGCTTGATTCATGGCCATTCTATTAAAAGCTCTGATCACTGAGCCCCCACCATGCAAATTGAAGGTGTTCGGTATGTCTATCTTGCAGCAGTCGATAATTCTGCAATTTTCATTCTGAGTTTTGGTAGTTCATGTTTTGCATCTTTGTACAAGGGGAACACATCGCTTTCGTGAACTTCCTGTGCAATGAACTGCTAGTAGATACCATATTGATATCTTCTAGCAGTTCATTGCTATATCATAAAAATTATTAAGTTTAATATTAAATAAGTTTATAAGTTCTCTTGGTTACTCAGGAGAGACATACATTCATGTACCAATATCTCCCCTTCGGGGAGGGGATGACAGAAAGTGGTAAATATTGTTTGCTCATATTTACCTCCGGCAGCCCATTGCATGTGCCTCAGGATGTGAAACAACCCTTGCACCACTTCAGTTGAAGAAATATAGCATCGATATACAGAGCTTTTATTAATATTTAGAGTGAGTGGCTGAACATAAATAGTATGCGACTGTGTCCCATGGAGGGCCGCAAAGCCTTCCTTTCTAGGGGGTCTGGGAGGCATGCTCCCAAAAATGTTTGACATTTAGACCCTCAGAAATACATTTTCCAGCAGTTTCGGAATAAATTTTCTGAAGGAACTCATAGTCCTTTGTACTCCAAAGTCAAGACGGAGACTACACGTTTTGAAAGATACGTATTTGGAAAAGCATTAAAAAACAGACAAAAAAGGTATTTCCAGAGAATATCGAATCCTCTGATGTTATCATATGCCTTTAATCGGTAATTAGTGAAATCTTAGTTTCCATTTTATTCAATTATGTGTACTTTCCTTTACATCATTTCACGTCAAAGTAGACGGCAGTTAGGCAGCGGCCTTCTGTTGAAAACTTTGGATATAGCTGTACTCAGTGAAACATGCCTGGCTGGCAACTCAAAGCTGAGCCAAGACAAAGGCAGGCGCACGTTTTTAATGGGGATGTGAGCATGAAGACGAGCCAAACTATTCAGATGTGGAAACTGCCATCAGGAACAAACTATTTATCAAAAGACTTGATAGTATACTCGGCTCACCACATGGAGATCATCCTAGAAGGCTCTGAGAAATATGACATAGAAATTCTTGGATTGCTTCTCTGAAAACACTAAGACTGGTTCCATGAAAATAATACAGAAATTCAGGAGCCAAAAGGGTGCAATCAGATATGGATTCGAGACAAGAATTTACCCCACAAGAAGAAGGGATGTACATCATGCAAAGTCTAGGCTTAAAAGGTCTTCATGAAAATGAAGAAGTTGTGGTCAACTGCGCAGGTTACCTGTCTCTAAGATAGTGTCTCCAAGAGAGATTGTGAGGGCTTCTATGATATAGCATAGAAGGCATTTGGTCGTCAAGACACTGTCTCCAATTTCACAGCCTGATGGAGAATTCCTGATGGACAAAAGCGATAAAACGAAACAATGGGCAAGCACGGTAATTCGGTCCATAATTCCACTTTGGCTACTGATAAAGATAATAAAACAATAACCTTGCAACACCCTGGCTTACTGGAGTTTTCCTGAGTACAGACTTGCCATGAAGAAGCTGACTCTACTAAACAAATCTCATCAGTTAAACACTCCTCAAGGATAGCATACCGCTGTGTGGGCCATTGATTCTCAAATCTGATGACTTAAAAGGAAGTGCTAAACATCTTGACTTCATATTGTTTGGGGGGCCATGACCCCCAGCCTCCCTCTAAGATCAGCTACTTGGTAAGGCCATGGGGCAGTTACTGTCCATGGTATCGTTCTTATCTTGTCGTAGAGTAACTGCATGTGTAGTAAGATAGAATGCCATTGTAGTGAACTATATGAATAGAAAAAACATACTACTGCAGATGTACAAGTACGATAGCAAAAAGTGGGTAAGTAAATGCGCATTCTCCTCTAGGAAAACTGAAGGGCAGGAGAGAACTAAAAGGCTTCAATGCACCATATATCCAGCATCTGTATACCCGTAATTTTGATCAGGAACCTAGCTCAAGGCCTAGTTCCAAAAGTTCCTTATTTTTGGACCTCCAATGATCAAATTGTAGTATTATCAGTTCCCTAATTCTCATTGGACACTAAGTGCCACAAAAATAGTACAAAAAAGTAAAACATTGAGATTATGAATATTGCCTTTAATTTTGGCTATGAACTAAGACCAATGCAATGATTATCATTATGATTCTCTTTTTCGATTGCTGGTAAAATGCTGGCAAGATCGGACTTCTACCAGAATCGTCAAACATGTCCTCAAAGCTTTCCTATGAAGACAAAGCTTCAGTAGGTTGTCATGCTTGAAAAATGGATGGTGACAGAATATTGATAACGAGAAAGACCTGGATGTTTTAGGGATCGGTCATTATTTTGGCCGGGGTGGGGACTAAAGAGAAAGTATTATGTGCCCTCAATAAATTTTACCCCACCATTTGCTGAAGTCAAATTCTCTTTACCCCACAGATGGAAACAGTAAAAGACGGCTGCATTTACACGTAAATATGATATATGTTTTCACACTACCCTTGAGTTAAAAAATTATTCTGCTTCCCCACCTAACGAAGCCTATTTTTTCAGTTACCCCATCATTTCCTCTTCAGTCCCCATCCCTGTCATAAATAATGACCTCTCTCTTATTACTACAATGCATTCAACTGTTTCGTACCTATCAGCATCAACAACCTCCATGAAACTGCAGAACCGGCCTAGTAGCTATGTGCAAACTTGACTAACTATAGCAGTCCAAAATTACCATGCAACAATCGTCCTTAGTTCTGGAATACAATGAAGAGTTGACCTCAAGCACCCCCTAAAGTCCTTCATGGCCCCCTACTTTGGGGACCTCTGTTGTGTATTACAGTAAGATCTTTATTGGCTTTATGACTTCTAGGAGTGAAAGTTTCTTTTCATTGTTTGTAAAACAGAATCCTAAATAGTAATGTCACGTGTGGAGGCAACTCGATAACGTTATGTTGCTTGTGAAGGCAACTCGATAACGTTATGTACGTGTGAAGGCAACCAGATAACGCTATGTTGCGTGTGAAGGCAACCCAATAACGCTATGTTGCGTAAGAAGGCAACCCGATAACGTTATTTTGCGTGAGGAGGCAACTCGATAACGTTATCTTTTTTGCCTCCGCTTCACTATTAGCTAAATTTGAATATTGTTCATCGTATCCTTAAAATTTTAGTGACATGGAAAAAGAGGCATCCCCATTCGATTGATTGATGCTGTCTCAACAACTATAATAGCAAAAACTACTTGAATGCAAGAGTTGGCGCGATCTACATGCCGGCTATCCGGCTTCATTGGGTTCTTGTCTTGCTTCGGATTCTTACTAAAACATCTAATTCATCTCCAGTTCCTAGGTATTGTTAATTTGGGGGAGGGGAGTTCTCTCGATTAGTCAGCCTATGTTGAAGGCTCCTCCTTACTCTGACAAATCATGTTACAATATAATTCTCTGTCATGTCCAATACTACATTCCTTTCGTCTAATTTTCCACATATTCTTATTACTTTCCCGCTACATATGTGTGTGTGTGTGTGTGTGTGTGTGTGTGTAGTATGTCAATTGTAGCATGCTGTGTTGGATGAATGAAATGAACTTTGAACTTCGAATTTTAAGCTCCTTATGAACCTCTTCAAGTAAAGTCAACTCATGGCTTCCATACAAGAATATCGTCTCTTGCTATAGTGCTACAAGGACAACTTATACGAACACAAACACTATGACTTATGCTATCTTAAATTTACAACAATCAATGCTACTAAGGAACTTGTAAAAAGATAGGATAGATACCTCAAGGCCAGTATCGAGCGGTGGCTTCTGTCCAGGCGAATATCTTCCAGCAGCGACATTTATATCGGTGGCATTGATACCAACAAATCTAAAAAACAAGACGATACATGGCATTTAATGTCTTCTGCAAAACGTTACATAATTGCTCTCGATCTATTAAGAGGCACCATTGATTAAGGAGACCAGCGTCTGACCTAGTGAAAGTAGCAAATACTATTCACAACAACAATAAGATATTGGCAAGATAAGAAAACTAGCCAAAGAGCAATTTATTCATAACTCAAAGGTTCTTCTCATTCCAGTAGTGCAAAGGGCAGTGTCTATCTCACGATCATAATTCGGACGGCTAGTAAGATTGAAATGTATTAATCTATAACCAACTAATCAATATATTATCTATTATTAATATATTATATATAATTAATACATTCACTGATGAAATACTTTATAATGCATTAATCTATTGAACAGAAAAAACCTCGACAGCATTGCATACAGGGAAACTATTAGTACAAATTCATTATTCTATATGAACTTTGCTAGTCAATATCTGATTGTCCGTATGTTCCCGTGGTAAAAGATCCAGAAGAAATTTACACCAGGGCAATGCTAATTTGTTCTGTGCGCATTCGATGGTGCTTGCAGCTTCCTAACGAATAACACATAAACGACAAAGTCGGTTTGTTTCACATAGTCTTTACAGTGCTATGTAGTAAAACTTCCAGGTCTCATTAATATTGTGTTACACTTTCCAGCACATATATGAGTACAAGATATTCCTGTAAACAATAACAGGGCGTTACGTATGGTTAGATGCAAATAACTTGAAAGCATGCCTTTTACTGGGTACCCAGCTGCATTAGGTGCTGCTACACAAAAATATGTAGCAGAACTGGATCAATAGTGCTTGTAGGAAATCGGAGTGTACCATTATGCTCCTGCGAACAGCACTCAAGCGCTAGCAAAATTAATCAGAGGCGGTGCCATGGGGAGACTGGGGGCATACCCCCCCCCCCAGTTCTATTCGCAAGCAATTTTGCAATTCGCCCAGATTTAAGTAGAAAAGGTCTGAGGGGGTCGGAGACATCCAGCAAGGTATAATTCAATACTATGTTATATCATTGCCGCTTGGATGGTTTCCTGTCACCCGAAAGTTGCATATTTTTTACACGATGCACTAAAGGGCGTGGTCAAAAAGGGTGTTGTCTATCAAAATCCCCAGTCTGCCGCGACAGGTGCCAACTCTGACATTAATCAGCACTGATAACGTCGATCCTAAATCTTCTGATAAAATTTTATATGCTATATCAATAAAGATTAAACCAGTGGAGCAAGCTAACTTTTCGATTTCAATTCATTGAATATAAAATGACGGGTACATCTAAAATCTCAACCCTACTTGCAATTTGTGAGCTAATCATTAAAATATCAAACGGATAAAATGGAAAGAAAACCAAACAATGAAACAATATAATAAAACATTACCAAGGGTAATTGAATGGATTGTTTGTTTATAATTTATATGAAAAGTTTTGATAATAGTCTTTACCTAAAAGAAGCTGGTACTTCTGTCGCCATGGGCAAACCTAAGCACGTTGCTCTGTTTTTAAAAGCCTCCAAAGTTAAGTTACAACTCTTCGTAAACATGCATTGCTCACATATTGTGGGTGCAATCCGGTTAATGTCTTTGATGATATTATTTTCCAGTCATTAGCCATTAAGTCATCAATACTCTACCACACATCATTATTCCTTCGTCTCAAAAAGTAATGCTAACTGACTTTATTCTATTTCAGTGAACAAGTTTCACTTCACATGCACATAATTAAGAAGTTTACCATGTTATGTACTAATTTTAATTGGATGACTTCATGTCCAAAGTCTCCTAAGATGGTGCTGAAAACGTATTTAGGATAACATGAATGCATTTGGCCCCATTCTATCCACACTCAGTCATATAATTCATTCCTCCTACAACACGCGATGCCTTCCAACATTAGCAGTAGGCTTCCCCATGACCACAATTATATCTTGAGATTTGCATTGCCTTTTGTTTGCTTCTGACCGTTTTTAGAAGTTATCAATTATTTCTCCTGATCAAAGTGAAATTGCAGCATTAACATGAATAGTGCTAATAAAAACTGGTTTTTTATCAACCCTAGCAAGTAGTTATTCGTCTGATGTTCGTCAGGAACCTTTTGGCTCGCTGCAAGGAACAACTTTATGGCTCGCTGGTGTTAAAAAAGTGGTTGTAAACTTGCTGCACCTAGCCTGTCGTCCATTGGGGATCATGTCAAACAAACAGGTCATATTACTTCTACTGACAACTTCTGTGTGATTAGCAAGACGGATAATTCATACGATCTACTAATACAAAGGGATAGACCTACCCTTAATTCCCAACAGTCCTCTATTTCTGTGGTCTAATACAAAGGCATAGACCCACTCTCAATTCCCAACAGGCCTCTATTTCTGTGGTCTAATACAAAGGCATAGAACCCCCCATAAATTCCCAACAATCCTCTATTTCTGTGGTCTACTGTTAACACAATGCTTTTTGCTACTGTGCTTTTCTTACACTCTGATGTACGTACTCCTCTGTGCATCCCATTTGTCACGTGATTTTTTATCTCCACTATTTTCCTACCCTTAGATAAACCTTTGTCACACCTCACTTTCTAACTGAGGATGACTCAAATATGAGTCGAAACGTATCAATCATGGACTTGTCATAACCGAATATGCGACAGGAATGTGTTTAATTCTAGAATTTGTCAAATTAAAGTTTAAAGAAACAATGATTTCACTTCTGGTCGTCGTTCTGGCTTTAAAATAATTCATTAATAGCCGTTAACTCATTTAACTTTGCCATTTTAAGTATCGTCAATTTAACTCTATAACTATAAAGATATAGAAAACGGTAAAAAGGTTAAGTTCATGCTGTACAATAGTGCATCTATTGGGAAAAATCTCATTATCATCTAAGGCATTTCAGTAACATAAAGCATATGGAAATCCCAAAGGCTTTGGGCTACCATTCACGAAATTTAAAATGTGACTCTTCTAGTATGTTAATTCTAGCATTGCAATATTGTTGTTCTCACCCTTGTTGTCACTGGAAACTTAACTCTTGATATTGTGAAGTTTCCTAAATGCAGAGATAATTTCTAGGAGCTCAAGGGAAAGAGTTTCCCTTGATAAAAAGTGATGTTCATCTTGGGGGGGGGGGGGGCTTGCCCCATTGCTCTCGCTTTTCAAAGTTTCCCTGTTATCCTTTAACAGTTCAGATTATGCTGTTTTCTAAGACCTGGAGATACAATGCATATCACATGGTGCATCACTTCTACCTTCTAGAATGGCTTAAAAACCATTTCCCAGACAAAAGTTTGAACGATCAGATTTACTGACTAAGTAGTTAAATATGTAGATTTACAGACAAAGTTCTAAATCATCTAGATGTGCCTACCAGACTTCAAAGGTAGAGAGGTATCGCAAGCAATGCCACTAATGCTGGGGGTACAAATTTAGTTTATCATAATAAGCACCTTTCACTTGTCATATGACCATTACATAATCTTATCTCTGATTGGCTAATCTCACTTGGAAGGCCAGTAACAGGGAAGAACCGCATGGTCTACGAAAGTGAAGTGTAATGTTGTGAAGTTCATTGATAATGATATTGAACATACTTGCTCTGTTTACAGGGCAAAGGATGAAACTGTATGTGGTCTGCTTTGAGCAAATGATAATGTGGCTCCAGTGGCATCATTACCTGCTGCTACTACCTCAATGAGGTAGGCTGTTATCTCTCACGTCGTGAAGTTGCTTAACGTTCTTGCATTTTCTGAGTGGAAACAGCTTGAGTTCAATGCAGCAGAGTTGCTGTAGATTTGATTTTGCCTCCACCCATATATAGTTAATATGACAGACTTCACTAGGCCATATTTCTCTCCCACTTCTTCTTCTTGCCTTCCAGGTGAGATCAACCAATCAGAAATAGCACTATGTAATTGTCATGTGACACGTGAACATTGCTTATGGCTTAAGTTGTTATATCCAGTGCTCAATCTTTTCAACAAACATTTCCAACAATTTACAATGAAGAAACCATAAGTGAATAGCTATGAATTTCATCCTTATGACATTACTTCAAAGTCTTTATCGGCAAAATTAACAACAAAAGCTTCCTTTTCCACATTAGAATAAGGTTGTTCCTATACTGATGATGGCTCATGTTTGAGTTGAAATGTCTATATTGGATATGTCATTAGCTTAAGTCTAATAGTGACTGTGTCCCTAGTTTAATTGCATATGTTGCAAAATGAAACATCTCTAAAGACAAAATTCCTGACTTTCTCCTGACTTTCTTCAAGTTTCAATAAAATTTCCTGAGTTTTCCTGAATGTCCTTAATAACACAGTTTTTTCCTGATTTTTCCTATTGATATAATCCTGTTTTAGCTCCATTTTGGGCATTGAGTTCACATTATTCCACCCCATAATAGAGTTAAAGGAAACCACTGATAAAACTATAGCTAAATGAAAATGGAGCTAAATAAATATTGGTACGTATGGCTCCATTTACAATCCTCCACTTTTAACTTTGCATCCCTATCACCATAATATAAACAAAGCATTCAATTAGATGAGGTTTTGGGGACAAGTGCAAACATTAAGCGATAGATATTCAGTGTTGTTTGAGAACAGAGTAGGAAAAGAAGAAAAACTGCTCTGCTTAGGAGCAAATTTGAATCAAGATGAAAATGGAGCAATGATTAATAGGTGTCATGTAATGTAAAAGTGACAGAAAAGTACACAATGAACACTGCATTCATCACAGAAAACCAGATAACTAGCAACAATAATTTGCCATTTCAAAACAATCAAGGAATGCAATATTTTGCAATGTAACTGGGAATTTGCAGACAGGTGCCAGGGCATGTTCGTGCAACTCTATGCCTTCCCATGAAAGCCTATATACCTATAATTTTCTTTACCTTGCTTCTCAACAGCAGAGTTTAGCCTGTTTTGATGAAATCTGGAATGTCCACAAGCAAAATGTCTGGTGGGCAAGGGTACACTTGGTCTCAAGTGTGCACCTTAAGTATGCACTTGATTCCTTGGTTGATAGAGTAAAAAAGTATGGCTGTTCTATGCATTTTATGTTGCGGAATAAGAACATAAAACAAATGCCTCCTTACTATCATTATGATAGTGGGTTACATTTTGCAGTGAACTGAAATCAAGCTCCTAAACCATGCCCATTCATGCATTTCAACATTTTTCCATGCCCACTTCATGGTGTGCAATGCCATTTCCGAGTAAAAAGTTGCAGTGCGCATTTTCCACACTCTGCAGTCTGGCCTTGTTTTCTAGAAAACAAGGCCAGACTGCAGAGTGTGGAAAATTCTATTGACACTTCATGATCAGCTAGTCTTTCTAAGCTGCTTCTCAAATTAGCCATATCTTCTATTTCTCAATCCCCAAATTAATTTTCAAAACAATTTCCAATCCTCCATCGCGCCCCCCCCCCCGATTATTCAGTACTCAAGAGTATGTACATCATGCAAAGTTGGGGGCGTAACTTTCCGTATGATTCCAAGAAAATGTTGCAAGTTGCTATAGGTTATATTAGGTTATATGGAGACAAACGAACAGTAGTTCCTAGAATTAGACCCTAACCAGTACCTAGAAGATCATATGAACCTGAATCAATATATTATGCTCTTGTCTTATGGCAGATTGGATTTAAAGGAAATGGGCCTTCTCTGCATGCCAACGGGATTTTTGGCGCACACATTTCCAACAGCGCACACAGAAAGCTAGATATTGCAGTTAATCTGATCTTACCTATTCTTTATCAGGATTTCTTTATCACCAAGTGGTTCATGCTTTACTTTCACAATTTTACAAGCTTCTCGGAAATTTGTAGTGAGCTTAGTAGCCAGAATTCGTCTGTAAGACACTGCAGCCATTTTCTCCGCGAGTAGCATTTGATTTCGAGGCTGGCTACAATACTCAATACTTGCCTAAAGGGTTATTCAAAAAGTAACGGTAAGGGGTGCGTGTGTATGTGCCAATTTTGTGACAAACTGCTAGGAAAAATATAAAAGGTGGAGGCGTCAAGTTACTTTTTTACGTAACACCAAAATTTTAGTGCATTGTTTTCACTTTTTCACTTCTTGATGAATGCTGTCTGAAAATACTCAAATAAAGAAAGATTAAGACCTTATGGAGCTTGAGTCTTGTATTACCCCCAATCAATTTTCCATTTCTGCAATATGGAGATTTAATTATGTTCTCATGGATTATGTTATTTTAGAAAATGCGAGGACGGTGTTGTGAAGGGGGGTTTCATACCAGAATGCTACATAATAAAGGGGGGTGTGCCCATTATAACAAATGTACTTAGTACACTCTTTAGCACCTTCTGCAGGGCAATTTTAAACTGGCCACTGGAGCCCCATCTCACCAACAATTTTGCCCCACCTCCGCTGTATATTGTAGTCTATAAAAATGTCACTGCTAAAAACCCTGACCGCTTTAAGAAAATGCAAGGCTCAAGCTTCATGAAGGGTTAGATCTTTTGGTTCTGAGTTTTCTATTAAGAACAAAACAAGCTTGGGCTTCGCTCATTCAATCTGGGAGTCATTATGCTACGATACGATATAGAAGCTCTTCGAAAAGTATCCATTAAACACATTTTAGCACAAGACTATTATCTATATAAGTATTAATGATAAAAAATCACTAAAACTTAAGACTAACTTAAAGATAATATAAGGCTCAAAATGAATATTAAGAATGTTGTGGCTCGGCAAAAATAAGGTACTCTTACCAAAATAATTTGTACATTCCAATATTTTGTGTTTAAAAGTCCCGTCACCACCATTTTCTAGCTTTCTGTGAGTTGCCCCGATTATTTTGAGCCCTCAAATTATTACTTTGGAGCAATGACACGATGGCATTCGAAAGTGTTCCCTTAGAATATTGGAATATTTATGAGCAAAATTTGATTTTAAGGGAGTTTCCATTTCATTGTCTTCAATGAAGTGAATGACGTGAAATCCCTCTCAAATTGAATCTGACAATTCAGTTATATGCACGAGATAAGTTTTTGAAGAAGATGAACTGTTTGCAGGCAATAGGAAATTTCCAGCTGCATCAGCTGCATCAGATAATTAGACAGGATAGCAAAGACAAACTTAATACTTAATAAGATAGTTATTACTTAATAAGATTACGTAAAGTAAAGTAAAGATTTATTCAGAGCCTTTGAATTTTGAAGAAAATATGAAAAGTTGGAACTATGGTTGGGATACGATATCAGTAAAGCATCCATATACACTCTAAATAATATAATAGAGGTGGGTCTTGATGAGTAAGATAATTTCCTATGAAGAAAGAAACTTTTTGAAATGACACATCTATATAGTTTTCATAGGCGCCGTGGGCCTACAGATTAAAGGGGGGTCAAGGAAGAAAAAAGTCCGACAAAATTCTTGGCTCGTGTTTAAGGATAGGCCTAGCATGCTAGAATTGTTCTTACCACTCCGGCAAATCCGATACTTCGGGAAGAAATCTCAACGCTTAGACCTAATGTACCTTAAGGTGGTCCTCGACCCAGAACAAAATTTTAGCCAAGTTTATCAATAACTGTGAATATATCCATAATGAATACTCCAAATCCCACCAAAATTGGATACAAACAACAATAGGAAGTTCTGCAACTGTTAGTATAACAATAGGCTGATCACGTGATTTTGGTGTATTTTACAGACCAGAAAACTGGGGCCATGAAAACTATTTGAGTAACGTTTTTGGAGAAGTGCTAGCTCAGATTTTGATAATACCTGTTTCAAATTAATGAACACAAAAAATATACTGCAATGAGTTGACAAAATGATTGTCATAGCAACCGTTGCTATGGAAACGGGAAAATCCGTTTTTCTTGGATATCAGTCAACAGAGTTGACAGATTAAAATTTTGTCAACTCATATCAAAGATAGCTTTAGTGCAAACATCTATGTAAAATTTCTTTGAAAAATATTGTATGCTTCTTTGTGCATACCTTCTCAAAGTATTGAAATGCACATTTTTGGAAAATGGGCTTTAATGTTTTGGTTGTGTATATTTGTAAACTTACCATCATTTCTTCAAAGTTATCAATTAACATGGAGGTGAATTGAGCAATTATTCACCCCTAAACAGTCTGTTTGAGATCATTTCCTTAAAATGACTAAGTGATACAATATTTGTTAAAACTACCTGCAGGCAAGGTTATCTTTGAGCTACGTGTGCAATTAATGGTTTTTTTTTCTTTTCCATGGTGTCTCAATGTGAACCATATCAAGGTTGTTTTCATCAATAAATGTCACAACAACTTCATTCTTGTCAGTCTTTTTATATATGTCTTTGTCTGGCACTTTATGTATGCTGAAACTCCCTGAAGCATAGGATGTTCCTGCTTTCGTATTTTGTTTCCGGATCTTCCTCAAAATTTGCCTTCTTCTTTGATACTCTGAGAGGCATTTTGTATCTGCTTTCTTTACTCTGTTCTCATTTGCAGACTTGTATCCTTTAACAGTATTTGCCCCTAAAGACCTAACACCCAGTCTTTTTAGCACATTCCCAGCACTACCTGCTCCTGCATTCCACTGTATAACAGATGATGCAACACAACATTCAAGGCGCTGCTTACCACAGAAAACTCGTTTTGGGCATTTTGACCAAAGGACATTGTTAAGGGCTTCATTTTGATTTTGTGTAAGTCCCTTTTGACATCTACTTAGTAGCTCATAATCAGACAACCTTTCAAAAATATACTTTAATTCTGGCCTGAAAATTGCTGGTAGACACTTCCTTTGATTATAGGTTGTTGTGTTGGAAGCAATATCTCTCTGAAACCTGCACCAAGAATTCTTACCTTGGGGACAAAACTGATGTTGAATCTCACATGGCTCATTCTCACCTTGAATTGAATGATAAAATATTGCCCAAATAGCTTTTTCCATCTTCTCAATGTCATTTGTATTATTTCTTATAGCATAACCATAATAATTCTGCAGCGAGTCTATTACTGCATCAGTTAATCTACCTCGACCTCCAACTGTTCCACCATCTGCTAACTTCTTACCTTTATTTTTATTTTTATAACTACGCAAGTTAGTGCCCATTCTCTTTTGAATATGGCCAATGCAATCTTCTTTCAAAACTAAGTATTTATCTCCAAATTTTTTGAAACACGCATCTGCAACCTCTGCAAATGAAGATGAATCACCATCACCAACATATGTTGTGTATACAAGATGGTGCTTTTCAATTGATCTTAAAAACATTTTTACTGCAGCTTCTTTTTCCATTGCCTCGGAGGAACCTTTGTGGTTTATAGTACAATGCTCTTCATGTTTTGAAAACCAATTCTTATATTTGCTTGACTCTTTGTCCCACTTTTCCCTAGACTTACACTCAAAGCAAATCTTAGACTGTACCTCAAAGTCCAATACTTCACCAGTCTCAACAGATAAAATGAATACAACACCAAGCAAAGAACTGTATCCATATCGCTTCTGCCATGTACCATCTACTGAGACACTAACAGGGACATTTGGAGTAGCAATTTCATGGTTTATGACTTCTGGGTTGTTCATCTGCATGATTTCTTTCAAATTTGTTGCTGCTTTACCAAGAGATATTTGAGCTTCTTCCTGGTATGATGTTGTGAGCTTCTTCATTGTTGACTGGAAGGCATTTGTGGTAACTGGAGCAGGGATATCTAATGAACAACATAATTTTGATAAACCAGTTAATCCATTTCCACTCTCTATACCTCCCTGTATAAGACGTACATTTACTTCTGACGAATCCTTTTTGTCATTGTTTAGGAAAGGACTTGAGTTGAAAGGATCTGTTTCTTCATTGCAATTTCCACATTTCCAAAACAACACCTCATGAAGACCCCTTCTCTTAGAATTATCTTGCCATAACTGCAAGGTTCCCTTCGGATCTTTACAGAGTCGGCAGACTGCGGCACTACTTAAACTGGTAAGGAGATTGTTGATATTCATTACCTTGAAGCCATGTGCATGTTCTCTGACTAGGACTTTAATGTCCTGGGGACAAGATTCACATTCAGATTCGCGGACTACATTCAGATTCGATGGTAGTCATCTTGTAACTGTCCAAAACATGTCGTAGATAGAATATCGAAGCATCTAACTCAAATAACATCCGACTAGGCATGGTAAGCTACATTTTGAATATTTTTTCATAATTTTTAACCCAGGGGGTTCCTCAAACGAAGTGCCGTTACGTTCAAATCCGTTATATTCTCGCACCGTTGAGTTTGAATCAATGTAACTTTTCGATCACTTATTGCAAATAAATCAGAATTTCAATGAAATAACATTCGACTAGGCATGGTAAGCTACATTTTGAATATTTTTCCATAATTTTTAACCCAAGGGATTCCTCAAACGAAGTGCCGTTACGGTCAATTACGTCATATTCTCATACCATGAGTTTGAATTAATGTAACTTTTCGATCACTTATTGCAAATAAATCAGAATTTCAATGAAATAACATTCGACTAGGCATGGTAAGCTACATTTTGAATATTTTTCCATAATTTTTAACCCAAGGGGTTCCTCAAACGAAGTGCCGTTACGGTCAACTACGTCATATTCTCATACCGATGAGTTTGAATTAATGTAACTTTTCGATCACTTATTGTAAATAAATCAGAATTTCAATGAAATAACATCCGACTAGGCATATTAAGCTACATTTTGAATATTTTTTCATAATTTTTAACCCAGGGAGTTCCTCAAACGAAGTGCCGTTACGATCACTTACGTCATATTTCCATACCGATGAGTTTGACTTAATGTCAATTTTCAATCGCATATTACAAATAAATCAGAATTTCAATGAAATAACATGTAATTAGGTATGTTAAGCTAGAGTTTGGACGTTTTTCCCACAATTTCTAATCCATTGGGTTCCTCAAACGAAGTGCCGTTGCTATCAAATTTGTTGTTATCAAGGTGATTTTCTTAGGTGAGTATGACTAATGGGATCATAACGATTATCCATCAGCTGGGGCCTGCAGTGGCATCTAAACTGCACTGAATTATATGCTTTAGGCTGACGTCTGACAAATAATGCCAAGTCATGTAAAAATAGTTCGAGTGCTCTATTTCTTAATTAAGGGGGCACAGAGTCATTTCTGGGCTTCCAGGAGGGACCTTGCCCCCTTAAGCCACCCATGGCTATGGACCAGCGAGAGGAATCACACATAGTACACGCATTTTTTTTATAAGAAACAGGTTATAAGAAACGGTAGGCTCAATTTCTGGAAAGCATTGCTTGCAGGCTGTGTGGAGCAAGGTTGTTGAGAGGCTTAATACACCATCGTTTATCAATCTTCGAATTAGCACATTAACTTAGTTTATCTTTGAATGTGAGTGAACTGTTTACTTTACCTTGGAAGCACGTTTAAAAAATTCACTACCTAAGACCTTTAAGAAACATGTAAGAAACTTTTGACAGCAAAATGGCCAGAAAATTTAAGAAACTGCCTACCAGCATCGGACCTTAGTTTCTTATAAAAAAATACGTGTACTGAAATGAAGTAGTGACGTGGAACACTCCTGGTATTATCAACTATTCCTCGAACTTCATAGTTGTGATGATTTCCTTGGCATGAGACAGCGAATTGTCATCTCTTACAAATCAAATGCATCCAACCAACATACTTCGCCCTCTTGTTGTTAGTTACCACCGATGATATTTTGACTTTCACAGCCAAGCCAGAAGGCCACTCCTTACATGGGAACGACCTTAAAGGAGTTGATATGTAGTTACATTTCAGAACATCAGCTTTTTCCAAACAGGTTTTAATGGTTTCCTCCAAAATACTAGTGCTGTTTTCGTGCTGCAGTTCACCATAGATTTGCACTGTACAAATATACATGAACTGCAAAGATATATTTTCAGACAAATGTGAAATCAAATAACTGACTAATATTGAATATAAAAACGTTATTGGAGATTGTGAAATTATTACCATCTATTCTTTAAAAAAGGAACTCAGCAAGCTTGTGCTACCGTAATAGGGACATTTCACACTCGATGGAGTTATAGTTTTGAAAAGAATGAGAGGACTGTTAGTTAAACAAAAAGTGACATTGCTTTCTGTAACAAAAAAGTACTGTGGTGGCAAACTTTGCTTTTGTCATGAAATTTCTACATATCCAACGATTTTCGGCATGAAAAAGTTAGTTCTTGGCAAAGCAGAATCCCCACACCTTCTATCAGGCGCCCCCTGCTTCTCCAAATCAAAACATGGTTTCCCCACATGCCATTTCATTTTCTAAAAACAGCTAGCGATGCCACAGAATAGAGGTCATTGGCTGATTAGTTCATGAAGTCTATCTCGAAGATTTTTGTCTTTCAATACTACACACTACCTGATTTTTGCTTTTGGTAGTCAATAAGGAAGAGGAATATGAATAATGTTTTGCTTAGAAAACTGCCATTGAGAACTGCGATAATGAAAGAAGTATGAAAATTCCGTAAGGATTCGATTAAGCCCCCTCCGTCGAATAAGCCCACACCACAAGAATGATTCCCCCATGATCCCATCTCGATTTACATTTAATCAAATAATTTTATAAAAAAAACTGATATAAGATATTGTCTAAACGCAGCACCCAAATTTCCCCTCAGAAGTAAACTTTTACTCGCTAGGGGAGACTTCTCCCAAGTTGAGAAACACGGGCTTAGATGCTACGTCGCTACAATCAATGTTAAGCACACATTGCAATACTCTTTATTTTTGACAGAGAATGCTGAGGTGCTACCTTTTCTATGAATTTAGTTCAATAATGTTTACGTTTAGGGTGCGCATACAATACTCAGTTTTTCTTAATGTGGGATGCCATTTACTGTCAACATTGTGGAAAACAATCTCACTAACACTTGATACTAGTGCGCCGCCTTCCTGTCGGTAGGCATATAGCATTTGTAATGCAATATTGAAAATTCACATAGATTCAAACTCATTGGTATGAGAATATGACGTAATTGATCGTAACGGCACTTCGTTTGAGGAATCCCTTGGGTTAAAAATTATGAAAAAATATTCAAAATGTAGCTTACCATGCCTAGTCGGATGTTATTTCATTGAAATTCTGATTTATTTGCAATAAGTGATCGAAAAGTTACATTAATTCAAACTCATCGGTGTGAGAATATGACGTAATTGACCGTAACGGCACTTCGTTTGAGGAACCCCCTGGGTTAAAAATTATGAAAAAATATTCAAAATGTAGCTTAACATGCCTAGTCGGATGTTATTTCATTGAAATTCTGATTTATTTGCAATAAGTGATCGAAAAGTTACATTAATTCAAACTCATCGGTGTGAGAATATGACGTAATTGACCGTAACGGCACTTCGTTTGAGGAACCCCCTGGGTTAAAAATTATGAAAAAATATTCAAAATGTAGCTTAACATGCCTAGTCGGATGTTATTTCATTGAAATTCTGATTTATTTGCAATAAGTGATCGAAAAGTTACATTAATTCAAACTCATCGGTGTGAGAATATGACGTAATTGACCGTAACGGCACTTCGTTTGAGGAACCCCCTGGGTTAAAAATTATGGAAAAATGTTCAAAATGTAGCTTAACATGCCTAGTCGGATGTTATTTCATTGAAATTCTGATTTATTTGCAATAAGTGATCGAAAAGTTACATTAATTCAAACTCATCGGTATGAGAATATGACGTAATTGACCGTAACGGCACTTCGTTTGAGGAACCCCTTGGGTTAAAAATTATGGAAAAATATTCAAAATGTAGCTTACCATGCCTAGTCGGATGTTATTTCATTGAAATTCTGATTTATTTGCAATAAGTGATCGAAAAGTTACATTGATTCAAACTCATCGGTGCGAGAATATAACGGATTTGAACGTAACGGCACTTCGTTTGAGGAACCCTATGGGTTAAAAATTATGGAAAAATATTCAAAATGTAGCTTAACATGTCTAGTCGGATGTTATTTGAGTTAGATGCTTCGATATTCTATCTACGACATGTTTTGGACAGTTACAAGATGACTACCATCGAATCTGAATGTTGGCCGCGAATCTGAATGTGAATCTTGTCCCCAGGACATTAAAGTCTGACTAGGCCAACTGTATTTTTGTTGTACAGATCCAGTTTTCTTTTCCTTATATTAACGGTATCATCAATCTGTTCTTCAGCAAGTATAGGGCAATTCCTTGTCAATTTCTCCAATGATCTATTTATCAAATTGCCAAATGTATTCTTCGAGTACTGGGGAGACGTAGATGAAGTAGATGGGCCTGGTTGTTGTGATGACTGTAATACCTCTTCAACATCGTTTCCGCTATCGCTACTAGTGCTTCGAGAACTGTCTACTTTTAGAAATTGCTTTTGTACTCCATAAAAACCATGTTTTCTCTTTCTTCGGTACACGCTTCTTTGTTTTTTTCCGGGCATACTAGTTCTGTGAGTAACATAAGAGAGTGTGCGGTGCAATTTTATGGATATACTTCATGTTAGAGGTCGCAAAACCTTGAGAAAAGAATTCAGCTCAACAGTAAAGATGTAATGATGTTGCTTACTGGAATTCATCTCAAATGGGGTGTCAGAGACCCAGAAAGTTCCAGAGAACTACCCTAGCAACCAAATTTTTCCGTTGCTAGGGAGAAAATATGTGACTGCACCAAGAAAAGCCTTCATTTATGGTGCAAGGTGGGCCCATATGTGTACATGGGCATTTCACTTAGAAAGTAGGATGCCTAAGGTATCATAAACTCGAAAAATCAAAAAATGTTGAAAAAAAATTTTTCGACCTAATACCTAGGGTCGAGGACCACCTTAACTCCCCCCCCCCCCACCAGGACACCACTGGTCTGGCAGCTGTACTTGATTGCATTTAATGGATCATAAAAGCTGCGAGAAGAAGAATCAAAACAATGTAGGTATGAAATGATAGTGTGTGCCACCAGTGAGAAATAATTAGCAGATGCTTGATGTATAGCTAAGTAAACAGTTGGAAAGAAAATTTCTCAGTAGTAGAAAAGATGACCATCAAAATGTAAATGATTAATGAAAGAGAACACATTAAATCTAAGGAATGGCTTTTGGCCTATAAAAGCGGATCATTTGACCAGCTGCCTGGGCAAGATTCAGTTGTAGAAAAGAGCTCCTGGAAGGCAAGTTACTTATTGAAGTATGACAATAAGGAAGTTCGAAAAGGAAAGACGTGATAAAAGCTATACAACTTGCAGCAACAAGAAAAGTATAAAATATTCGCTGTGATTGTTGAATCACCAAATAGCGAACCGTAGCTTCCCTAGTCTCAAGAAAAACAATATCACCAAGGAGCTAGAACCCCGCCAATATGTGCTAATGTAGATTGCTCTTCGTTGGGAGGGGGAAGGCTATATGAGAAAAGCTGCAAAGCTACGAAACTAGCAATGTGCCATATTTGATTGCAATAAATAGATAAACAAAGCGGTATGAATTATAACAATGAAATATCCAAATTTAAAATGAAGGATAGTTTCAAGTTTTGATAGCCCGTCTACTTTTGAAAAGAGAGAGGGATTGTTTAGGTGTAACTGCGTTACAGCAAGCCCTTTAACCAATGGTTGTCTTCATCAGTTGTACTTTCATATTAGCATCTGAACTTCGTAGATTAGCAGTGCCCCTTGGAGAACTTTCGTAATAAAACTAGCGAGGTAATTGAACGTAAGACCATTATTCCTTAGAAGTATCAAACCAGGCTCTATGCTTTTCCCAAAGTTTTGCTTCACCCAGTTCTGAAACTGTCATAGCTTTTGCTGATTCCAGTAAAGATCCTGTACTGAAATTTTCTTAGCAAGAATGTTCGAGTTGGCACAACACTATAGTGTTACGCAGACAGATTGGCATTATACAAATACAAACCCTAACCCTAACCCCAACCTCTCCTACTTACGTTACGACAAGAAATCCATGCAAATTGAAAGTAAAAACAACAATTTTCCTGCTTGATTATTAGAATTTTAAAGGTATATAACTTAGCTATCTTAGGTCTCAGAAATCCAGTACTGAATTCCCTTAACATTATGATAAGTTGGCTACCACTTTCTTATAATTTTTAATAAAAATTTGTATTCGAAGTCGATTAGGATGACTGATTCAGAGGTTATTGCTTGTAAATACAGTTACAGGTCCGTACGCAGTTCATCCGGATGGGGGGGGGGGGGATGAAGTGTATGGAGCCAACGATTGTGAAGCATGACAGAGTGGGGCTCTGTAGGTGAAACCTCCAAGAAGAATTTTAAAACCACGCCCTATGAAACATAAAGATGAACTCCGATTGTAGACAGAAGTGGCAGATGAAATCAATGATATGTATGTGGGTATGTGATAATCGTCATTAGTTTTGATGACGTTACTGGACGAATCTCACTTTCCACGTATTCAGAAAGTTGGAGCATTTAGTCCCCAAACTCCCCATAGCTTCGCCACAGCATGGATGTCAAATAGATAGTCGCTCCAGGAGAGGTACATCTCTCCAGATTTTGATGAGGTAGGTAAACAATTTAGTTTATCATCATTGCTTTAAATTGTTATATCAAGTGCTCAACTTTTTAAACAAGCCTTTTAAACAATTTCCACTGAAGAAATCATAGGGAAATAGCCATGAAAGTATAGGCATATCCCTGTGTTATCTACTTCTGCCAGATCAAACTGCAGAACTGACTCATGTTATGAGCCAGAACGAATATTTGGAACATCTCGGAATCGGAATACAATCTCAGTGAATTATTGGGGGCACTGCCCGTACAGCCTCCCCCCTCCCCCTCCCCCGCCACTGTCTACGGACCTGACAGTTATAGCTTGTGCTACGATAGCTAGAGTTCTTCAACCTAAGCATAAGCCTTTTCTTGTATTTATTCAATGAACTTGAATGGATTGATCATTAACAGAAACAAGAAATGTTCGTTATTATCCAACGATGCTGCGCACTTCATACTGTGATGGCGCATCTCCAAGGGTCACAAATATGTTCCCTAGATACAACAACAACGACTATGGTATCAAAAACTCTCCTAATACCAGACGTCCTACTGTACTGAAAAAAGGATCATCCGTGCGTTTTTATCGCTGAACGGCAATATCGTTTTTTAACCAAAGGATTGTTTTGATACTTGTATGCAATTTTAGGTAGGCGATTGACATCAGTAATTCTGAGGGCATGATCAAGCTTTGGCGTTGCTCACTCGCAGGCTATCAAAGTGTGGAACTTTGTTAAACGCATTTACACCAAGCCTTTACGACGTTATTTGCTGTAAGACTCACGGATGCCGTTTGGAGTGCATCACGTTCCCTCGATCATTCGCTTTGGATGTCAGCAAACACGTTGCTCGTTTTACGTTGTGAGCGAAAAATGATATTTTCTCGTATGACAGCATAGAACGGAATTTAGTT
Source organism: Mastigias papua (assembly GCA_964019165.1). NCBI lineage: Eukaryota > Metazoa > Cnidaria > Scyphozoa > Rhizostomeae > Mastigiidae > Mastigias > Mastigias papua. The sequence goes on along the minus strand of OZ025273.1, from coordinate 6,322,133 downwards.
GAACGCGCTTCACTCAAATATGAGTTCTGACAACGTAGCCAGTGCAGTTGCTAAAAGATTGTAAGTAACCAGCTCAATTTTCGAACCTTTCATTCATCGATTAGTACAGTCTAAGGTGCTATTTTGTCATGAGATTCATGATATCAAAACCTTAGGTTTGGCCCTGTGTTATCAAGTTTTCACATGTTGCATATATATAATATTCATAATAGTTGTCAGAGGATTTCTCAATTTTAGCTATTCACAAGACTGAGCACATAGTTAGATTGTCTCCATTTATCATTTGCTGTCTTGTTGAATAATTTAATACTTCAATGAATAGTTGTACATCATTTTTAGTATTGTTGTAGGCTAATTCACTTACTCTTTGTCATATCATCATCAGCTAATGTGGTGCTAAGATACATTTGAACAGTATGCTGATTAGCTGAATTCAAGCTTTCAGGCTAGATTTTGCACAGAGCTATTATGATAAACATGTTATTAATTGTGACTTTCCCTGTTTTCTTTGTAAGCGTAGAAAAGTACATTCATTTGCATTTCCCTCAGTTAAAATGCTGTGTAAAAACATAGAGGATCTAATTCACAGCATTCTTATGCAACAGAAGGGAACTCATTCAATCCATCATTTTTTGCATGTTGATTTCAGCATTAAGAGTAACTCTATGCTGACTCCTCAATTTGATATGTCAAAGCTACTTTATCATAAATACACAAGTTATGTTTATCAAAATTGTCATATCTTGTTATTGATAATGATGCACATAGGCTCATAGGGTTTTGTCAAGAGGACTGAGAATGGTAGGTATATAGAAGTATAAACAGGTGCACTTAGTGCTATTATTTGAGATGGGTTAAAGAAATTTTAAGTAAATTTTGGTTGAAAAGTAGTTAGGATGTAGAGAGGTAATGAGTACTTTAATTATACAAGTAGAAGTTAATGAGCTCTTATTGAACCCATGAGATAGTATAGCCTATTTTTCTAAACTGTATTTATTTTTATATTTTTATTTTTCATCTCTATATGCTCCATGAATAATTTAATGGCTAGACCTAATGTCAGAGATAGTTTTCATATTTTGAATGTTCATTTTGCTCAATTGTTAATGGTATTCTAGTAAAGTTCAGTGAGATAGCCCAAGGTTTGTGTTGATGCAGTTTGGTTTATATCTATATGCACATACAGCATTTTATGATAGTGTTTTTTCAGAACAAAGGTTCTTGTTTTCAGTGTAGTTTAGATCTATGTTTTGTCCTTTATGACATTCATTTGGATCTTATATGACATGTTTCATTTTGGTGGATTGACTGTAAACACAACAGACATGTTCTGCCTAGTCAATTGGGGTACGCTAATCATATGAATCTCCTACACCATAGTAAGGAAGCTATTGACGTTTTAAATCAACTTTATGACCACCAAGAACTCTGGGTCTTCTCATTAAAATCCCCCCATAGGGTGTAGTTTATTCTTTTATTCATTTCCTAATATTCAATTACCTGGGAGACATGCTGAGAAAAAGTTTGGTCATTTGCCATAGTTCTACACTTCTGAGCTTCTATTGAAATGATTGATGCTATGAAGAGTTCTTTATTTTGGTATTTGATTATGGAAAAATTAACCCTTTGCCCTATTTAAGAGAGATCCTTCCTTTTTATCACTACCAACTAGCTCTTGCTTCTGGCTTCATTATGAAAAATTCTCTAAAATGCACTGAGCAATTGAAATTGCCTTACTCCATTAATAATGTATTCTACTTATTACCATAATGTGCTTAAGTTTTCTACATTTTTGCCTCAAAAAACAAACCTATTGTAAACTCATTTAATGGTTACGCCACAGTTAATTGAAATCGTTCTTGATACAGAACGTTGTTGGTTATTTGAACCTGAATTCATACTGACAGATGTTTTATCCTGACACGGGATTGTATAATAGAAAGTTCTAGTCCGGGAGGTTGCAACGCGGAGACTAGCGTATATCGATAGTGAAATGGAAATCTTGCTTGGTAGTAATGACACTTCAGCATTATTGTGCAGTAGAGTGTATTGCTATTCACATTAAAAGCTTTCTTTTATGGACCTTGGCCTGTCTACTAGAAAGAAACTCTAGCTGGTGCATACTTTAAATGTCTCATTTCAATCATCTGTAGAGCGGGATCAAGAAGTGTAGAGATCATATGATCCTATTTCCATATGGTAGATAAAGAAAGGGAAGTTGTTTTCTTTGCAGTTACGCGGTTTGGTAGTAATATGTAGTTTTCTAAGTTATGGCATAGATAGTTGAAGACAGGCTAGCAGTCTAGTGGTATAAAGGAGAGCACAGAAGAAAAGCCCGTGTTTTTTTACTATTGAGCAAAACAGTGAGAAGATTTGTTAGTATACTGAAAGCACGTTTTTCGCCCGACACTTGTCAGAGGGTGAAACGTCGGGTAACGACCGAAAGGTGAACCGAAATATATAACCAGATACGGAAAGATTAAAATGAAGTTTCATACTCTGATTTCTGTAGGACGAAAAAGGTGCTTTCAGTGTGCTAAGAAATGTCACACTTTTCCGTTCAATTGTAAAACAACTTTGATATGATTTCTTGTTTAAATGCAGCGAGTAATAGTAACAATAGATAATAATGATAATACAAAATGATTTACGCAACTTTGTTAGCCTTGAGAAATTGGCCAAGACGTTTGCTAGCAGTATACTGGATACTATAAACCTATAGAAAATAATCCTGACCATATAACAGTATCAAATAAGTATTCCTTTTTCACTTTAAAATGACTCATCAAATGTGGCTGTTTTGAAAGATATATTCAATTCGTTTCTGACAGTTCCCCCGTCACCAAGAATATAATCGTATCGGTTTTTAGGTGTTATTGTAATAAAACCGATACATAGCTCACCTTTGCATATTATATGCAGTTTCTTCTACCAAATGTCGTCGATATTAGTAGAACGGTGAAAGTTTGTCTGTGTTGTAAATGGATTTATTAAGGGGATCGTTCGTAGAAAACCTGGATTCCAGTTCTGACTCATCGATAAGAGAATCATGGGCTAGTTATCCTGGTGCCATCAACAACAGGTGATTTTTAAATGGGCATGTTGTAATTGTTTTTGGCTTAAGCTGTGAGTCAAGTGCAAGTTATGGAGAAAGAAAAAGTCAATTAGTATATGCCACTAAGCTTGTGCGTGTTTCAGTGTGTTTGTGTGTGTTTGTGTGTGTTTGTGTGTGTTTGTGTGTGTTTGTGTGTGTTTTTGTGTGTTTGTGTGTGTTTGTGTTTGTGTGTTTGTGTGTGTTCTGTGGAGTCTAGGGATATATTTACGTATGAGCTTATTGCAATTGTATCGTATAATTCTTATATAGCCTCCGGCAGCTTATTATCTTTCAAGAAATTAAGCTTGTTTATCACCACTCTGCACTTTTCAGTAGCAGGTAAAGGTAAATATTAGTCTCGTGCGTATGCCTATTCGAGGATAACCTATACATAATGGGTGATCTTCCTCGTGGGCTGGGTGGTTAGTTCATTTTGCTGCCACCTTTTCCTCCCCAATGTTAGCACCAGGTACCCATTCGCTGCTGGGGGGTTACTGAGCGAGTTTTCAGTCATTCTCGAAGTGACCCTCGAACAATGGGCCCTCTGCTCAGCTACTCATTCGTAGCCTTTCCATAGTACTTTGTATAGCATCCCCTGGCCTTGAAAATCAGCATCTTTGCTGAAGGGCTCCCCTCCGTAAAGAACTCAAAATGAAATGAAAAAATGAAATGTTTGTCAACATTTGAAAATTTGATTGTTGATAGCTATATGTGGAGGTATATTAGAGCGGTTTTCTTCAAACAAGCATACATGTGTATATCAAGTCCTAGGTATTTCGTATACCAATCACAGCGTCTTGCAATTATACAAGAGTCATTTAGTCATAGCTTTTTCTTTCTAGAAAGTACTATCTTGACATTCAACGGAGAGAAGATGCCTTTGATTTATCTGGACCTCAACATCCTGAGAGGAATCATCCTTTTGTCAGGCCGGTACGTGTATTTTCTTAGGTAGAGTAGCCTGGAAACTGTCAAAGTCGTCCTCCATCAATGCAAGGTAGCATTACGTTGGTCTAACTTTGTTTAGTTTGTTCGAGTAAATTTGAATCTAAAATGATTCAATCAGCCGTATGTTTGATACATAACATAGAGACATTATTCTATTTGCAAAAAGAAGAGCCTCAGCTGGACTGATTTTATGTAAGAGATTGAAGCAAATAACTACTTGGATATACTTTGTCAATGAGATACACATAAAAGATGATTGAATTCTCTTTTGATAGTTCATCTACCTAGCTGATCTTCCAGCAGGGAATTGTATAGAGTAGTTTACAACTGAAGTAATTGGTATATAACGATTTTTATTAGATGAAATACTTGATTGAATTAGTGAATTGTGATTGATGAGGTCTGGAAAAGTATCGAGTGTAGTGGAGTTGATGAATAATGAATTGAGATATTAGGGTACAGAGTTTATCATTTGCAGAAACAGAGGATATGTTGCTTGAATTTTCTAAAGTTATAGTTCTGTTTGGACTGAGGTCCTCTATTTGACAGTAACCTTGCTTTGTTGGTCTATTCAGAATCATACGACGTGCATTTCTTTATTTGACCACTTTGTAGGGCTCATCCCTCGCTTATGATGGCCTACACGATCGAAGTTTGAAACATTACTACAGAGAAAAGGGCGTCAAACAGAAGTTACAGAAAATGAGAGAAGTTGAAGGAATGACCGGGCGAGAGAAGCAAGTTAAAAAGAAAATCGAAAGAACGTTGAAGGAGTATAGTTATCGACCTGGAGGGAACAACATATCACCTTATGCTATGTCACTGTTACAACCACGCAAAGCTCCCGAGCCATATTTTAGGTCAAGGAAGTCAACTAAGAAAAAGTAAGCAGTTTTTTCTTTTGTCGCTGCCCGTTTTACTAAGTTGCATATTTATGGCATTTCGTATATCTGGTGATATCCGTGAAAGACCCATTTCAAAATACTTTAGCTACTCTTCGGTGCCTAAATGCTAGGGGTTTTTGGGGGGAAATCAGAATTAACGGAGGGATTGCAGTTTTCTGGAAAAATTTAATTAGCAGGGGGTTGAAATTAGCTGGGGAGTCGGTTTTGTGCAATCACATTAATGCATGAATTTAGCAAATATTCTAAGCTGGCTCGCAGCAAAATTTGTCAGCAATTATGGATTCAATATTTCTGCGCAACAAATTACAAATAATGACAAACCAGTTTGAAACAATATCGGCAGAACAAGTTTGTTGCTATGAAAACAGAATCTAATGTAGCAGTCTATTCAGCTTAATTGGCAACAGTCAGTTAAGGAAATTCATAAAACAAACGGTTCTTGCCAACAGAAATTATTCTTGGTTCATCTACTTTACACACTAAGTCTTCCAAAATTAATTGCCGCCGGGGGGTCTCGATAGGAGCAGGGGTTTGGAAAAATTTTCAAAAACTAGCTAGCGGGGACGGGACGGCAATGTGGTGTCTAAGAGGAGGATTCCTCGAGCATTTAACGGTATTTTCCTAATTTTCTTCTTCACTACAAATTTCCTTGATATTTCAACTAAGAGAGTTGTCTTTCGATATACTTGTTGTGTTTGTAACTGCTGATTTCCACAGACAACGTCCTCATGTAATCGTGGGGAAAACTGCAAAAGTTGGCCGTCGAGCCCCTGATGAGAAGGTTTCACCGCACGAAAAGGATCGGTTGGTCAATATGGCAACAAAGCTTATCGTAGCAACGGTGAGTTTGCAATGTATCCTGTGTAAAACTTTTTCATTTTTTGTTAGAATTTTACTGATAATTATAGAAAATTAGATCGCTACTATGATATGCTGCAGAAGCCAACTAGAAAAAGGAAGAAGCTGGTCTTATATCGTTTGTTATGCCCCATATGTTGATTCAGTTTACAGATTGATTGAAATCTTGACAGCTGGTGACTTCGACTTAAAAGCAGTGGCTGCAACACCAGCTTCAGAATGGTTAAATCTCAATGTCGAAAAGGAAAATGTGACGTGACACCTCCAAAGCTGAAAGCAAGCTCTTTCTCTTCCAAATGTGTATTCTTTCAATATACTTCTGTGTCGTAAACTTTTTGCCTGTGCAGTAAACTACGGGTAGCTGGGGACTTCATTTCACTAATCTACACTGTCCGTCTATAGCAATCAGAGATACGCGCGAAGATGGTATAGAATACAATCTAAAACCTTTCGATTTGTCTCTCGCTATATAGTTTTTCCCAATCAAGTACCGGAGCTTTTAATAAACAAAATTTACGATTCGCCTGTCGTAAATAGCAATCTTGCAACAGCAAACAATTCAAGATCTTCTTTTTCTGAGAACCTCGATAACTCGAATATTCGATAGCTCGAACTCATTTCCTCAGTCCCTTGAAGGTTCGAGTTATCAGAAGTTTAGTGTAATTTCTTTCGAAGAAAGTCGCAGAATGGTTAGTTGTAACCTACGTATAACTGTAAAGCATGTACATTTATAGCATTCAATGGGAGAGCGTTTGAGGATCATATTTGGCAATTTGTTACTAATATCCTATTGTTTCTTTGCCATTCTCCAGAAAACGGCTTACTATTGTTCTTTTCATGCAAGGAAACTCTGTAGTAGACCTTCTTCAAAATATATTTTTATTGAGTTGGTTGCCTCACGAATCAAGCTTACTGAGATTACTCTTTGTATTTTTAGGAGACGATTGCTCTTCCCAAAAGTCGAAAACCTAGAAAAGGAGCCTACGCTGATTCGCAAGTAATGAAGCTGTGCTTGTTTACTATCACGATTGAGATCGCCAATTTGTTTGCTTCTAGCGATCATATTTTCATTGTTGACATGGCTTTCAAAAAGATAAATTTATTATGCCGTCGTATAATTCACATTTGTGATTTGATGAGCAATAAAGATCAAATCAAATTTTCAATAAAGATTGAGGAGATTAAATTTACTAATCGAATATATACGACTTTCTCTGATTTGGTAATATAGGGATACTTGGCACTTGTATAGATTCTACTAGCTGTAAACGTTATCTGCACTCAGAGCAACAGATGAAACTTTTGTATTAACCAATCAGAGGGCGTTCTCAATAGCCAACCAGAAGTCTGAAAGGTGATGTCACTTTGTTTACATTTTGCATGCCACCCCCATTTGTAATGGGAAAAAACTGGTCGCACAAATAAGGTCATCGGCAGTAGATACTTGATTGAAACTATCCCTGTTTCTGGTAGTACCCTCCTAACGAGACAAACTAAAATCTACTCAGAGCTAGAATCAGGTAATTTGTGATCCAAACATGGGTTGGTGACATGGCTGTTAGAATATTAGGACGTTTTTTAAGTGGGTTCTCCATTTTACTCATATTGTCCGAGATGAAGGACTTTATTTGTTGTCCAATTGTGACCTATTTTGTTTTGCTAATGCATTTTCAGGATAGTTTCCCGGTTATAACTGGAATTGAAAGAAGAACAAGCTCTGCTTCTGGTTTGTAGCACGTTCATTGTCGACTCTTATTTGGATTCTTATTTAATTTTGTAGTTATATTGGCTGAATCATTGGTCAATGCTACATCGTAAAGCTTAGCTCGTAGTCCCGCTGTATTTTTACATTTCATATACTGTCTCGATTTTCTACGTCTTTGACAGTGCTAGATCTATTTCTACATCATGCGTCACTTAATGCACATCTGCTGATTTCAGCTCAATTAAAAATGTGATCATTCCATTTTCCTATCAAATTGGCGCCACTTAGTACAATAGCATCGGTCAAATACACTTATTAGCGGCACCTTGATCTAGTAGTGTTGCATACAAGGACCGTCTTACACCTCTCGTTTACACATTAGTATTAAGGTATCCATTCTTCAACAGAGCAACTTGAAAGTCATTTGAGAACTTTGAATTGTCGTAATCGTTCGTGATATATTCCCCTTTCTGTTTGTTTGTAGATCCTGGACCAAGAACGATGCCGTACCCGCCGAAACGCAAGGTAGTTTGTTCGAAAGTGTCCTTTTGAACATCAATCTTTTTTGTAGCAAGAACACACACCGACTTTAAATTTTGCTAATATAATCAAGGTGAACCTGTACAACGCACGCTACCTTGGTATCGCCTTGTTTCAAATTGTGTATGGTAGACGTTACGCATGTTTATTCATTTGCAGTACACACGTCTCTCTTTCAGCATCCCACAAAGAGTGCCAGAGAAAAGAGACTTTATGATACGACATCGGATGAAGTTTCATTAGACAGTACACTAGATTCTGTAAGGTAATTAGCGCTAAAGGATCCCATCAATATTTTACCCCATACGAATCGCTGGCATGGGGTCAAAAATGATGTCTGTTATGTGAAAATGAAGTTAGAACAGCCTTGAAATCATACAGTCTGATATGGACCAAAACTGACAAACAGACGCAAATTAGACAGACTGAAAGCATAAAAGGAGCGAAAATATGTGAAATTGCGTATTTGTGGGGAACTTATGCCTTTTTCTCTGTCAAATGGATACAATCCTTAGGGTTTCTTCGAGTAGCTTCTTTGAAATGTTACAAGTAACAGTATATAGCCTCGAGTATCCTAACAGTCATTATATGCCAGGGAAAGTGCATTTGCTCCTTCTTCTGTGGCGTAGAGCCTAGTAAGACTACCTATGCACTCTCAAAGACAGCTTTCCTTCTCTTTATAACTAAAGTGATTGTGAATTATTACCTCCGTGGTAGGATAGCCGAGGGCCATCTCATACAAATTTTGAATAAAGTAGTCGTTACAGTTCTTTCTACTTCTCCATTCAAAATGATCCTGTAACGCCCTCCTCCTCATCTCAGGAGTCAAATGCAGCATCTTGGACTTAGCAACTCAAAAGGTGACCGTTTCCTTGCCTCGCATGACCAAACTGCAAACATCAAAGACGGAAGTGAATCCCAACTAAAGCCTAGGCCAAAAAGTGCTGGTGAAAAATTGAGTCAAAGCCAGATAGACTCTGATCTGGATGATTTTTATGCACCTTCACCTTCTGATGTGACGTTTTCTCAAAAGAGGGCATGGAAGGCCGTTACCCCTCCACTATCAGTCGATTCTTCAACACAAACTTTGGAAACGAGAGGTATTAGAAAATGTTTGCTATCACCTCATTTGAAAGTTAGTTTATGGTGTTTTTGTCTAACCTAGTGTAACTCGTAGTCATTAAGAAAGTCATTTGAAACCACTTATAATTGGATAAACTATAAATATTTCAGCCAAATGACTAGGAGTAATACAGTATTGAGATTAATCTTTATAACGATTTTCCTATATCTTCATGCTCCTTTCGAAAACTTAAAGAAATGTCACTCGAGAATTATCTTCATTTATAAAAAGTGCCACTTATAAGTAAATAATTAATTAACCTACAGCTGTTAGGTATTGTTAATTGGGGGAGGGGTGCTGTCTCTGTATTAGTCAACCTATGTTAGAAGCTCCTCTTTTGTCTGACAAACCATTTTGCAAGTCAATTCTCCGTTATGTTTAATATTATATCAATTTTATGTAATATTTGTCATATTCCTATTACTTTCTTGTTATTTATGTGTATGCATAGTATGTAAATTGTAGCATGTTTTGTAGGATGAAATAAATGAACTGTGAACTTTGAAAATAAATTTTTTAAACCACTCTCGTAAGCTAATTATGCGACGTGACAGTTGTCCGCATTGGCAAATGTTTCACCAATAACATCCAATGTTGTATTATCGGCCAACTGCCATGGTTTCCATTTCTCGAATTCGTAATAGTTGTACTATCATCTGCTCTTTGTCGGTAGTATCGGTATGAATTGTACATATTCAGGAACAAGTCGATAAAATAAATGTAATTGGATGCATCATATTCTCAGTAGCATATTTGGAAATTTGATTTATTAGTGCTGAAGCAATTGAAGTTGGTTGGCATCTATATCTGATTTTCTTTTGCCACCAGGCACACAGACTGAATTGGAAACAGAGAACAATAGTGAGCATCAAAGAACTGGGAGTAAAATTACAGCTACCAATGAGATGAGTCATGAAATACAGACACAAAATGAAGCTGTTCATGTACACGAGGCTTCCCTTCAAGGAGGAGATCGTAAAGGTACTTAAAGAGTCATTATACGGTAACAGTGGGCTTTCATGCTACATAGAATAATACCAGTGAAAGGGTGAATGTAACTGCTATGTCAAATGAGAGAAAGATCAGTATGTATTTGTTTCCCTTATGTTATTACTAAATGGGGCATCTGTGTTAGGACTATAGCATATAAATAACTGTTAATTTTTTAATTTACTTCTGCTTTCAGCTGTACCATTAGTTACTATGAATTAATTCCAAAATTTTCTAAAATATGCTATTTTCACGGCATCATTATGCATGTTTTTTATTAATTTGCTACTAACATTCAATACGTCCGTCAATAGCTTAAGTTTCCTTACTTTACAAATAGTCTGTTTGGAAATATCCCTGCATTGTTGGGCTTTTCTTTTGAACCAATTTTCTATCTTGTGAATATGTGTTGTTTTCTTCTCCAGTTCTGCCTTATGAAATCTACGTGGTTACCGGTGACAAGCTCGGTGCCGGAACATCAAGTGATGTGAAGATAATCATATTCGGCCACTTGGGTAGTTCGGGGGAGAGGCCTCTGATTCGCTCTAGATCAAACAAGACACCATTCGAGAGAAATCAGGTACCGTTTGCATAGGTCTTTGCCACGAGTTTCATTAGAATGAGAAGTGTGCTCACTGAGCACGTGATAATCTACTTATTTTATTGTGACGTCTTTAAGTTTCCACCTCAGACTTTTTCTGTGAAAGCATGCTATGCATGTTATAGGTAGAGATATCTGAGAGTGCAAAGCAACAGCCATTGTCAACCCATTTCATATATTGCAACATCATATCATTACTCAAATTTCATGTGAGACTCCATATGCCTCAAAAGCTTTGAGGGAGTTTCCTTTCTGATCTTTGATTTACCCAAGAACTGCATGTGTACGTCGTTCCGTGAAGCCTCATGCTTGCATCCTTGGCATGGTATATGTAATTTCATGAGCAGCATTTGTTTTGCTTCATAGCATACCTTTCATTCTTTGCTTAAGGTTGACCTGTTTACAGTTGATTCGACGTTTCTTGGCGATCTGGAGGCGATTCGAATTGGACATAATGGTACTGCTCTGGGTAAGATCAAGTTCTATTATCGTAGTTGACATTTTCTTATTGTTCCTTGTGTCGAACACTCATTTCATGTATGCGCAGCACATTTAGTAATTTTTTCAGCCTAATGGATAGATATTTTGATCAGAATTCTCATTCTAACTGAAAAATTTCAATATGGCTTCTGTTTTATTACCTAAAAAGAGTAGCTCTCATCATCTGGATACCTGCTGTCAGTTCTATAACTTTGGGGGCCTGGGATTATGGGCAAACAATCGTTACTTTAGAGTTGCGAAGGTTTTATCTCAACATTTTGAACTCTGTGCTGTCCATGGCATCATTATGTAGAGCTACACACGTGCAAAGTATCAGATACCGGCTTAGACACGAAGCAACGCAACAAGCAAGTAATTCATATGCATAAAATTTGCAAGATAAGTGATGATATGTGCTATAAGTGACTATGAAAAATTTTGCTGCTGTAGCGGAATTTTTTCCAAATTATGCGTTCATCTTCATACCTGTTATGAGAGTGTCGATTCAATTGGATTGAACGAGAAAGAGGCGATAGAAGGAAGTTTGATAGTGACAATAGGCCTAGAACCATGTTTTTCAGTTAGAAACGATGGCAAAACATTTTGGTAGCTATTGTTTAGTTTTAAATTAATACCCGATATGGATCACAAAGGGTTGTTTTATTGTATTTTAAAAAGGATTTCGGCTAAAGTTGCATGTACGTGCAACAAGGGCACACAATAAGGAGTAATTTTCCTTAAGTACGAATACATCGATGTGTTTGCGTGGAGAGCTTCTTTTAATGGTATTCTCATCATGTTGCTTCTTTGGATTATTAAAGAAATTATAAGGACAAATTTGTTTGTTCAACTTTCCTGTGGCATTGTTGATTTTCATTATGAAGGCACTGGTTGGTTCCTGGATCGAGTGGTGATACGGGACGAAAACTCACCGAAAGCTTTCGAATTCAAATGTGAACGGTGAGTTTATTTGCTGAAAGAAACCAATATCAATATCAGTTTGTAATGTAAACTCAATGAATTTAAGGTCATATTTGTACTAAAAATGAAGAAGTGATTAGATGTATCATAAAATTAGTTTTTTTGTATTTTTGATCGCCATAATTAACTTTTGATAGTTTTGATGTACCTGGTATTTATACAGTCTGTTAAGTTTTGCAGAACTGAGGTTTTTTATTTATTCTTGCTGAATTACTACATCTTTAAGATTGGGGCCAAAGCCTCAATGCCAAGGCGTCTTGTAATATAATTTTGGTACGATGTTTTTCACCTTCATTCTAACTCTTAGATTTCGAGAGTGGCATTATTCGTGTTCAAACATTTAATTTTATTGCTTCTATTTCTGTTGCCTTTAGATGGCTTTCCGCAAGAGATGACGATGGACAAATCGTCCGTGATCTTCCAATGTCTAATACCATACAGGGTAAGTTAGGGGTTAGTTATATATCGATTTCGTCCTCGCTTGGCATCATTCCAACTTAAGTTGGTGGAGCCTCAGCAGCCCCGACGATAGGAAGAATTTTCTTACATCGATCTTCACATCACATATCACGAAGTGAGGCTAATATCGTTAAAAGAAATTACCGCACCAGGGGTCCTTTTTCCAGCGCCAGCTCTAGCTTTCGAATGTACTGCGGTCCAGAGGTTTCAAATCGGTATTTATTTTGGAAGAAACGAACCTCTGAGCAGATAGCTTTTGCAGAAATTTGTCAATTAAATTAACTCTTTTACCCGGAATGTCAAGAATTGTTATCAATATTGAACACTTTTTGCTATATCAAGACATCTGGTTGATTGAAGAGCAACTTCTTTCTATAAATTCTTCTTTTGAATCAATAGTTATAGTCAGTACAGGTAATATTATTTATTCTACTTGACTTATATTTGGTTTTATGGCTCGAACACACTTCTAGCGATCTGCAAGGTATGAGAATGAGTTCAATAGCTTACTAGATGCTAGGCCTACCTATTAGCATGTGCTTCTAGGCCCATTTTCAGTTCTTATAAACACACTTTGAAGGAGGTGGATGGTTGCTCTGATAGTTGGTATCAAAATGACACTAAAAAGCATTGAGGAAATCTATGACTGGGCCCTTACTATATGCCTTTAAATCTTTCAAGGGTCACTCTGTATCATGGAAGACGTGATATGATCTAGAGAAAGAATTTTAAATGGCGACCTGTTTGAAATCTATCTCAGTCGATTTATTTCTTTTTCTGATAGAAAATCGAGCTGTTTTATTTAATTATTTATTTCATTCGTTGATTTCAGCAATACTCCATGCTCAGTTATTAGTGGTTAGTAAGCCAAATTTTGTTAGACGTGCTGATAAATCATTAAATACTTAGATATTCTCACGCGGAAACCGTTGATGTAATGTCACGAAAAAAAACTGCGAAAAATATTTTGCTTTGATATAGCTGCAGGCAGGTCAGTGAGTGTTAATGTTGAAGTGGGTGGCCTATGCTGAGATGAAAATCGGTGTAGCCTATCTTTTAAACGTTCTAAATACATCAAGAGAGCCACAATGGCGAGTGGTGGTCAAGGAGCTTTTGTGTGGAAATCCACTTTATGTTATAGACCAAGCATATAAGCTACCAACGGGTCATTGGTTTTGCTAAGTATCTATGATTCTAGCAAATTATGAATGACGTCACATGTACGCATTATGCTGACTGCGGTACTACACACTATATTCATGCTAAATATAGTGGTGTAGCAGAGGGGTGTACGGGGTGCGAGTCCTCTTGCTGCAAACTTAAGGCAGTGTGGCCTCCCCATCCCCGGGAGGTATCTTGGAAGTGAGACTGTATAAGCCACACAAACATAATTAGAAAATAGTCAACTTTACGTTCCCAAGGGAGTTATTCTAAGTAAACAAAATTGAAGGCATTAAAACAGCTTTTTGCTGATACCACATTATGAGTTTCTTGCGTACACCGAATCCTTAGTTTCTTATAAAGATATGTGTGTAAAAGGAGCCCCATTAGCTATCAACTTACTTGTACATTAATAATCAAGCATATCACTACTGACAGCTGTATATCTTGTACAGTATTCAACGGACGTAGTGCAGAAAAGGGAGCAATTGTTGCAAGGAGCTTTGGACCAATACTCAACAATCAACACAACTTGTGATATAACATGTTGTAGATTGTGAAGCTTGGTGTAGGGTGCATTTAAGAATTTGTGGTGCACCCTTTGTATTGGTACAGATTTCTTGCGGGGTTCATACGGTCAGGAAAAATTAGGAAAAACTGTTTGTAGGGATTTTCAGGAAACGTCAGGAAAAGTTAGGATATTTTATTGAACCTTGAAGTAAGTCTGGAAAAAGTGAGGGATTTTTATCATCCATGCAAATGAATTCTTTGGCTACCAATAGACAATTTGACAATCGCAAAGAATTTTTGGTTTTGACAAGGTTTTTGATATGTTGTATTTCCGTTCAAGGAAATAGTTGACCAGAAAGCCTCCTTTTCTTACCCAAATTGACAAAATATGTTCAATTACTTAGTTTTAAAAGATGGGTCAATCGCGTCATTTGTAACACTGGTTGGTCAGGAAAAATATCATATATTTCTGATATGTAGTCAGGAAAACTCCTTTATTTTGAAGATAAAAGCCAGGAATGGTCAGGAGAAAACTTTAGGCAGGGTATGTATGAACCCTGTGTTGGTACATCTTATGGTGGCACAGACTCCACCAACCTGCCATTAATATTTTGGAGCTCTTTGTGCATTTATTTCTTTATTACAGACCATTCAAGTAATTTTTTATTCCTATCCATCCTCACCCGACAGGACCCCTACTATTTTCTCATATTTATCTGCAAATTTTCTTCATATTTCTGCATGTATTCTTTTATTTTCTCAGCTCACGAAATTCCTCAGATAAAGGATGCCAAGAGAATGCATTTTCAGCACAGATCATCATCGTTCTCTCTTGAAGGAAAGAAAATACTATTCAGGCCATTATCGGCAACCAAGGATAAAGCAGTTGCAAATAGGGAATCTGGAAACATAGATGGTAAGGAGCCACAACCCAGCCATTCACCGATACCTGTAGATAGCTCAAGTGATGAGGAGGATACTAGAAATAGCAAGGAAGAGAAGGAAGGTGGAGAGATAAAACATGGAAAAGATGATAGCAATAGTAGAGTAAAACAAACTGTTAAGGCTAGAGGCGAGATCAAGGTTGAAAGAAATCATAGAAGTGATGATATTGATAGCATTTCTATTGAGGAAAAGGAAAAAGAGACTAAAATGGGAAAGAATGAAAAGAAGAAACACAAGAAGCTTACTAATGATGCAAAGGCTAAGAAAGATAAGGCCATGAGTAGTTCTGAAAAGCGGCATTCTAATGACAAGAATGGCAGAATTTCAGGCGATGATGAAATGGAAGAAAAAGAAGAGGAGCCTTTAAGCACTAAAGAGGAGTACAAAGGAAAGAAAAGCAAAGAAGAAGAAGATATGAATAACAAGGTGGAACCTTTAGATGATGATGAAACGAGGAGGATAGAAAAAGATAGCTCAAGTGATTCAGATAGCGAACAAAGCAGCTCAAGTGATAGCGAACTCTTCAGTGTTACTTCATCTACAAGTTCACACTCGGAATCTGAAAGCGAATCGGAAAAATCGGCAGATGAAGACGAAGTTGAAAGAGTTGCAAAGGATACTACAAAGAAAAAGGTATCATGATTTACAAATGTAAGAATGATAGCGTCACTGAATCTTAGTTGTGTGAGTCGATTTCTTATGTTTACCGAAGGTGTCGTCGTGTACTTGAGATGGGGCATCTTTTGACTTTGTCATAAACGGACTATTGACTAAGTGGGGCCTCTTTCTAGCTCTAGTTTACAAGCAAAATTTATGACTTCCAGCCTGCTAGCTTAAGCTCTGTTGGAAAAATTTAAATAATTTTGGACTGAGCATTAGAGCAAAGGCATAACGGGCAGCTCCTCTTTGGGCATACAAACCAAACTTGGGTCCAAATGGAAAAGGGCCGTCATATGTGCTTGGTCCACTAGTCACTTGGTCATATGTGCTTGGTCCACTAATCACTCCTCAAAAAATGCCCTGACTTGAGAGATACTTAAGTTGTCATACAGAGTTTGCATCAGGACAGGAACATTAATTCTGGCTTATTTTTCAAAGATTGCTATGGTGTAGTTAGGTAGGAGTTGCAGTTTTGCATGGATTGCCGAAGTACAGTAAAATCCTATTGTCTGTTTTTCAGGACTCCACTGATGAAAGCAAGAAGGAATCTGTACAGGATGATTATATGGCTGGGTTTTTGGCAGGCATCCGAGCAAATGAGCGAGATGTTCATAAAGAAACAGAGCCGAAAGAATCTGTTCTGACTACCGGTAAGAAATAAGCTGTATTTTCTTAGGTTTGCTTGTAATGCCCTTCCAGACTCACAAGTGTATTTCGGGAGGAAACCTTGCAATAAATACCTTGTCATGTACACTTGGAACAATTTCAGATTAAGGCAAAGAATTTTTAAAGTTATCATTGAGAAAAGGTGAGGCCAAGTTTTTATTGATTAGAACGGAATACAACTGTGCTGGATTAAATTGCTGAACATAAATATTTAAATTCTCATTAGGAGCAAACATCCATCAGGCTGTTGAATCAAGCGATATTGAGCGTGTCAAGGCATTAATCAACGAAGTTCCGGAGTTGAAGAGCAAGCCAGATGAACGCGGATGGACACCTCTGCACATTGCTACTGGATTTGGTCATCTAGAAATTTTGAAATGGCTGTCTGTCAATGGTGTGAACTTGGAGGAGCAAACCCCTACTGGGTTCACAGCTTTGCATCTGGCAGCCATGAACGGACATGTTAAATGTATCATGGTATGGACTCTTACATTTCAATCAAATACAGAAAAATTCTGATGAGTTGTTTGTCAAATACCGTATTTCCTCGAAAGAGCACGTCCCCTCGAAAGAGCCCCCTCGAATGAGCGCCTCCCCTAAAGTAAATATTTTTAAATGAGCGCCCCCTCGAATAAGCGCCCCCCTCGAATAAGCGCCCCCATTTAGTAACGATTAACCAACGATAACGAAGAGAATGAAAACAAGGCAAACCAAACCACTTACATCAGACATGTGAAGACTGCTTGATCTGTTGCTTGAAAGAGGGCCATTCCGGTCTGGAGATATGCAAGGAACAGTTATCAATTTTGAGTGAACCAGACTTGAATCCATTTCAAAGGCTGGTTTCAGAACAGGATATTGCTGAGGCTACACCAGAATCCAAGCTAATAGATATCGACGGAGAGGACAAAATTGATAGTTTTCTTGTAACCCTTTCGTTTATAATATTTTGTAGGCTTTTCGTTTTCATATGGTTTTCTTACTGATTCCCTTTTCCATGTATTTTCTATCTCTTCATATGTTGCGTTTATGTGTCTCAACAGAACTATTGGGAAAGATCATGTCTGTATGTCTACAAAATCAAATTAGCGCCCCCCCAAAAGAAGCAGATTTGTAAATGAGCGCCCCCCTCGAATGAGCGCCCCCTCGACTGAGCGCCGCCCTCGAATGACCGCCTCCCCTCGAAGAAGTGAGCGCCCCGGGCGCTCTTTCGAGGAAATACGGTAGCTATAAAGCACCCATTATTACTGCCATTCAGAATTTATGAGATTCTTTAGTCAGAATTGAGTACTATTGACAATCGGCGATCTTTAAGCTCAATTGATATGATAACTTACTCCTAACTCACGGGAACTAAATTTCACTAAGACGAATCAGCAATCATTGCCCTTACTTCTCTATAATAAATTCTCATTACTTCAAAGGGCGCTCGCTTTTAGAAACTTTGTCTTGATTACTACAAATGAATGTAAACTATTGTGGTTTCTATCTACACGAAATTAGATGGCTAAAATTTTGTGTTTCAGGTGTTAGCAGCAATGGGCTGTCCAATTGGTTGCAGGGCTGTCGATGACAGTACTCCTTTACATTTAGCTGCAATAAGGTAGTGGACTGTAACAGTGCATCACCAGTCCTATTACTGTATTTTCCCTCTTATCTCTTTTATTTTCCGCTAGATCTTGATCTACTTTTGATATCTTGATCTGCTTTTGTACTTGAATAGTGTATATTTTACTTTGCTTTTCTATCATTGTCTAAAAGCACTCAGTAACAGTGTAGTTACAAGCACACTGATTATTCCATACCCACGAGGGATAGAATTTGAAAAAATATAGCCGACCATTTTAGATTACTTTCCTCTGCTCTCTGGTACTCAAACTTTGTTGGAATTATTGGAAAATGTAATTGTGGATATTTTGTCTTAGTGGTCATGTTGAGTGTGTAAAATGGCTTTTAGCAAATCGTGCCAACCCAAATGTTAGAAGATTCGACGGAAGAACGCCTCTAGATTTGGCCGTTGAATATCAGCAAGACGAATGTATTGAGCTTCTACAGCTTATGAGTATGTAACCAAAATTATTATAGTATGTCGTCACTGACATGTGATTTATGCAATATCTATAGCCATATCTGTTTATTGAACCTATACTTCGAGGTGATGATCCCAATGTTCAGCAATGCAGCTATATCAATGTTGAACTGATATCATCGAGATTGTGCACAAACTAGGGCTACCTTTTCAGTTTTGTGCTTGTGCAGCACCCCTGGTTTCTCTATTAATAACAATACTGCGATAGCATTTGGAAACGGTGTTTCTCACTTGGAGTTGGAATGCAATTGCTAACTTTCAAGACACTAATCCATCTATAGCTGTGATTCTGCAGCATGAGATGTTGGCCTCACAATGAGCCACCGTTAGCCCTTGTCATATATATCTTACAGTATCCCTCAAAATAGCTGATATTTTCTCTAAACTTTCTGAGATTTGCTTTCTCCTATTGTTCCTCCCATTGGTCATGCTAAAGGGATTTGGTGTAATGCTTGTACTTTATGTTATAGAATCAGAAATGGAAAGGAAGGACAGCGTAATTACAAAGCTCAGGCGCTCAATAAGCAAAGAGTCAGTACCAAATACATTCATCTACACTCAATCGTATTACCTGCCTCACGTAATTCATTGTTCTTAACTTCCTCAAAGGTAGTGCAGATTACTTGTTAAAAATACAGATAAAACTAAAAGCAGTCTAGTAGCTTGAAAAGACAATTGTTGGGTGAATGGTACAAGACTCTATATCGAGAAGTTTCCTGAGCACATTTTAGTTCTTTTAATGGAAAGAAGAAATATCAAAAATAATTTATAAGCCGTTACCCAAAGGATGCTATCATTTGCCGGTCTTGCTTGAATGCAGTGTGCATGGAATCTTCAGTCTTAATGACTGGGTATTGTGAGCAGGAAGGTTTGCAGCTGTTAGCAATTATAAAAAATTGTTGGTGCTTCTTTATTCAGTGCGTATGCTTCTCAACTTCAGATTGTAAACCAGGGTCATTAGCAGATACCATATAAATGAGAAAAATTTATTGATTCTTGATAGGCTCCCCTACCTTGCAGGATATTGCATGATATGTTAGCAGGGCTATCATATAGGATGGTGTAAAGGAGTGAAACCTAATTGACAAAATGATGCTTTTGTATCATAATGCTGAGGGTTTAATCCCTAAAAGACCGAAACAAGATATTGAATCTTGCCTATAGCAGTTAAGATTTGATTCAACTTACTTACCGTCTTGAGGATGAAGATGGTTGAACAAGCTTTATCAGAATCTTCAAATGAACTTTTTTATGACCAGTGCATATAGCTAGTGCCATCAGTTACGTGCACACCATCTCCTCATCCAAGGACGTGCTGATGTGGTAAACCCAGCCTCTATTCCATATTTTACAGCAACATTTGAATGGTTCTGTAATAGCCTGTATAACTTTTATTATCCTTTGCAGTGTTGAGGAATCAGCTGGCGGTACAACGAAGGGAACTGAGAGTGGCATTGAAAATGGGGACCCTGAAAATGGAGAGGATGGTTGGATGAGTGATGTGGAGGTGGTTGTAATAGATTTGTTAATTAAGAATTTCAGTACAATGTTATAGCTACATGGCATAAGTTTGAGAAAATCTGTGGTCAATTTAGTGGCAAGAAAAGCATTAGTTTCCGCCCCAAACCATAAATCACGTCAGTCTATAGCCTTACTACTTGAAAGTAAATAGTTCTTGGTTACATTCTTGCTAAGTCAACACACAAAATAGACCAGAGCTTGAATTTGATATGACATCTCTGCTGAAGCGTGCATCTAGAATATCAACTTGAGCCTGTACCATTGCATGAAAGCTAAGACCAGAGCAGGAAGGCTAAGAGTCCAGGGCCATAGCAGGAAAATCGAAAATCTGGGATAGTTTCTGGGAGGCTGCGAATAGAAGGCCATTTGTCCTGAACGGAAAGGAATAGGACCATTACGAGAAGACCAGAAGTACAGGACCCAGAACCCTTTGTTTGCTGTTCCTCCCTCTGTTGGAAATAGTCCACAGTGTTCGGCTCATTACTTTAGGATTGGAAAGTGAATAGAAACAAAATCTTTATTGGTATATTATTAATGATAATCGTTCTGATACCAATATTAATGGTGTCCATGATATTAATTTGAAGGGAGAAGTCATTGGTAGAGGTGACAGAGTTTCATCGGCAAAGTCACGAGGGCAGAATCCCTCTATCGTGCGTAAGAAATCAAAGCAAGAGGAGAGAGCCATAGAGGAAATGGAGGTTTGTGATTTTGTTTTTTGTCTGGTGTGACTTTTATATTGAAGCTCAGAAGAATTTTAGGTATCTTGCCCGAAAGACGCTTCCTTCTAACCTTACACAAAACAGGCGAGGTTACAAACAGCTTTTTCTTAAAGATTCATAGAAGTTAGAAATTCAAATCGGAAGAGCAAGACAACCGGCATGAAGAAATTGAGAATTAAAGATGTGGAATAATCGAATTGACGACTGTATATTTATAAGTTAAATTTATAGTATAAGGAGAAACCTGCAACGGCGCTCTCTACTTAACAATTATCTTTCTGTGTTAATTAAGTTCCTATTTTTATTCATCACTCCAATAGTTATAAAAATGCGTGTGTACCACTTACGAGGCGTCCTACCTTTCGACATTGATCATTTTCTGATATGCTCTGACTGTGAAATGTGAAAAAGCATTTTGGGTATCAATATATGACGTCATCCAATAAGGGTGACGGGGTATTTTTGCTGTTTTCCATCGAGGGAGAGGAGAATGGTTTCCTCTTGTCGATGTCGTTGCATAGGCTTCTCCTCACTTTTCCAAGATAGCCCTGTTATTACAGTCGTAAAGTTCTGTAATTGTTCATTTAATAGTAATCATAGTCAATGCTCTGTTGTTTATGATTTGAACTTCGCGTAAGAAAAGGGAGCTCTTGCTCAGGCTACATTGTTGGATTAGCAGGAGGGAACGATAAAAAATAGCTCAACTATCGGCGGTAACAGATATCTATGATCCGTTTCAGTATGCTACACAACTAGTGTTTCCGTTGTTTCATGCAGATATGACAGAGATGGGCAAACTACGGCCCCCGGGCCACATGCGGCCCGCCAAGTGCTTTTTTACGGCCCGCCAAAAACTGTTAGGAAGCAAAAATAACTTCGTTTATGACATTGTCCTTTCGTTTATGACATTCTCATTGACATTGTCCTTTTCATAACAGTTAGTCACTACGTGACTTCATTTTCCAAATATATGTGTTTCAGTGCTTATATACCACTCTGTATTTTGAGAAAATATTTGGCAACATACTATGCGGCCCTTGAAAGACTTAGAATTTGTGAATATGGCTCTTGCACTGAAAAGTTTGCCCACCCCTGAGTTATGATGTCTTGTCATACGGGGGTTTGTTACCTATTGTTTTTAGCTGCTGTACTTTAGATGCTACATCTAAGAGATTATTTTGCAGTTAAAGAGGGACTTTCGTAATAACTGAGCATTTTTGTCTAATCAGGAAAAACGACGGCTGTATGAAAAACAACAGCGAAAGATGCAGAGAAAAGAATCGTCATTTCTAGATAGCATACGGCAGGAAGTTGACTCAGGCGATGATGATCAGAACTTTTGAGTTCATTCCAGAGAACACATTGCCATTTCCTAATATAATGCTTTTATGCAATACTATGTATAAATGGAATGAATGTGACTGTTTGTTTAATTTTGTCTGTAGGTGATATTCATTTAAGTTTTGTCTCACAACAGACACTGATTATGATTACGCAATTTTATATTCGATTTCATGTAGATCTTTTATACAATATTATGCTTCATGGAGCCCTCCGCACAGCACAAATTATTGTTCATAGTTTTATTTCCATTATAAAACATCCATTAATTTGTCACATAGTTACTTAAATTTTGAATGAACGAGTGACCATTACTGAATTGCCTAATTTCACTTTGGTTTCGTCGGCGGAGATGTATCCTTCCGTCACAAATGTCGTAGTTATATCGATATATGTTTTTATCTGTAGTGGCTTCTTCATGTCTGATTGATGGCCACAAAGTTTAGCAAAATGTATAATTTGTTTGGAATTTTGTTGAAATCTCTACAATGTTTTTGTATGGTTTCAGGAATAGTTCAATTTACGTCACGTCTATAATGTATATTACGTCAGACTGTTCTATTCTCTCCCCTTATCTTTTTGAGACACTAAGAAGCATTTACCAGCTGGTATCTACAGACGTTATGTAACGAGGTGACATACAGCAGATTGCGAAGAAATCTTCGCAGTACTTTATGGGATATAATTACGTTAGGAGCACAAACCACAAACAATTCTCCCAATTAAATGTAGAGAAGTAAAGTCAATTTCTGAACAGTACGCTGTCCAGGAGAAGCCATCATAGCCATCATCGTACATTTGATGGAAAAGTTAAACAAGATATAAGTACATTTCCATGAGTACCGAATAATCTCTCCCCCTGCCGAATGTTGTCATTTGAACTTTTAAATCGCTACGTTTACTTAAACCCCTTCTTCATTTCTTGACTCAGAGAATCTCTTCTCAGAGGTTATATACTTTTGCTCGGGGGTTCTATTTCTATCATTACTACCTCTTCTGTCTGTTAAAAATTGAAACAGCATATTAGCAGAATGCGGAAAGAAGTCCAAAGAAGAGATTCAAGGCTAGTGCATAAACGAATAGTGTATGAAGGCCAGTATGAAGTTTGTTTATGGAAATATCCATGTTTCCTTCTCTCCAAGCCCTTTTTAGTTCAACCTCCAAGTGTTACTTTCTAAAGTGCTTTTCAACCTCCCACCGTCTGCTCCCACCCCATCAAATTATTTGGTGTTCAAGATTAGTCTTAATAACACATATTTTGTACCAAGAAGTCCGCCTATTATGGATGATTGTAATGGACATGATTTCAATATCTTCAGAACGAGCTCTTATCCCAGCCATATTTAACATGTTATTTATATGTTGTCGATTTTGTGTCTGTTAATGTAGAACACTTAATTCTGCTTTGTGTGATAACTTGGTTAGTAATAGCAGATTACAGAACATTTGAGATGAATTTTGCAACTACTTTAAGCAATTAGCAAACGCTTTCAATCGCAGTTACAGGCCGGGTTTTCAAATAATGTAAAAGTTAGCTCACTATGGAAAACCAGTTTTCTGTCGATTATGAACTTTAACGATTTAAATTGATTAAATACATTCTTGAACAAGCCCGAGTGTATTGAGACCAAAAGGAGTCCACTGTAAACTGAGAGGTGTTAAATGGGATACCTAATGTACAGGAGGATGGGAAATACTTTTGTAGGCATCCCCCCTTCTAGAAAGCACCTGATCGTAGCTTGGGAGCCAATCAGATAACGTCGCTCGAGATATATTTTCCTCCAGCTTTACAGAACTATTATCTGGTTGTTCAATTAAAAATACGAGTGGTGAGTAGTACTATAAGTAGCTCATTTAGAACTGAAACTCGTATGTTTGTGTGGCAAACACAGCGAGGGAATTTAGGTAAGTGCTCCTTGATATGATTCAATAAGAATGCAAATAAATCTTAACAGGACAAATCTTTCAATAGCAAATGAAATATATTCTTTTGACATGCTGTTATTACAAATTAAAGCATGCTGCAAAGTAAAAAGGAAACTGGCCTCTACGATAGTTTATTGTTGACATAGCTTTGTTGAATGGACATGAAATTTCTTATTCCTGAAGTGTTCTAAGCACGCTGAATTCAAGATCAACGGTCAGTGTTCACTTTCGTATGGACTATTAGACATAACTTCGGCACATTGCTGATCATGGGGATCTGCTTCGAATTTCAGAATATAGACTACTCTATGGTAGATTAAAGCTCAGTTAGTTACAGGTTGCAGACTAAAGATTGTTGGTAATAATACTTCGAAGTTCGACACGGGGGGGGGGCGGTTTTCTTAATAATGCAATATTTTGGCTACGAATGTCTCTATAACATGTAACTGAAGAAGAAGAGGTGTTATTTTATGGATTAGAATAAGGAGGTACAATTCAATAGATACATGCTTTTCGTTTACTTTATTGAAACAGTTTACTAATAGCCAGGCATTAAATATGCAGGTAGGATAGGATCCCTTAAGTAGTAAAGATACTCAGGACGCAGCCAAGAAACACTGCAGAGCTCTATTTTGTTTCTGCTATT
The DNA here is from genome assembly GCA_964019165.1 of Mastigias papua. Taxonomy (NCBI): domain Eukaryota; kingdom Metazoa; phylum Cnidaria; class Scyphozoa; order Rhizostomeae; family Mastigiidae; genus Mastigias; species Mastigias papua. The sequence goes on along the minus strand of OZ025273.1, from coordinate 6,297,262 downwards.
CTACAAATTTTTCTTGCATTGAGAGGGTCGAATATTTCGACCAATATTTGGTTCTACAGTTGATTTCCCAGCATAAAATACTATTTATATTTAATTACTGCATATAGTGTGAAGTGCATTCAAAGAAACTCCAAAACTTTTTGAAGAGATGACTTTTACTCTACTAAAACTGTAGCTTATCGCTAAAAAATTGTGAAGATAGAAACATCAATTAACCAGAAGACAAAAATTTTTGAGATGTTCTGATCAAAACAATGGTCATCAATGGTTTCATTTTTATTTTGCTACGATCGATTCCCACCTTCCAAGTATTTCTTTTACAAATTGCTGCAGTTCATCAAATCTTCATGTTATCACAAACATATTATAAGTATTAAATCTTGAACTGCAAAATGCCTGACTCCATTTCCATTTACTTAGTACAGTTTGGAGAAGGAATGAAATAAAAGTCCTTAAACTTAACTCCAAATGAAAATTTTTGCAATATTGATTAATCAAAGTATTGTCAATGCAAGGTTATCGAAAACTTAAAAAAAAAGTTCTAATTCAAAGTTAGAATTGAGGAAATTGGCATAAAGTGAAAACTTTTTAAGGTAGGAAAGTGACCTATTGGTTTAATGTATCAAATAAAAACTGGAGTTTAAACAGTCTGAATTGCACTTAACATAGGTAATATATGAGAAATCAGAGAAAACTGAAGCAGGGTTTTAAATCTTGGAAAGTATCAAGTCTCCAAAAAGATTAATCTCACACAGATTTATGTACCTCCCTGCCTGTAGAATGTATAAAGTTACTCGCAACCTTCTTCAATTAATAAGTTTAATAATCTGTACCTTGGCAATTTCTAGATACAAACTGTTCTCTTCTTTTGCAGATATTGACACAATGTTTTTTTCCGAAGAGTTAAGGGTATCAGAGTGTGCAAAGAGTTTGGTGCCATTTCCTGATGCCTTCTCTTCAATGGTTTGCTTTTAACATTTTTTATGCAGTGGATCATATTCGCTGTGTCAATTATACTGACAAATGTTTAATTACGCCTAATATGAATCTTTCATAGTTTTATATAAATCGGTGGGATTAAATCGTATAACGCATACTTCAGAGGTTTTGGCTGAAACTCAGATTATCATGGCTGACGAAGTAATAGCTCTGTATATAAATATTATAGCCATCAGCGCTATGACCGAAAATGTATTGCCCGTTAGAAAAAGTTACCTTTTTAAGAACTCGGCAATTTTTCCTACAAAAATGGTTGTCATTAGTTTTAGAGTGCTAACAATTCCACACGGCAATTCCATACTTCTCTTTTCGCCTCCAAATATTATTTCAAAAAGTAATTTTAAAAAATGCAATAATTTTAAGAAAGAACGCAATAACTTTCTATTTTGATTGAACTTTGCAGATATCATCAAAAACTTACGAAGAGCCATTGCAAGTACCATTCACTTTTGATGAAAGGAAATTCTTGGATTTAGGTCCACCCAAACAATGGTCACCAAGCAAGGCCGTTAATCCAAACCATATATTTTCACAGAGTAGGAGAGGAAAGCCATTGGATATGGTGAGCTTAACAAGTTTTTGGTAGATAATTTAGCATGGGATATGCAAACACATTTCTATTAGCACACATTAGCTGAGCTTGACAAGCAAGCGGATCTGCAAATGGTTTATTATTCTTTGATATTGGCGGATGGTATATAAAAATATTACTAAGAAGAGCTGCCCTGTACCTACTACCAACTCTCAATAATTTGACGGGATAGAGAATAGCCCCATGAATGACCAATTTCTTCTGCAAGAACAGTTAATAGCACCCAAGATTTTTATACATTCATGGAGCCATCTGGCACACCCAATCAAATCTGTTTCTGTAACACTTCGCAATGCTCTAAAAGATACTGAAACAAACTTTAATAAGCCAAGAGCTCCTGCACCTCAGTTGAAAAATTGTGTTACAGCACTGGGAAAATCTGAACACCTCTATGTACTGTAGATCTTTAAAATTGTTGTCCCAAATGCTGAAAGAATGAGAAATACGAAGCAAGACTGAATAGACAAGTACAACGACGTTAAGCGAGGGATGGAGATTTTTGAGGAAAAAAGGGGTTGAGGTTACTCCAATTTTTACAAGCTTACCAAAATAGTACCGTGTATATTCATATCGGCCATATTGTTAACGACAATGATATAATTATTTCGTAAAATGATTAATAAGATAGTGGCATTTTGATTTTTATCGAAAGTTTAGAGAATTTCGAAAATGGCGTGATGAACTAACAAAAAATGCCATAATCTATAACAGAGCTCCTTAGACGGACATATGTAGGAACCTATAACTTTTTATTTACTTGAAATGAGTAGGGATGCTATGTATAGCAATAAGTCTTCAAGTAAATTACTCTGAATCATCAGTGCTGCAATTATTTCAGAATTTGACAAACGTGAATTTTTACCGGTAAAATTTACTCCGATATGAAGCTCAATTTAGACTGTTATATTAATGAAAATGAAATGTTTTCTTTTTTCTATGTTTGAAAGTTAATAGGTTTAAGTAATCAATCAAAAGATTATCCTGCAAGCTCTTTTAATGCTGTTACGTTAGAGTAGTCGCAGACATGTTGCTACATTTTAAAGTAAAAGCGTGTCATTATAATAACTACCAATTATTCCTGTACTTTAATCAATACAATAAAATTAAAACAAAATTCAACAAAATACTGCAAAAATTATATGAATCTGCATATTACTGCAGAAGGAGTAGCTGAAGTCTAAGTCTACAGGTTGTTATTAGACAGATATTCTCTTCAGAATGAATCTCTTAAATAAAATTCCACAGGTTCTTCTTTCAAGTCATAATAGCTATTGAAGAAATTTTTCTTAATTCTATTTTCGTAGTAGCTATTAGCAAAGCTGTGGTCGTAAGTAAAAGGAATTGCAATAGCACCAAAAACATGCTCGTCGTTGTACCTATTGACAGTGACATTATCGTCTAGATTTTGATTTCAGTCAATGACACTTTGTCTCAATTACTTTTCATTAGTGAATTTGCATCACTTAAATCTTAATTCAGATTTGGCACTAGGCATTTTTCTGATCTATATGCATTCAATGTCAAGAAAATGAAACATTTTCCAATGCGAATAAACAGCTGTTACATATATCAAACTTTATTATTTTCTTCTTCATTGATTTTCACGCTGGGATTGTTAATCATATCTCTGATTTGATACCCTTCCTTGATGTTCACCACTAGATAATGCAAGAGAAGAAGCGATACATTAGAATGTCGAGACCAACAAGTGCCTATCAGCAATACAGCCACGACTTCGAAGCTGCATTATTTGCTGATGGCATTTATACTACGAATAATTGTGCTTCGATCCCAAAGCAAGCTCATAACTGGAATGAATTCGATGCAGATTCGGACTATTTCAGCAAAATTATTGGAAGGTTTGAGGATACAGGTAGTTCATTTTTGAACACTGTGAATTACCGAATATCTATGCTACAACCTCTAGCAAATGGTCGTATACCCAATGTTCATCTTAGATTCAGTGCACTGGTAGCATTATTAAAATACCTCGTAAAGTGATGATTTGATAATTTTAGACTCAAGAGTTCTTGAAATTGTTCATATCTTAAGAGAGACATTTGCAAATAAATGAGGAAATTAGTGTAGTATATAATTTTTACGACGTTCGGGCCGGGCTATATTTGAAAATAAGGCAGCGAATACTGGTGTTTACTAATAATCTCTTTAGAATTTGCTTGCCAAAAGAATGTGAGTAGTTAAGTGCATGTACAAATGCTCATCTGGGGTTTAACTGATTATTTCAGCAAATCGGCCCTCGGTGCTCTTATAAATTGAGATCTCTTAGTGACCGGTCATTTAATTTTGCCAGGGGAGGGGGTAGAAGAGGTCCAGGAGGAGGAACTAAAATTCTGCACACTTAGAAGGAGGGTGGGGTGAAAAATAAAGAACATTTTAAAGGAACGGGTATGAATTTTCTACTGAAGTCCTGGAGTGGGGACCAATACTTTTACATAAATCTGAGAGAGGTGATGAGAATGCTTTCCACCCCCTCCCTACAAGTAATTAATAAAGACCTGTCTCTCAAAAAAGAATGCATCTACAGTTAACGCTTGATTACAAAGACTGCATGAATCTTTTCGCTTACAGTTATTAACCAACATGTGGTTATTGAAAGCAAAAACATATCACCAAAGTTTTGTGCAGCTGTGGCAGATCATGAAAAGAGCTCTTTAAATATGGAATTTGTGGTAAGAGATATCGTTCTAAAGTTATCAATAGCAAATCCCCCATATTGAAGTGTGCTACAGCCGATATTTCTCCCCTTTTACCTTATCAAGGCGCTCCGACTTCACTTGAAGTCTCCTTTCGGGGTGTTAGCTAATAGGAAGGACGTATTTCTTACTACACTATTTAAGACTTATTTTATCATTCGAGATTGTTGCTAATATATGAAGAGCTTTATACGTAGAATTTATATCAGTGCGCGGCTTTTTTTAAATAGGTTCTTGACCAAGGATGGAAACTTTCCGAGTCTTTTAACGATCTCAGTATCAACTTTCTTACAAAATTTCCCTAGCAAAGATGCTCGAATTCTAATGTTTTGCCCATCTGCACTCAAAATAGGAAAACTCGTTACACGGTGTTACACAAACAGAAAAGAAAAACAACCAAACAAATGAATACATAAGCTAAATCGACTTTCTTAGGTTCCAATCCAGTATTGAAAATTTTTTTAATGTTTTGAGCAGTATTGTACTACTTATAAACCACATTGTTATAGAAAAAGTGTTTATCGAGAATTCTGTTTACATCTAATTAAGTAAGTAAGTAAATAAATAAAAATAGATATGATACTAAGTAAATAAGCAAGTATCTAACGGATGTTTAATGTCCTTCGGCACATTATCATAAAGCTGGCTGTTCTTTATCGCCGATTATCAATGGAAGTTAATTTATCTAAAGAAATTATAATCCTGTCGCACAATCTGAAATTGATGGCCTATTTTCAAAATGTTTCGATTTGCATGAAAACAATTTTGATTTGATTCTCAGCAAAATCTTATTCATGACATTTGTTACAATCCTGACATAACTACAACAGTAGTATGGGCAATTTGTTGATATACACGACGCAATAAGAAATTACTAATGTGTAATGCAACAGAATTGACTAAAACTGATGTGATGAAAATTATCAGAACAGATGTCAAAACTGCGGCAATTGGCTTAGAAGCCATTTGTACTGGGGCAAATTAGATCTGTTGGGAGAAATGCTAGGTAATGTGTTCTTAGGAACCTTTGTCCACTTTCTATTCTAGAAGGGATTCATGATGTCTGCCTTATTAGCACAGCCATAAAATTTTTCCTTGGTTGAGAGTTGTGATCAGTCTATTTTCTCCCAATCTAATTGACCAATCAACCTGCAGGAATCTGACTACATATGCGTTCCACAGTTAAATTTAGGTTCATTTTGCATGATGATTGGTCAATTAGGTAGGGAGAAAGCAGACCTGATCAGAGCTCTCAACCAAGCAAACATTTGGTAACTAGGCTACCTTCCTACCTTTTGCAATTTGCACCCTAGTAATAAATGAAAAAGTTTCCTATCTGTTTTATAGGCTCAATCGACATTCTACCAAAAAGAACAAGTGATTGCAAACCATCCACAAGGACAAGTGTCATCTTTTCATGTTTCCACACCGAGTACTCCACTATATTTTGGCAACATCAATAAAAGTTTTTTGACACTGACAACTTCTTCTTCATTCAATGGCAATATTGCAGTTGATAATCCACACATCGTCCAGAAATTTCCAATCAGTAGCTCAATGTCAGGTATCAATATGTTTAGTTTCTTTTCTCAACAATGTGCAACCCGTAGTATAAAATTGTAAGCTTAAATTATCTTTCAATTACTGTATTTCTCTGCCTTATTGTTACTTTACACTTTTCTTTTATAAGAACAACTAATTTTTCTCTGAGCCTCAATATTCTTAATCTTTTCTATTTCGAGTCTAAGAATATTCTTAAAGTCTAGTGACTTTGAGCATTAATTCTCGGATGGACTATATTCCCATTATAAAAAGTGTGCAGCTGACACACCCAAAAGCGCTGTTGAGTCGCATTATAGTGTAAAAGCCCGACGAGTGAAACTCACATCTTGTCTTGTATTCTAAAGAAAACACAATTATGCAAAAAATTCTAAGCCTTGATGAAGCTTGAGCCTTGCATTATTCTTAAATTATTGCTAAATTTCAGTGATTTTGAGCCTAAGTATTCTTATAAAGATGTGTGTAGATAAATGAATCAATTAATAAATAAGTAATAACTATAATAATTATGGAGGTCAACTTGAAACCTCACAATCGCCAAGACTCCTGATAAATTCACTTTTCAAACAAATTTTCGTCACATCCTGAGAAATAGTATGTAGGTCTCCAATTTTTGAAACAAATTTCTTACACTTTTGTACACCGCTTGAATACTGATCTATAAATTTCCTTGATACGATTCCTTGCAAATTAGGCCTGAGCTATTTGGAGAGCAGAGTATGACTGCTTTATTCAAAGAGTAAGTGGCGAAGTCATGTACCTATCTACCCATTACCTGAAGGTTCGCAACATGACTCAGCGAAGGCAATATGAACAACCATTCTCTCATCAAAACTATGCATAACCTCAAAATAGTGGCAGAGAAATGCTAAAATGTTCAAATTTTCCAAATTAAAATCATGATGATGGGTACATATGTTTAAGGTGCAACTTTGATACTACTTCCTATCGGGGCATCTTCCCCTTATAATCCAAATAATTACAAGTCTATTTCAATTTTGATATAGGTTTAGCATTGCAAAGTAACTCGGAAATCAACTATACACAGCAACAAAGAAAAGAAGGCAATCAGATAGAGAATTCAATTACTCCAAAAGACCCGTCAAATGTAGTATCCTTGCCACAGAACAGGACAACCGAGCAAAGAGCCCAAAGCATGAGAATGCACTCAGTTAAATCTATAGAACGGTAAGCACTTCAATAATATATTGCTACCTTTCGCACACATTGGTGGGCACTTTGGGAGTGGGCGATATATAGCGAGGGAGATATATATATATACATAGGCTCTCGTAATGCGATCTCTCCCCCCCCCCATAAACAACCAAGTGTCCAGTATTGTTCCAGTATTGTCAAATTTCGCAATATACTGATATACTGATATTATGCAAAATAATTGGGAGATTTCATAAAATGACCATAATTGTTCAAATAGTTCACAAGTTCACAATCCCAGGCCTGGACTTCAATATTTTGCTTATTACTTTGATGGGGTGACTGGTGACAGAATGGAGTGAACAAGGTGACAGATTTAGAGGTATCTGCAAGGTGACTGGACAGTCCCAGCTTCTGAAACATGCTAGAGTTGAATGTACGTCGTTTCTACCACGTGTTTCGACAAGTAAGATGAGAATAGGCATGCCGTTAGTCCTTATTGAGAATAGACTCAATATTCCACCTCCTTCTGCTGCACTACTTCAGCACTGAATTTTCTCCCATTCAACAGTTGGAACTCTAGTTAAAAGTTTATTTGCACAGAGTATTAAAGTTCAAAGAACAACAGCTATTCAATGGAAAGATTCACTCCACAGGTTGTTGACATACCGTGCTATCCTTTATATATACCTTTTATCCTTATTTATCCTTCAAAAATACCTTTTGTACTTTTATATCCTTTATATATACCAAATGTCTACAACTAGCAGAGCAAGAAAGCTGTTGGCAAAACTCCTTAGATGACAAGCACTTATTTGAAAGCTTTGAGGATTGTCTAATTTGTTGATATGATATTCCTTCATGATCAAATGATGATTTCAGTCAATACATATACCACGGAATAAAAAAGAGAAATTACCTGGAGTTTAGCATGTATTCATCTTAGTTCGTTGTTCCAATTGGCTTTGCACTTTCATTAAGACATTGGCAGATTTGCAAAGGCTTTTGGACGTTCATCTAGCTACTCCCCGAATTCAAAGCAAGTAAACCTACGGAACTCGCTTGAATTCAAAAGATAGACATCGATAAACAACGTCTGTTTGAAGCAACTATTCTCCTTTAGGAACGATGAAACGTGTGAAAGCAGAAACTCGCAAGAATCCGAGTCTCCAGAGAATAGATTTAAACACATTCAGATTGATTTTCTACGGGCGTTTATTTTCCCTTGAATGCATCCTGCAGGCTCATCCAGTAAAATTAGACGAATAACGAGAACTGAGAATACAATACGCTCAAGATGCTTCAGATTGCTTTGGTTCTGCAACTTAGAGAGCGTTCTCAAAATTGCTGAGCAAGATCGACGATGAAGAAAATCATTTTAAAGTTGATGTTAATCGACCATCCATTTCTAATTAACTACGTATACTTATTATGACAAATCTATGATACAAACGTTTCGGACTACTTCCAAGGCCCATCATCAGTGTAAAAATCAAGGCGTGTTAAGCACAATATAAAGGGCCAAGAACCCAAGGGAAAAAACAACTAAGGGGTAAAGCGTGGAAAAGTGGATAGAAACGCGTAACGAGAAACGAGGAGGGGAAAAAACTGCAATCAAGTTCTGAAAATTCTAGCAAATTACTGCTCATATTAAAAATCTTTTTAAAAATTATGCAAAGTAATAGTCCAAGTTTAATGTGATATCTTCCTCCTAGTTATGAAATGACATGGCATTTCCCATCAATATTGCTATTCCAGTCACCGAATTGCATTGTGAAGACTCTTGCTTCAAGTTTTATGTATTTACTTCAAGCTGAAGAATAGCAACTTTCATGCTGAAGAATCCACCTTGTATTCTGTTTAGTAAATAGCTATAAACATTCCTCCTCTCTTGACAAGCCAGAATTTCTATCTTTTTAAAAGGACACGTGAAAGAGCAATCCGAGACAAAATTAAAGTCCTTATTGATATTCTGCCATACGAGGTCTGCAAAGCAACTCGACCATCAAAGGCGACAATTCTTGACAAGGCGGCTGAGTACATCACGACAATGGAAGAAGATATCATGATATTGAAACAAAAATTAAATTTGACAACAGACCATGAATCCAATAATTTATATCCATTTAAAGGACAATTACTTTCGAATACTAAAGGTGAGATATAAAGGCAAAAACTTTTAGAAATATTTAATTCTAGTTCCAGCTAATAGAATGTCTATACTAGATTTTTGGTGTTTGTTACTGCAATTTTAAATGCAATTTTAAATACACGCAAAGTGGATCAAGAACTATATCCAGTATAGGATTGACATTCAAATGTTAAAATCAGTTGAAGATATTGCTGGGGTGGAAGATATTGTTGGGGTGGTCAAAACCCAAATAATTTTCAAGAACAATAAAATCTTAAAGTCACAGTCGTTAAAATTTTCCCAGTAGGTTCATCTCCAGGCTATCGTGGTCTGGTTGCGTCCTCCCTCCCCTCTACTATTCAAACAAGCAGCCAGGTCTCCGTCACTGGATTTTCAACGTCGAATTTTTTTTCATTCACTTACAGAAATAGCATCTTCGACTCCTCTAAACTCAACAGGTACCACTGACAAGAAGCAAGATCATACTTCATCAACACTTTTTCCAGAAACTAGAATTGAGTCGCTTGCAAAAGTAGAAAATTCTCCTGTGCAGCTGGACATGCAGCAACTATTCAAACAAAACTCAGGACTGGAATATGACAGAAATGGTGGGGTAACTCTTTCTGGTGACAGACAGAATGGAATTAACAAGGCTGATATTAATGATAGATATTTAAGCAGCAATCTACATAGGAAGATTCAAGAAGATCCAAGAAATATGGGTGACTCTTTTGGAGCAGTAACAAATGTAAGAAGTGAGATAAAGAATGTAAACAGAGAGCCACTTTCATCAGATGCTGTCGAGAAAGGTTCGATAGAAGCGTGCAAACGGACCAGTGAAAGTTGTCAAAACATAAATTGGAATTCTGAGAAACACGGACAAGTTAATAGCAATATCGATACAACTAAATCACCTCTGACAGACAACACAATGGAATGTCAAGACTTATGTAGCATTAAAAGACCTATGAACTCATTTATATTGTACAGTAAAGATAACAGAAAAAAAGTATGCGCGTAAGTTGTATTTAAGATTTCAGACTCAAAACTTAAAAAATTGTCCATTTCGGAAAACTATAGCATAAATCTGGCGCTATCTCATTGAGAGATCCATTAATTTAACAACAACTAATTTAGGGAGCCTGCAAAGTTTTTATAACTTCTAGATTGAAGGCGATATTGCTCTAGATGAATGACTTAGCTTAAAGCATGAGGCCTAAAGTTTAAACTCTAATGCATCCCCTTCTTGCACCCGAGAGCACGAACTTATCAAAAGGCTATAAATGCATTCTCTTCCACTGGATGTCTTGCGCTGAATTTTTCATTGCGTCTAAGTTTTTATTCAAGAAAACGTTTGCTTCTTGACATTATAGGAAGGACACAAAAAGGCCCCATCAGTAAGTTTAGCGGGCAAAGCCCTCGGTGCTCCTCCGCGCTTAGCTGAGTGTCAGCTTAGCTTATGATTTTACCATTTAGTGCTCTAGTTGCCATCATCATCTTGGGAAAAAGTTGACTGCGTCTCAGAAAAATATTTGACAAGTGCTGTGCTATATCTGATTAAACAATTATAAAGTCTTTTGAAATTCAGTAATCATCGATTATAATTATTAAATATAATTATTTTCTCAAATCTCCCTTAGTGCAAATCCTGACTTAGACAATAGAGCTGTCAGCAGAATACTTGGAAAGCAATGGAAAGAGCTGTCATTGGATAAAAAAGTACCGTATAGGTAAGTAAAGAAGAGTATTTGATTGGACAACTGCTTCCAGAGTAACCCTTTCATGGTATACATGACAGATAGTTCTGCTACTAAATGAATGATCAGCTCCAATTGAACATTGAATTCTTGAGAAATTATCTTGTTTCTCGGGGTTGACTGCTTTTGTGCAATCTGGTCTCATTATATTGATTGGAAAAATTGAATTTTGTTATGTAATATTCAGAATTCACTTGACGAAGAAATTTGAGCTAAGCTTAAATTTTCTCCCCATTTTTCTTTATTTTAAAGAACCTCCCCCGAATTCATCTATCAATCAATGATCAAAACAAGTGCTTTTTGCTTTTAAATTACTTTTTTCCACTCTGAGAAACGGTAAGAAATTTTGCTGAGAATCGCCTCGGGAAAGAAATTAACCTCAGTGCATTACTATTGATAAGAAGTCCATGCGTAATAGCAACATTGACAACTGGCAGTCAGTGCAATGCCTGCCAAAAAGTACTAGAAACACCCACATATTTCTGCGGTTTCTGACTCCTGTCACTGTCCCTGACCGCCATTTAAGTGTAAGCTCCTGCTCCCCCATCACATAATGTTGAATCGATAGCGGAGACCTACAGCACTGCACACATGCATCACTTCTACCTCCACGATTATTAATATTTGCTGTAAACAACATTGCTTAACGGAGGAGGGATGTTGTAGATTGTAGTGTTTTTCATTTTTCATTTTAAAATTCTTTAATCACGGTGGCCCCATCAACCAAGATTGGCTGCTTTTCAGGGGACCGTAGAAAAAAACCTAATTACAATGATACTAAAATAATAAGAGAAAATTTACAATGTTAACTTAGAATAATCGAAAAATTAAAAGCTATTTGCATCTCAAACTACATTTAAAAGTAGACAGAGAGGGGGCTAGCTTTACCTCATGTTCTAATTTATTCCAAACCTTTGGTCCACGGAACGAAAATGCTTTTTGTCCATTACTTGCTTTCATTCGTGGAGCAAGTAAGTCAGTCTCACAATTTCTCAAATTTACTATGTTCCGTGTCGAGTTTCTCGTGAATATAGAGTGTAAATCAAAGCAAGTGGTCCAAGACCTCTGGCAGACAATATGGGTAAACCAAAGGGATGCCAATGCCCAAATACACGCTTTTTTATAATGAACCTAGCTCAAGGCCTAGTTCCCAGAGTTTCTTATTTTTGGACCTCCATTGGTCAAATTCTAGTAGAACAAGTTCCTTAATAGTTCTTTAATTTTCACTCTACATTTAGTGCCAAACATATAGCACAGGCACGGGTACACATTGAAGTTCTAAATTTTGCATTTAATTTTGGCTATAACTTAAGACCAATGAAGCGTGAAACATTTGACACAAGTATTGCAAGCAATCTAGGCAGGTTTTGGTTGCAAATGAATGGATGGAACCGGCTTCCTCATTCCTGATTGTTTGCTGTTATAAAAATTCTCAAATGGAAAAGCTCCTTAGAAAATTTTCCTTTAGTAGTATAAGTTCTCAAAATATTTTGGCATTCTACATATAGGTTCCTTATAAAATGGTGCCTTACAAAAAAGGGTGTATATGCTGTGTCTGACAGAAATGTCTCCAATCTCCCCAGTTATGAGAAATTTAATCACTATTACCACACATAACATCCAGTTCTTCGCGATATGATGAAAATAGCCTCAGTAAGATATTGCTTTTATCACAGAAAAAAATTCTACACAGAGTTACACAAGTTAAAAGAGAGATTTCCCGATTGGACATTTAGTAGTTACAAATCACGAGAAAGAAAGAAGAAGGGACATCGAAAAGCCTGTCACCCTTTTAGAGCTCAGAAACAACAAAGGTGTACCAAACAGAGATGTGATGGGGTAAAAACAAATGACCCCATGATGCCATGTGAAATATTGCCCAATGAGACCATAGTGAATAAACAGACAGTCAAAGGTAGGAGAGAATTCTTCATAATTATCGTAGAATTTGAGAAAGCATGACTTTCGTGACCAAGAATGCAATATGCAAGTTAAAATAAACAGAATCAAGAAGAAGTAAAATAGTATATTAGTACAATGAGCAACCTCTTATGTTTGGTTTTGCGGCGATTCTGGAATTAAATCTATCAACCTGCTACTACTAGTAGGAACAATCCGTTACACTATCAAAAATGATAATGCTACTGTGTCTATTACAAAAATATTAAGCATTGCAGAAACACAGAGCGGGATTACAACAATAGAAATTTCTTTTGAACAGTAACGACGAACCTCAAATAAACCAAAAATATCATTTCTCCTATCATCCTTCAGTTCACTTTGCCGTTTTGCAAGATCCTGCTTACTACATGTAATTTAGAAATTTGTCAGAATGAAGAAGAAAGGAAAGAAATTAAACAAATACGAATAGGTTCAACAGGCATAGTTATCGTTGTATACATACTTTGCGCTGCCGTGGTAAAATGTTTTGCTTAAATGATTATAGTGAATAGAGATTAGTTGAAGAATTTAGAAGATTAAAACTTGCTGAGAAAAATGCACAGCAGAAATGATAGATTTTATGCACACTCTGCAAACCGCGTATTCACAAAATATTTCTGTTATCAAGTCAGACTAACGTAGGAGTGAAATGGTTGCTGACTCAATTGGCCAATTTTGGACGGTGCCAATACCAATTAAAGAGTTTGATATCAATTTTCATCATTCATAGTGACGATTGAATCAGCAAAACCAAAGGATACAATTGCGATAGCTGGGGTGTGTCCTCTTTGGTAGGTTTACACACTTATTGAAATATTCTTCAATTGAAAGAACTTTTCCTCATCTTTTCAACATAAAAACACAACCCTATGTCTTGCTCTTCGAATCTGATCGTATTTTTCAACTTCAGTGGAAAGTCAAAAGATCAAAGAAGTTCTTTGTTTTGCCTATTGTCTGCTATAAAAATATGATAGACAGAAAATTCGAAAGTGCATCTGCTTTGCATTCAAGCATTCGAATATATGAAACAAGGAGTAACCATATTGTGTTCTGCAAAATCAAACCTACTACATTAATTAACTTCACTATCTGTGTTTAATTTACAATAGAATTAGCGTATGGTAATATTAACAGCAAATGATTTCAATTTGTTCTGCTTTGTAATGATTTTCTTTGATTGTAGGGCAACCTTGCTGCAAAGCGGAACGTATATTTGAGACAACGAAAGTAAACTTCTCCCCTATGCATACATAGAAGTGAAGGGTCAGGAAGCTCTCAAATTAGAAAAAAACTCTAATCAAAGCAAACTTAGAGAAAAATCCATATATCTTCAATCGTATCTGGCATAAGAACTATTCTGATAGCAGTTATAAGCATAGTTTCACTTCATGCCTTAGCATTAACAAAATTATTATTTACAACATGTTATGTTATGTCACAAGGTTATTGAAGTAATTGACTTTGGTAATGGTCACCATTATTAATAATAAAATGCTATCATAAGAAGTCTTGCTTAGCAGTTAATTTCCATAGAATTAACAAAAGAGTGGGCGAAAAGCAACTCCATGCCATATTCATATAGAATCGAAAACAAAAGAGGATATACAGTGTCTGGGTAACCAAAGCCCATTTGTTTGTCAAAATGGTTATGAACAGTGGAAGTTTCAATGATATGCAAGTATGCAAAAGCATGGAAACATTGTACGTTTGAGTTCGGCATGGACCTCAAGCCCGTAGCTAGACCTGTGCTTCAGGGGTGGCAAAATTGTCTTGGGAAATCATGTGACACAAAATCTGAGAGCCTATTTCAGACTTATTTGCTATCTTTTTGCTATCACAATTATCAAAATCAAACTGGTAAATGTGTGCGCAAGGAAAGACTGGACTGTCTCGGAAAGGCCAAAATTGAGATCAGCCAAACTTCACGAGATATCTCCTTAGCTACAAGAAAGAACAATAATAAAGAACTTCAGAAAAATTTCCAGGGGTGGCAAAAAGCTGGCAGCCTATAATACTGGGGTGGCATTTGCCACCCCATGCCACCCCATAGCTACGGGCCTGGTGGACCTGTGATAGTGGCAATATTAAACCATTGAGGGAATGTTGATCGATGTATTAGGGTTTATACTGGGCTCCCACAAAAATCCTTTACCTGCTAACCAAGGGGGAATGGGGTTGCGGACTCTTTACTTTTCTAGAATATGGCCCACTATATTTTTCCATAACCACTCTAAAATTAATGGAGAGGGGTAAGTAAAACAGGGTACGGTTTACCATAGCTAATGTAAGTGTACTATTAGAAGAAAATACTTCAAGAAGACTGTTTCCTTGAATTTGCGATATATTGAAGGTCTTGGTACACAAAAATTTTTCTGACACTACGCCCATAGGCCTTCCCATCCCCACTTCTACCTTCCTGAATATGCTTCTGCTTAGAAGAGAGTATTCCTAATTTTTCACCTGAGTGAACGTATGTTAAATGGGGAATCTGACAACTTGACCACAATGACATTTTTCTTCATTTCTTTCTTGTACATAAACCTTTGCTGTTCTACTAAGGTATGAGAGATACTATGGACCATGTGCTCTCAAGATGCTTACTTATAAGGAACTAATTAAAATTACAATGCAAACTTGATGAAATATGAATTGATAAGTATTACTATCACTTTACAGCATAGCCGCCATACGTTTGAGACCTCTAATCAGGTCTGTTTTCTCCCAACCTAGCTGACCAATCAGCATTCAAATGGGCCTAAATGTAGCTGTAAAGCACGTATGTGGAGAGAATCCTGCATGATGATTGGTCAGTTAGGTTGGGAGAAAATAGATCTGATCAGCCTCTTAAACAAATAGCGGCTATGCTTCACTTTACTAATTAGTATAACTTTAAAACAAGAGGGCAAAGTATAAGACTAACATTTGCCAGTAATGTAACAGTCACAAAAGAAAATCCTTGGAGATAATTGCAGAAACCTTTTGCAAGCCTTAATAAATGCTTACTTATATTGGAAAAATGTTAGTGAAATACCCTTGTCAATTCTATTCATCTAATTTGAAGATTTCTGTTGCTAAAAATATGACAAAATCCCGTGGTCCAATAAATATCTTATTTACAAAATAAGTTGTGGATAATTAGTTGTACCAGATTTGAGTTATGTCTATCCCTTAGAAAACTGTTTACTTAGATTTTGATATATATCATTAAGTTTTATATATGTTTTATGAGAAAAGAACTTTGAAAATATGCAGTTGTTTAATTGATGTATTTTAATAAACTACACAGGTTCCTCCTGAGGCTGTAAATAAAGTGTCGTTAAATGGTGAAAAGGACAGATTATGAGAAAGGGTATCTCTCGTTTAGCAAGTCTGCATGATCATTAGCAAATTGTGTGAAATTGTATATAAAGGAACCAGAAATTGATATTTAGTTTGGCATTAGATATATTTATTTGTAAAGACGCTCTGCTGCTTATTATCTTGCAAGATATAAAACGTAAAGCGTGGCTTTCAAATAGCCATACAGCTATCGATAGGCTGTCATAAATTTACCTGCGCGATCTACCATCTTTCATTTTCAAGGCAATGCAGACTAATGATTTTTATTGGACACACTTCCCTATAGCACCTCCGGCAGCTGCTTGAAGTCTGCAGGAAGAAGATCAAAAGCAATGTAAGAGCAGTTTAACTGCACTTCAAACACCTGCAGAAACTTGTTGTTTGCACACGAAGCCCTGAGGCAGCCATATAGGCATATGGATATAAGGAGCATAGAAAATTTGATTCATTTTTACACTTATATAGCTTACTTCTAGACCACTTACGGATCTTTATTTCTGCTAGTTGAACACAATATTTATTTACCCAAGAAGCCTACTATCTGAATGCTGCATAGGCGGAGGATGGCTCATTATTAGTACACGAGAAGTATGCTACTTACACGAGTGAAAAGTGTCTGTAGACAAGGCATCTTACTATTTGGAAATTGACCCGTAAGAACTCACTGTGTTAATACCTGACGTACAACTTGCAAGACATATATTGCACTATCGTAAATTGTCCATTAAGCCCCCGGGGGCTTATTGTTTTCAAGCACTTTAGAGGGAGGGCTTATTGGAGAGGGGGGCTTAATTGAGAGGGGGGCTTAATAAATTTTTGAAATATGAACAGATTTTCTATGGTGATATAATTTGTATATTTCAGGAATCTTCATCAATAACATTGTCATCTTAATCAGCTATTATGATTTCAGTTTGCAGCACATAGACGTTCCAGCTTGATATTGATTTGTTCGTTATGAATATACACTATGTTTGGCAGTATTCACAATTTTGAGGGGGGTTTAATAAATTTCTCCTTCTGCAATGGGAGGCTCATTGGAGAGGGGGCTTAAAAGAGAAATTACGGTATGTTACTTCTGCAGCGTTGCCTACATAAACACGACAATCTAATCTAGCATATACGGCCTATAGAATACGGTCGTTGGTCTTCAAAGAAGTTGGGGGAAGGGGATGTATTAGCAGAGAATTTTTGAAAAGAATGGAAACGCTCCTAGATAACATAGTCTGTTTCAACTGAAAAACTGAAATCAGTAAACCTCGTTTTCATTTCTTAATTTCCCTTCTACTGCTATATAGGCCACTAATACTCGCTCACATGCATATACAAAAGCATGGGCATAAGATTTCCCACAACAATATATCCGAAGAATATGTCGGTAGCAACCATGCGGAAAAGCTGTGGTAAATCTAGCACTGTATTGAAAAATGTGCTATATAAACAAGTAAACAGCAGTTTCTGTTAGCTGTAATTAGCGCTCCTTCTCAATCAAATATTCTAGTGAATCTTCTACTAATAAACACATCAGCATATAGGATTTAAAAAAAACATTTTCTAAGAGTAAAAACAATTCCTTCAGTAAATTGAAAAACTACGAAGGTTTGTACGCCACACAAGAAGGATAAATCAAAGGCCTAGCCGGAGAGTAATTTGGAGCGTAGGAAGACGATAATCCGACAACAAACAACATTTTCATACGAGAACGTATCCTTGATAAGCAATGCATTTGTCTTTAAATCAATATTCGACTTAACTTCAATATAAACAACCATAACTTGCCATTCCAAAATAATTTACCAGCAACCAATTTAATAGAAAAAGGGAGCATAGAGGATTAGACTATGGTTGCCACTGAAAATGAAAAACAAAATTCCCTGACATTTCCATGACCAACAAGGATGGTGCCAGCCACTACAGACTGGGGGAGACTTAAGTTGGCTATACCTATTATGGTCCACACCAATTTACTGCAATGACATGGACTATCCTACTATTGCAGAGCAACATCATGCAATAAAGACATGACAAAAATGTGATAAGTAGATCCTGTGGCAACCATGTAGATTGACTTGGGTGTTCTACTGTGCAATAACTAGACAAGGCCAGCGGAGATGTTTTTAAATCCTAACTGTAAAGCGACAGCTTCCCCTTAAACGTTTATTTTCTCACATTGCAAAATTTATATCAAACTATTTTATATCAGAATGCAATAAAAACCTAACAAAAGATGCGCAATTTATAAAAGCCTACAACATAAGATTGCATACTTTTATTTTAATTACTTAGAAATTCTTCAGTCTAATATTCAAACTAAGTTCTAAAAAATGGAATTATTCTTTATCGATTAAGTAGTCCAGTCGGGTTGTCAATCAATTTCTTTCAGGGATGCTCCAAAAGCACTACATGGATCACTGTGATGTTCAGGGTTTACATGGATAAGATTAATGTTAAAAACCCTGATTGCTGGAACTACCTCGTCACATAACAAGAACAGGCTCATATTAAACTTCTAGGTTCTTATGTACAGGGCTTTCTACCAAGAAGTGCACTCTTTCTGGTATGAGAACCAGACGAATTTACAGAGCTTCGATTGTCATAGCTTTCTACAGTAATAAAGGCTAGTATTATTTTTAAAATTTACTTCTAAGACTTCTAAAACATAGCTTTTCCATGACTGCTAGAAACACAGTTGATTAAAAAGTTACAAGAGCATATTGGCGTCAACCTCAATCTTTTACCCGTAGTTGGGCATGTTCCTAGGTGATTCATATTTCTTTGGCAAAAAGGAGTTCATATAAACAAAAGCGAATTTGTTATGAAGAAAGCATAACAATGATAGCTAATCCTATTTACAACATACATGTTTTACTAAATTGCTGTCCTACAGTCGGAGGATACGCCAAAGTGGGAGTGGGTGTGAGGGAGGTATCACATCCCCACTTTTTGCCAATGCCGAGAACTATTTTGTAGCTTCTCGGCAAAAATTGGCATAACGCTGATAGATTATCGGTAAAGTTAGCTAAGCTTGTTGTGCTACATCCCCACTCAAAAGTCCATCAGCACACAATTGCCTAGACAAATACCAGTTTAACTGGAATAACTAGGACAAGTAACACTAAGTAATAATCTAAGCTTGGATTTATCGATGTAACTGTTCAGAAACTAATGAACAATCTCTCTCAAATTAGATTGAAATGACCAGCTAAATCTGTATCAAATTCAAAGGCCATGTAATTCTTTGAAAGCAATAGGAAGAATTATTGATTATCGTAAATATATTTCCGTTTAATTGTGAAATCCTAATTTGCTAATAGTCTAGAACAGGGACGGCCAACCTTCTATCAATGGCAACCAAATCTACCAACGTTGTTAATCTTACGGGCCCAAACCGAAATGGAGAATCCATGCTCATGACTTCATTGTAAACATTAGTTTTAAACCGTTTGGCAAAATCCTTAAATCATCATATGAACGGGGCCATAGAAAATTCGCTTTTCCGTAAGTTGACGAGGTGCCAAAATCTTTGCAGTCAACCGGCCATTAAGAGCTTTCTTGTAGGCCAGATTTGCCCAACGGATCAGAGGTTGTTTTCCTTGCTCTAGAGCGTGCTTCAAGATTGCAGTTGCTGCATTGCATTTGATGAAAATGCCATGACTGCTTCACTCCAGCTCTTTTCCCATGCTTATTTACATAGCAACAAAGCCAAACATCAATACAGTATAGTCAAATGACCTAATTTTTCCAACAAATGTCGACTAGATTATTGTTCGATTTACTGATAAAAATAGCGGTTAGTTCAGGTGGGGTGTGCGGAATGATAAAGTAATTACGCTGAATAACGCTGACAGTGTTCTTCCCACTTGTTTTTGCGATAAATAGATCACATGACACCCAGGGTTAAGCCCGGCTCACAATCATCATAATAATAAGTGACTATCCTGCTTTTCTTATGCGTTTTAGGACAAGTGCGAACATGTTTTCATAGGCTATACCCGGTGTCGTCGACTTCCCCATCAAATAGAATGAATTGTATTTGAGAATGTCATGTCCCCGATGTCCCAGTTCTTACGAGAATTACGACAAGTGTGGACCAAGGTTTAAGTTACCGTTTCCCTATATGCGTCATAATAGTAATGATATCCTTTTTGTGAATGACTTTGAAGATTTTCCCTGTGTGAATGTTCTTCTCTTTACTCCTAATGAGTTAGATGTGCTATTAAATCCAGCTTCCATTATCGACTTAAACAATAACAGAATGTTCTCTCCAGTTTTTGCAGATACTCGTAACAAAGCATGAGCTGAAGCAGTCACGCTGTCCTCCACATCCACATCTCGCATCATTCCTCCGGTTGCTTTGTCGAGCTTATTCCCAACAACTATGATATTAATAGGACACTCCGCTCTCTGCTGCTCGATTTCTTCCTTCAGTCGGCCAATTTCTTTGTAAGATTTCTCGTTCCCGATTTCGTAGACAAGAACAAGCACATCGCTTCTAGAAACGGCTATCCTGCGCATCGGAGGGAACGAATAAAAACCTGACATATCTGTTATCTGGAATGTCACCTTACCGTTATCATTAACGATTTCCTTGTGAAAAACGTCATAAACAGTAGGGGAATAATCGTCTTGAAATTCCCGGTCAAGTAGCCTTCTAACCAGATTTGTTTTGCCAACTTTAGCAGCTCCTAGAAACAGCACATCAATAACTCTACTGTAAACATCGGGAAAACTCTGAGCTCTCTTATACTTCTTCGGGGCCATCTTTCGCATATTATTTTCAACAGAATTCCATGAGTAAGCGAAAACAATTGTACGGCCTATTCCTTCTAGAATCACACTACCAAGTTCTGCTGCACGGCAAGACTGTATTGCAAACTTATTCTGAGATCCATCCAATCATGTTACACTTCACAGCAAATTGGTTTGAATGGACGCAAGTCCACTGGTGCATGCAAAAATTCTAAGAATCTCAGCAGTGCTTTAGAGACCATGTTTATAACAGTGTTATCTTCCGTTGGTTTACCATCTACCTCGGCAAAACGCAATTAGGCAGCAATTCAACACATGGCTATTATCAGACTAATGGGTTATGACGCCACGATGTGATGTAGATAATAATCATTTCTGGTTGGAAATTACTTTTAAAAGGTGGTTTGGCTATGGTCGAAGGTAATCTCTGAGCTGCTTTTCGATTTACAATAACTAGGTAGATTTAGTAGCTCAATACCAGAATCTAGGAATATTAGACCAACTTGATGCATGTATATTAAGAAGCTACATACTTAACCAAAATGCTCCTTTTTCAATCCTCAGTCAGAAAACAGAACAGCGCTCTATAATGTCCATATTACTTCACAACACAGTATTTATATGAGTGTGTATGTATGCATGTATGTATGTATATATATATATATATATATATATATATATATATATATATATATATATATATATATATATATATATATATATATATATATATATATATATATATATATATATATATATATATATATATATATATATATATATATATATATATATATATATATATATATATATATATATATATATATATATATATATATATAAATATATAGACTCTCATAATAAAAACAACTGTTTAACATTTCGCGCAGAGCTTTATCAGAAAAATGTTCCTTTTTCAATCCTCAGTCAGAAAACAGAACAGCGCTCTATAATGTCCATATTACTTCACAACACAGTATTTATATGAGTGTGTATGTATGCATGTATGTATGTGTATATATATATATATATATATATATATATATATATATATATATATATATATATATATATATATATATATATATATATATATATATATATAGATATATATATATATATAGACTCTCATAATAAAAACAACTGTTTAACATTTCGCGCAGAGCTTTATCAGAAAAATCTGAAAGACTTTCAACTTTTAGTGGAAAAGCTATTGAATTATATATATATATATATATATATATATATATATATATATATATATATATATATATATATATATATATATATATATATATATATATATATATATATATATATATATATATATATATATATATATATATATATATATATATATATATATATATATATATATATATATATATATATATATATTTACATATATAAAATATGCGTAAATTATATACTTCCATGTAATGGTATTAAAAAGCCAAATAAAAGTGTCATAAGGTTTTCAATAAAAATTATCATGTGATTTATGTGATTTCACTGAACGTCTTAGGACACTTTTATTTGATTTTTAATGCTGCTACACAAATTAATGTAGCTTAACTCAGTGCATAAAGTACTCTGACCATACAATTCTTTAAACTCCTACAACTCCTATAAATATTTATACACTATGCTACCGATCATAGCCACATAGAGTGAACTGGCAAACTTTAGGAGTATTCTTCTAAACTATTCCGGCAATTCGAAAAATGTTATTTATCATCCTGAAGACAATGCCCAAAATAGCTATCTCTACCACTGCACAAGCAGTAAAAAGCGAAACACTTGGACTCTATCAATATTATATGAGGAATCAAACACTAGTCCACATATTCAATAGTGTTAAGAGCCGTTCTCAAATATAGCTTGGATTTATATAAAACGGCCATAAAAGAAAGTCAAATTATAAACGAAAACGTTATATGGATATTGCAAGAGGTTCCACTAGCTATATTGGAACTTTCAAGGTAGCTCTGCTGATGCTGATCAGCGTAGTGCTGCGCCTCGAATGAGAGGAACCTCCTTTATTACTACCGGAGTAGCAATGTAGCGAGGCAAAGCTTGTTTTTTGCCTTGGGCTGGTGTTCGGTTGGCCTACTTACCACCTATAACACCACATTATGAAGAAACAAAGAGCAAAGCAAGAGAACAATATGGTGGTAAAGAGGAGGATGCTTTTGAAACTTTTAATCCAATTTTAGTTCAAAATCATATTACAACCGTTTGATTAACAAAATATAATAACTGCGCAGATTTCTGATTCAAATAAAAGTTCTCTTTATTCATGCAATACGTGATAAAACTGTTGACTAAAAAGGCTCACAGTTAGCGTATTGAAAAACATACGTAGGCAAGATTAATGCCACTGCTAAACAGATCTCCTACCTGCTATGCTCAAACTTCCAATGGTCCCTGCATCAAAATAATCGAGATGATCAGGAAATTTTAATACAAGGAAAATATGACTATGATTCACAGTCTGAAATTGAAAACACATCATATATTTCACTTCCTTGGTAGTATGATGACTATACATTACAAAGCAAGCAATAAAATTATGAGGGATAAACAGATGAAGGAATATCTTTATAGCATGTGCGAATGGCTGCACTCCGTAGCATTGAAATGTCAAATTAGTATGCACTGCACAATACAACGGGTTGTTGCTTCCCTTCGAAGTCCAATGGCCTCTCTTTGCAAGGGGTGCTCTTACTAAGGGAGAAAGGAGAACGACTTACTTGTACGATAGAAAAGAGAAGGGAACATCGTCAAATGTGTATGGAAGATGGGAGAAATCGTGATACAAGTCGATCGCAAAGGCAATAGCAGAGTCAGTGTAATCATATTACTCTCATGCACTAAGTTCAAACAACCTCCTTCGCATACATTTGCATCTGACATCGTATAGATGTGTTTGTAATAATTGCAGAAACGAATCTAGTCGCGGACATGTTATTTCCTCAACCTTACAGTCACTGTTGAGGGATTTAATTTGCTACGGTTTACGGCACAGAAAATACAGCAACATTGAAACACACTATGTCACGGACTAGCCAATTAAATGATAATTGAATCGAACTTAAAACGGTGTCTGAAATACGGCTTAGGAATGCAAAACCTCAACATCTATGTCTGATTAATGACTCAAAGGTAATACTGTGGCTTATCTCTACTATACGATGACCTATAGTTCTCACCTACAGAGACTGTACATATATCACAGGGGCCACGATAGATACAACACATTGTGCATGTTTACGACAACCATAAACAGATCCATGGCAACAAATAACTTCAACACACAGCAAAACGTAGGATAACAGCACTTGCAGAACGCAATTCTAACAAAACAAAAAACGTCACACAAAAACGGAAAACAAATTCTCCATGGCAACATCAAAGCACTTCAAGGCAACAGCAACGTATCTGTATCTGTCTTATACGACAGTATTGCTTCTCTATCAATATCAAATAGAAATTATATACACACATACATACATACATAGATATATATATATATATATATATATATATATATATATATATATATATATATATATATATATATATATATATATATATATTTATATATATATATATATATATATACTTATGAGTACTGAAGAAGATTTCAATCGAAACGTTTATTTAAAGAAAAGTATATTTTTGGTTGATTCTTTTTATGCAATTTATATACGTTGTGGATGCGGCTTAGAATGAGTTTGGTTACACACACACACACACACACACACACACACACACACACACACACACACACACACACACACACACACACACACACACACACACACACACACACACACACACACACACACACATATATATATATATATATATATATATATATATATATATATATATATATATATATATATATATATATATATATATATATATATATATATATATATATATATACTAGCCACTGTGGTCTAGTGGTTACGACGCTTGCCCGGAATGCGAGAGACCCTGGTTCAATCCCAGGTGGTGGTAAATTTTAATTTTCTCCTGGTTTTTCTGAGCATTATATCAACCATTCCGTTTGCACCGAAAAAGGAGAAATCCTGGTTACTCGCTAGCTACTGATTGTATAAATATATATATATATATATATATATATATATATATATATATATATATATATATATATATATATATATATATATATATATACATATATATATAAATACTTACATATTTAATTATGAAATATGTCTTATCCAGCTAAGGCTCTGTTGCCTGAGCATTGCGCACTATATGTCATAATAGACACTACATACTCTTAAATATATGGATACATAAATACATAAACAAATATACAGTATATATAAATATAAATATATATATATATATATATATACACATATATGTACAAATTTTTATATGCTACTAGGGTAGCCTGATGAGTGGAAACACGAAACTTTAAGTAGCTACATTGTGGATTTGAATTTTACACTCTATCACATCGTTCTACGCTAGTATTGAGCACTCTCTACAAACCTTGGAACGAACGAATGCGCAAAACCTGTACAGAACATGACATAAAGATGAAGAAGATAGTAGAAGGGGCATATTATCAGTGACTCTCAGTTTGCGCTATTGCACTTGTTAGATAGATTCTAGTGTCTTTTTGAATATTCACCTAACTTGACTTACACGTTTCTCTTTAATCGTTAATGTCTCAATATAAATGCCCTGTTGGTTGTGGAGTGAGTCTTATTTTTTCGAAAAATTTCGGAACTAATGACCACCGCACTAGTCTTTCATAAAGCTTTGACCTTACTTTCAACTTTTCCATAATGCTTTCTCATTTCTATATACTGTGCTTCATGATAAGTCAATATCTTTGAGTAATCTGAATGCATGGCCAGAACTATAACTCTTGAGGAGCATCAAGAGGTTTGCTTTCTTGCATACACCAGCCAAAAGAATGATATCTCTAAAGGTATGTAGACAACATCCTACCATTTTTCAATTGCATTGTTTTAGCAGAAACCTTCAAGCGATCGTCAAACGACTTGGACAGTATTCATGGCAATCATTGGCCAAGTTCTTTTTAGGTGAAAAGCAAATTAGAGGAGATATTTGAATAACAAGATATGATACAATAAATATAGGTAGGATAGTTAGACAGTAGAAACGAAAATATCAATTAGGAGACAGAAATGAGAAATTTTTCATAATGGGAGTATGGGTTACATGATTGATAATGAAGAGTGATTCCATGATAGAAATGTGGATGCTATGATATTGTTGACCCAATTGAGTTATGTACACCTAACGAAATGTCAAATCAACTGCAACGTTTATGTGGTAGATATGAGAGATGATATTCTTTACTGCAATGGGTATGGGGGTGTGATTTTGATGGTAGGTATGAGATATGAGTGATGAGGTGGTAGATTCAATGGAGAAGACTTGGATGAAATCAAAGAGAAGTGTTTTGTGCGGTAGCTCTAGAGGACGTGATTTAGATAGCAGATCAAAGAGATGCGATTTAGGTGACAGATCTGAAAGATGTGATTTAATTGATAGATATGAGAGATGCGACATAGGTAGATCTGAGAGATGTGATTTAGGTGGTAGGTCTGGAAGATGAGGATTAGGTGGTAGATATACAAAGTAGGATATGTGATTTATGTGATAGACCTGAGAGATGTGATTTAGATGATATATCTAAGAAATGGGACTTAGGAGGTAGATCTGAGGGATGTGAATTCAGTGGTAGAATTAAGACGTTTGATTTAGGCAGTAAACATAAGGGGTGTGATTATGGAAACAGGTATGAAAGATGCGATTTATGTGAAGATGTGACGTATGTGGTAGATTAGCTTGTACATAAAGTGGTACAAAAAGTCATTCAAAACATGATACCCTGCGTTTCTATAAGTATTAATTCAGCTCTGATGAAATTTTTGTCATTGCTGCACAAGATTGACCCTGGTCAAGAACACCTACTGCAGACTTTTTCGATCGCAATATCACCATCATTACTCCTGCTAGCAAGCAGATGCAGCAATAGTAACTTTCGCGTCATCTGATCCGGTGAAATATCCCGTTATCTACAACAGTTATATAACATGCCGAAAAAATGCCTAAAAAATCTGCCAAGTTCGGCACTTACTCTGCTGTTATAGTTTGTTCAAAACATGACTTGACATCCTGGCAAAAACTGCAAATGTCTCTGGGTTTTGCCAAACATAATCTGAAACATGACGATGCATATTAGCGAACGAATAGCCAGAGCTTCGCAGAGGAATACAAACAGTGCTGAAGCATCAATTGCAATAGACTACAGATGAAATGAAACTTCCAAGTTACAAGCAGTTAGCTGATTTCCAATATGACTCATAATCTTTAGATTCCATTATTTTCAATTACATAATAAGACTGAAACTGAAATCAAATGCTAATTTATTTCATGAATTGTTAAGACTGTTAGAGAGCCCGACTTATCACGCTTAATTCCTATTTGGTTGAGAAGAAGATGGTAAACAGTATCTCCAAAACCAGAAATTGAGACGAGGAATCAGAGAGTAGGTGAGCAAGTTACTACTATAATTAATTTATAGATTTATAGTAACCATACACGTTGTGACACCTTAAGCAAAATAGTTTAAAATCATTCCACATACTGAGACACCAGACTTCAACTCTAATACGTTCAAAAGGACGAGTAGGAAAAACTATCTGATCAACCACTAGGTAAAAGAAGCATCTTGAGATGATGCTAGAATTTCTATTGTCTTCAAGTCTAACCCTTCGGCGAGAACGGTATTTCCTTAACGAAAACAGTGAATTACAAACTAATGTGTATCTTTCCCCCTGATTTTTGATTGATTAAAAGCTAATACTTGACTTGCGATACAGCTTACAGGATTAGTCAATACCTTCATGTCCAGCAATGCATAATGATCAATTGTACGGGCCCTTCTTTCAAAGAGCACATCTCATAATAACAATGAGGCTCGATTTGCCAAAGACTTAAGGACATTGCTAGACCGTGCTCAGCCTCAGATGAGAATTTTCATACGCACTTAATTATCCATATTCTTATGGCAAACACGTTCTGATGAGGTTTTTGATAATTATCAGCATTCCTTGCTCTATTTTCAACAGGTGCTTTGCCGAATATTGTAGAAACTCTATGCTGCATGTAGCTGCTAAAATTGTATCAAAAGGTCAGTCTTGAAATAAGACCAGCCATACAAAAATTTCAGCCTAAAGTTACCAAGAAACTATCAAAAGATTTAGAACTTGGAGCCGCGGCAAAATTGTCTGATTCTTAAACGAAAAGAGTTCATCTCACATGTTCATTAGTCAACTTTGTCATCGAGGGAGTCTCTTGATGAAGATTAGCATGAAAATGCAACTTTTACAGCTTGAGATAGTCTGCAGGGTCTAGAGCAAAATGAAAGATTTTTTATACTAAATACTTGTGTTTTTTAATTTGTCATCACTAAGTGCATGCAAAAAGTGAGTGCATGAATAGAAAACAGGCTTAAGAAGCAAAGGATATTAATCCAAAAACCTTCCCGCGATGACATCAAACATTTTCAATGTAATAGTTTCTGGCTAAGACTTGTAAGTGACAGCATATAGCCCTATTGCAGATTATTAATTGATGACAGAGTGAATAACAAGAAATACCTTATATGAAGAACAAGGGGTTAATTATCAAGTATATAATAACCTTAGGAGCAACAACAAAGACACAGAGCGAAATTCACAATTTTAGAAATCACCCTTACATGCTAATGAAACAGGTTAAAAGCAACTCGAATAGAAGGAAACCTGGTTATCACACGAGCGTATGGGAGTGACATACCATTTGAAAAATTTGAATTCTTTAGTCTAAACGTAGCTGATGCCGGCATAGTAAGTAATAGTGTGTGAAAAGATAGCAATACCTCTGACGAAAATAACGGAAACATCGAAATCTCTTACGCGGACTTCATCGCTATGCTGAAGAAGATGTTAGTTAAGCTTTTCTCCAAGCTGCATTGTTTTACTTCATAGTGCTAGTCAATTTTGTAACTAAGGCATAAAGTGAATTGTTGAAATAATCACTTTGTAGGTCTTGATTGGTCGTTTTGATCATCACAACAATAAACTCGGAGATGATTGGTATGCTAACCTTCGGATTGTTGTTGGTTGTCACAGCAGATGACCGAGCTGATCACGGTATTCTATACAATTGTGTGCAATAACCAAATAATTAATTCGACGTTCTTTTCAAATACTCACGTAAGAACAAAACCTCACTTTATCATGACGAAACTAAAACCATCATATAGCTATAATAGTTATATTAAATTTATGAGAATTTTAAAGTTTCCTGCAAGCTTACAAGTCTGGTTGTATTCTATACAAGATTTATGCCCACACATATATCGCGATAGCCTCTTGCAGTCACGGAATAGTGTAGTACCGTAAGTCAGGGATACATGAAAATTGCGTTGAGTAGCTTTTGAGAAGTCCTGTTTACAGCTCAAGGCTGCCAAATATATTGGAGGGATTGCAAAGTGAATACTGCAGCTTCTTAAGTCTCTGAATTCACTAGACAACTGATCACACCCTTAGTCTAAATTTTATGCAAAAATACTGTACAGTTCGTTTCTCTTTTTCAGCATCCTGCAACAATGCAGAGAAGGAAAGCTATTGCTTCAAGCAGATGGCAAAGGGACATTGCAAGTACAGAGAAATAAGTGACAAATGTCGCAGGTCGTGCTTAGCATGTTGTGAGGATAATCAGCATTCCCTATCTTCCTCATTGTCTTTCAAACGTTTGCTGTGCTATGTTACTTCCATATATTCCATGAATAGTATGAAACGCTACCTCCAAATGCATTTCCCATAAGAACCTAACATCGTGGATTTAAGATCTAAAAATTACACCTCTATAGAAAACGAACTAAATTTAAAAATGATTCAGATTGCAATTATCATCAAATGAGAGTGGTTCTTTGAATTCTGACAAGATTAAGATTGGCAGGGTACCCTTCGAGTAAGCTATAGTTTATTTTTCTTTTACCGAATACAGTTTTTGCTCTATAACGTGACAGCATAACTAGAACCAAAGCTATAAAAAGAAAAGGGTGCTAAGTTCAGTAATAAAAAATTACATGTTGAAAAGCTTGAACAGCTGCAAATTTGGCAAGGCTGCTAGTAACTTGGAACATTTATTCTCTGTATATCTTCACTTTGCGTTTGAATAGTGTTGTTTTGAACATAGCTGCTTTTCATATCTTCTGATATAGTAAGTCCCGTGCTCCTAGGTTTACTCGCTTATGATGACTCTATACAGAGTGGACACATTCGTTTATGTCACTGGTTGCGTCACAGGTTATGTCACCGGTTATGTCTTAATTATGTCGCTTGTTATAGTCTTAAGCTTTACGTCCCCATTACCGTGTAAGTCGTCATAGTCAATTTACAAAGTGTCAAGGAACGAATATGTTTATATTTCTCGTCATCCTCATCATACATTGGCACGCTTGTCTGCTGTAGGCACTTCTAGTATTAGTATCCTAGACTAAAGATTCGTAGCGATAAGAGCTTTCAAATGATGAATTTGAACGCAGCCGGACAATAGTTAAAAGCTACTTGTCAAGGCAATAGCATGGCTCGATTTATTTTAGCAAACAGCAAAAAATGACGAAATCCCTCAGACCGACACAGTGACAAAGTTGGATCATGTATGGAGTAGACTACATACATCGTAGCTTCTGCAAAGATGGATTCTAAGGAGTACTTTGTATAGACAGTAGTCAATTCATATGAAAATACGACTAAAACTGAATGAGGAGAATCAATGTCTTATAGGTGCCGATTTACTTACTTTTTGCAAACAAAGAAAAATGCTGTGTCACCTTTCAAAGTTCAAGTTAAGGATGAAGCATTATTGCCCAAAGACATGTAACTACTGTGGCAAGGGTAAGACTTCTAAAAACTTCTTATGCACAGACTGAAACACTTTAAATGGCAACGATGCTTGTAAGAACTTTCGCTTTTTAGCAATCGCAAAATATCATTGATTTATATTGAAAATCTGTTTCAATTTTTGTGCCTCTAGCTCTGGCTCCACCACCGTGCTTGATGAGCCAATATGGTTGTTGTTGGGATCGATCAACGGCAGCAACTGGTCCAACAGGAAGTAGGAAGGAGCAATGTCCAGGTAATAGCTTCTAGATACAAATCTTCTAAACCTGAATTACTGAACTTTTAATATTAATTTTCTTCAAAATCAGTTGAACGTTACAACAAAGTTGTATCACAACAACATTTTATACGGAGCGGGTTCTCCCAGCTTATCAATTTCTAGCAAACTGCTCCTAAAACGGGACACCTACAAAACCTATCCAACAATTGCAGGCCAAACGATAAGATCGCATAAATGGATTTTATCTTAAATTACCGGAAACATGTTTGGTCATATGCATGATAAACTTGCTGGAATTAGGTTAAATTGAAAGCTCTATGTATTTTCTACGTTATGCGCATTTGTGTTTGTACGTGAAAGCGATGTCTCATTGATATTTAAATCCGTTTGCAACTAAACAAATCTTTTGCATTCATCGTTACCAGGTCATAAATGGGGATCTGATAATGTCAAAGGGTGCCACTGAACAACAAGAATTCATTCTACCAATTTCAGAGTTATTCGTATTAGCCGGGGATTTATGAAATCCATGATTATCATCTGTTCTGAATAGCAAATACACCGGTCCCATCTCGTTAACAACGTAATTCATTCTTAGAAAAGTGTCTTTGAATTTTTGTGATAGCATCTCAAGAGATTATCATGAATAGTCTAACTCTAGGCATGAGTAAATATGGAAACAAGGCAGGTCAAACTACTTTGAATTTCTTGTACAACTCCTGATGGATCTCCTATACAGATTAGTGAAGTGTACAGATTGGTCCGGAGAATTGTATGGTACGGTGTGTGGAATGGTCCAGTGTATGGAATGGTGCGGCGTATGGGATGGTCCGGTGTATGGAATGATCCAGTGTGGGGAATGGTCTGGTGTACAGAATGGGTCAATGCATGGAATAGTCCAGTACAGGATTGGTACCTAAGGGTGCTTAAATTTCTCCAAGAGACAATAAATTGGAAGTTATCATGAGTCTGAAAGTGTAGGGCAAGGCATCAATAATCAAATGTACGCTCGTACTCAAACTGGAGCCTATCCGGTAACCTATGATTTAGGGTGAGGTTGGCTCAGTAGCAAGATCAGTTTGTCACCAGTTAATGATAGCTGATTACCCTCCACTAGTAGTTTACAAATGCTGTAATATCATGCTTGTTTCACTGATAAGTGTCAACAACAATGAATGCCAGTTTTCAAGCTGTAGTTCTTTCACTTTAGCTAAGTCACTTCAAATAAAATTACATTATAAAAATTTGTTTTCCGACAATTCTGACCCATAAACCTCATGTCTAACATCAGTTCCAACTAAGAAACAGTCAGCACCGTCACCATGGAAACTAACCTTCCCAGGAAAAACAATGAAGCATATAATGTTACAAACACAGGACGGACCATATTGCCTTTTGATATGTTCCTTACTGTAGAACGTTACAAGACTTAAGAGAATGCATCTTTTTTTAAAGCTTGCAGAGACTTTAAATCAATCGCTTTTTGTAAGCATTTCAAGCGAGATTGTCACGACTATAATCCTGGACACATCAAAGGCAAACAAATTCGGGGATATTGTCCAAAGACATGCAGACTGTGCGGAGGTACTTCATCATTCTTTAGCTAACTACGAACAGTTTACTGTTTACCAAGTATTTCTACGAAGTTTAAATTACTGAATGCAGTTTAATGAGTTTCGATCCATACTTTGGTCTATTTCTGCTTTAGAGGAGAGCAATCGAGAACAATTAATTCCTTTCTGAGGATTGTTTAGACTCTTATATTACTACTTCAAATCAATATTTTTCTGAAAATACAATTGATTCCATTAGACAAGTAAATACTTAATGTCTACCATGCAATGCTGTTTTAGAAAGACCAATCTGCATGGATGACCCGTCTATTTCACACTTCTGTCCCAAATATGAGTTTGAGGGACTCTGCACGAATAATACAAAATACATGAAATTCTACTGTCCAAAAACGTGCAGATTCTGCAAACCATGTAAGTAAAATATCTTTATTAGTTGCATTTAAAAATACTGCATCTGACAAAATTTCATGCTTATTGGCATTCATTTTAAATCTTACGATCTATTCCTCTGATATGTCTGAAAACGCTGGGTAAATAGTACAGATGCATCTATATACAAGTATACAATACAGTTGAAGAGCCGTATTGTGTGGATGTATATGTGTATGCATGCATGAGTGTGTGTAGATTTATATGTATTTATCGATCCATCTATATATGTGTGTATGTGTGTATGTATGTAAACATGCCTGGTCTTCTCATAAATCACGCATCACCTAGCTGATATTCAAATCTAAATATGAAAACCTATCCTATAATAAGCACTTACAGGCAACAATGCCATGCGATATTATACTTCATATATCTAGGACTATTTATATCAACAGTTAGTTGAGATCACTATCACTACCCCTGAGTGACAATATCACCAACAAACGAATCAATGGAAATATGCCATAACCCATACCCAAAACACCTCTCGAGGCTTCCTGCTGTTCTATCACGTTTCTTTAGCATAATACCACAATGACACTCTTGTAGTTGATATGTGCGTTTATGTCACGTAAGACTAATGACAACATTCGTTTATAAATAACAGCTAGAACTCTTTCTATATAAAATATTTCTCTTCCCTCAGCCCAACTTGTTGAGCACGTATGACGGTTTTCATACCATAATTTGAATCTTGCTAATTCGGTACTTGATTTGTTTTCCAAACAGGTAGCGACCTTCTGAGCAACTGCGACTTTCTAAAGAAACATCATATTTGCGAACAGTTCCCAATACAAATGAAGCAGCTCTGTGCATTTACATGCAATCAATGCTAAATGGTAAGTCTTCCGTTATTGCAAGTACCTTAATGACGCGATTAAGCCTCTGGGTTGGGATGAGATTAAGGAGGAGAAAGTTGGACAGTTGTTCTTGTCAAATATTAACACATGTAAGCACACCAATAGCTGAATTTTTAATCTTCGTTGCTTGTAATCTGTATTATACTGAACCCTGGTACCCCCTGGGAGCTTATTTGTCATAAATCATCCTGTAGGTGGGGGCCTATTCGAACGAGGGGGGGCTCAATCTAATCATTACGGTATAGTACTCGTAATTCTAGGCACACAAACAGTGGACACACAATGAATTGCATGAGGAGTCGTTGGGCTAATAGTTAGGCTTCAGACACGTTGAATCGTTGAAACAAATATATATTCTCATACATCACGGGGATAAAATCTTGACAAGCCAAGAGTACTGATCACTTTCAGCTGTCAGAGACAGGTGTTGACTTTAGACCGCTATTCGGTTGGTGAACTCAGTGGGAGAAGATGAATGTAGCATAAAAGATCTTTCCTAGCTAAAATCTGACACTTGTGAATTGATCAAACTGAAGTTCATAATTCCATTCAAATCATTTTGGGTGAAGTTGATCCTAATATACTAATTGTACAATCATTCCTATTAACTTTACAGCCCTTTTACCAGAGCATCTATTACATAAGTGCCATAGAATATTGATTGGATACAAATTTTAGACGTAAAAGAGACAAAAGCCGTCTCAGAAATCAAATCCCTAAAATGAAATTCAAATTTCTCTTTTCCAGCAAACGGTTTCCAGGGAATATTGCTCAAGAAGAAATCTCTCAACTGCAATAAGAAGCAGTCAATAACCTCTATAGAGTTAATTTTAGCTGTGGTAATTTAGCTAGATCGTATAAAGAGCAGTGCTTAAAAGAGGGATTGTTCTCTTACTGTTAGTACCCGTCCAGGTAAAGGCTGGCCCTATGTACGTTCCTGTACGTTGGGGAGTGTCAGTTAGAGGGGACACTTATCCTGAGTCGTTGGCATAGTGAGGTAGGCTGGCCAGTTCCTTTCCTCGGCGCTTTTAACTTCCCCAGTATTGGAAAGTTGGTTGGACAGTGAGCGAGAATCCCAACTATGATTCGAAGGTTCCGCTCGAACCATCGATGTTCCGCTCATCAGTCAAGCGCTCTAACCACTTGGCCACTTGCCCATCTTACCGTTAGTAGATTCAGTTAACTCCAAAGTTGTATTGCAATTGATCAATTGTTGTAAGACAAAGCTTTCCACATCTCCAAGACTCATGAACAAATTAACTCAACTTGTTCCTAATAAACATTCAAGAGCACACAAAATGACAAAGTGTTTGAGGAGCGACAACTAACGCTGCGAGAACAACTCTGAATTTAGCAGTACGTCAACTTTGAGATGGAAATGAAGTAAGTAGAAAAATCAGAGCTCTTACGAAACTGGAAAATTTTGACCGAAATGCACGTTGTCTACTAAAGAAGGTACCAGGGTATCAAGGTATTGAGATGTGATAAATTGGGTAATACATATAATGCTCCTCGTATATTCCTAAAGTTGTTACACTTCACCATAGAAACATTTAGAAAAATAGCTTCCTGAGATCATAATACAAACAATATCAGTAATTGTAGTTTGATAAATCATACGATAATTGTTCTTTAGGTGAATTCATATTTAGATGGTGCCTCCAAAAAAAATATCTTCTTTGAATTTTTTAGCATCTTCTGCCTTTTCTCAGCAGTCTGAAGTTATTGTTTGTCCTTTTCGACTGTGAATTCAGATGAACAGTTTGAATACAGTGACAATCGTCAGATACTCAAAACAGAGTCCAGAAAAATGCCCAACCTTCCTCCGGCGGTCAAATCTTCATCATAAACCTTCCTCTTTTATGCATCAAAGCTAGCCAAAGTTTTTGAACTCTGCATTGGGTATGTCTCGGAAGCTTTTACTGTAAGTGGGCTATGCCCTTCACAGTTGATGTAGCGTTATATAAAAACTTTCCTGCAACTGGATTGTTGATACAAATTTCAAAACCTTCCTCATACACGTCATAAAGAGCAAAATTTTCCTCCGGTTCAGAGCCGTGGAGCCGTGACTTTTTCTGGACTCTGACTCAAAAGCACATGGAAAAGATCTACATTACGTTTTTTCTTAATAACAGCAATGTTTTGGCATTATACTATAAAGAGACGGGCAAGATACCCTAACAAGGTATCTGATTACAATGTGCTGTTACCGTTTTCATAATCTAGATACCATCTTTTGGATAAAAAGATAAGGCAATACCCATCTCTGATACTGGGCATAATTTAACTGATATAGTTTCATCTGGCCAGTTAACATCTTCAATGTCACGATTTATCCTTGATCATTTTCCGAGTTGCAGGAAGAATTGTGTTATTCTGCCTCAACAGGCGTAATATATAATACAAACAATGTTTTCAAGATCATTTTATTGTCTCTATAAAAATGGGCGTGCCTGTCATTGCAAGAGACTGCATAATATATGTAAGCAAGCGTTATTACTGGTTGTCAGAACCTAGTGAATATCGTTCTCGATTATTCTGAAAGGCACTAACTACAAAATGCAATTAAGTGAAAGAAAGAGGTTCATTATCACGGTAGAGGGGTTACTTTGAATCTCATGATTCACGGCAAGGTAACTAATCCATTGATGTTGAATTGCCAGTTAAGAAAAGTGAAGCATATCAATTGTCTGCCTTTTATTAATAGAATATCATTCACAGAAGAACAATATGTTATTGAGAGATTTGATATGCCTGCAATAAAATCGGCATACCTTGGCAGTGTCTGGGACCTAGAGCGTAACCGTAATTAATTGTGATTTAAGTGAGAACTTTACACACAGGAGTCTCACTTGGGATCTCAGCAGGTAGGAATTTGAGCAAACATTCTCAAAGATAGATTGGAGGTCGACATGAAGATATTCTTCCATCTGATCGTGTGCATTCTGCTTAGCTGCAACTTGGCTGGCAGTGAGAAGCTGTCATCGGATGGTAAGTCAATCAGTCGTTGGAAACTCATTGCAAATTTTAATTTCTACCTTGATCTCTTGGTCAAGGTCTGCTAATAAAAGTCAAAATAGCTGCATCATGCTCTCTAAAATTTTTTGAGACATAGAAGAGCAGTGGGCATAATAAACGATGGCGTTAAGCATAAGCTGAAGCTAAGAGTTGAAACACAAGTCTTAGCTATGAATGATTACTACTTCTGCTAAACATAACGTTTACTCTGCAAGGAACCTAGCTCAATGGCCATCATTAATGTTCCTTAATTTTGGACATCTTTTCATCACATTGTAAATAACAAAAGTTCTTTAATAGTTCCTTGATTCTACATGCAAATCTAGTGTTTTATAGAAATTGTAAATATCAAGTATAAAGACAGGATACTACAGATATTATAGGTTCCAACGGAACCTTGCTATAAAATAATTGATTCACGGACTACACAATTCATGCAAAATTGGCCTCGTAATTTTCTGCTGCATGCAGTGATAGAAATATTCCAATTGAAAAGTTTCTTACGGGATTTACTTTTAGTAGTACAGTACAATTTCCTTAAAATTTTCGACCCTCTACATGAAGGTCCCCTATGAAGCGGATTTCTTAAAAAAAGGCGAATAATGAGATCATTTTGGCGCTGCAAATGAACGAATAACCTCACTTCTTAGAGAGAAGTTCTCAGCTCAAAAAGCGTCCTTTGTAAGAATGCCCTATGAGAGCATGATTCTTTCATAAAAGGTGCCACTACCCTAATACGGTTCAGAGAACAAGAAAAATTTGGACGGGTTCGGCTCGTACCTGCCTGATATGCAGCTGGTTTCTCTCCTCTGTTAGTACGTTGATTAAAGTACCATATATCGTATAGTAAACAAAAAGTTTCAACAGTTGTGTGTCTATGCTACA
The DNA here is from genome assembly GCA_964019165.1 of Mastigias papua. Lineage (NCBI taxonomy): Eukaryota > Metazoa > Cnidaria > Scyphozoa > Rhizostomeae > Mastigiidae > Mastigias > Mastigias papua. The sequence continues at coordinate 6,259,358 of OZ025273.1, read as the reverse complement.
ACCAACTTTAGATAGAGTACTTTGATATATTTCTTATCAAGCATGGAATCAAAGGCTGAAAAATACGCCATAAATTACTTAGCAAAGATAAACTTCATATTATTCTTGAAGTAAAAGAGTGAGGAAACAAGGTTTGATTTTCGCAATTCTTTCTTATTTTAGTCAGTCGTGTTTTAGATGAACTCAAAAGTATAGTGAATAGACTTGAAACAGGTAGGTATGTTTATTCATGATTGCAACATGAAATTGAATATGATGTTCATCCATGAGGTGGTGCTGCACATTGAGCAATATCGCAGGGAGATACAACAATAGAGAATAGAGTATACCATGAGAAAGACTTCGAAAATAACCAATGCAAAACATATCACGTCCTGGAGTTCTCTGTCATTTATACAGACGGCTGCATTGAGCTGATAGCGCAGACTTGTGAAGGTGTATATAGTGTTGCTAGGATATAACCAGAGTATGTCTAAAATGCATTTTGCATCCAAGATCTATCTTTATGGTACTTCATCTCAAGACGAAAGCAACTACTTCCCGCAAACAACATTACTCATGTCCTTTTTAGAGACATAACATTATAGAACGCTCCTCGTACTGTCCTCTATACATATTCTCTACTGTGTAAAAACTCATTCAGATAATATATCTGCATTCGTTGGCTAATCTATTACCATTCAATATTCACTTGAAAACAGAGAATCATAAACAAGCCGACGTAACAAAGGGCGTGAATGCAAACGATGGTACGACAATTGCTGATGAGCTTGAGCTTGAAGCCAACATGCGCGACCTCATCGAAAAAGACAAAAGACGTAAGATTCTGAGCCCAGTCGTTCAAGACATTTCATTGTTTTCTATGAATAGAGATCTTACTCAAATCACAATACTGGCCAGTATGGCCCTAGGTATCTATTAAAACCAAATCTGGCACATTTCATTGCAAATTTTGCTCTTTATGGCCGGCAAAGACCTAAGAACGCCAAGAAACCATACAAATGTATGTCCATCCCGTAATACAGAGGTATCCAAAGCCTTATATATACATACATACATATATATATATATATATATATATATATATATATATATATATATATATATATATATATATATATATATATATATATATATATATATATATATATATATACTGTATATATATATATATATATATATATATATATATATATATATATATATATATATATATATATATATATATATATATATATATATATATATATATATATATATATATATATATTTATATTACGTCATGGGTGAGCTACCACAAGTGGAAAATTTACTTTGGCTCCAGTGTGGATTCGAACTCACGATGTTTAGATCAGAAGACTCCTGTGCTAATCAATTGCGCCATCCAAGCACAAAGAATAGCGTTGGAATCTTAAGGTCATTCTACCGAGAGTCCCTCAACGCATCTAGGGCCTTCTCTATGTTGCGGCATATAATGCCTTCTTCAGAGCCAAGAGTACTATATTATCTTCATTCGGCTAAGGCGGAATGAAGATAGTATAGTACGCTTGGATCTAAAGACTATAGCCGAATGAAAAAGCCGAATGAAAAAGCCGAATGAAAATAGAAAAAGCCTTAGTCGAATGAACATTATAAGATTATATTTATATATATATATATATATATATATATATATATATATATATATATATATATATATATATATATATATATATATATATATATATATATATATATATATATATATATATATATATATATATATATATATATATATATATATATATATATATATATATATGTAGAACCGAATCATACAGAGCATACATAAATGCTTATTTCCTACTGACTAATCCAATTCTATTTAAATATCATTTCCAACCAGAGAGCATTAATAATGCAGGCACAATGGAGAACACGATAAAAGACGAGGGCCTGAAAAGCGCTGATGAGCTTGACATTACAGAAGATCTGAATAACGCAATTGAAATGGACAAAAAAGGTAAGCTCTTTAACACACACAAACACACACACACACACACACACACACACACATATATATATATATATATATATATATATATATATATATATATATATATATATATATATATATATATATATATATAAATATATATATATATATATATATATATATATATATATTTATATATATATATTTATATATATTTATATATATATATATATATATATATATATATATATGTATATATATATATATATATATATATATATATATATATATATATATATATATATATATATATGTATGTATGTATGTATGTATGTATGTATGTATGTATGTATGTATGTATGTATGTATGTATGTATGTATGTATGTATGTATGTATGTATGTATGTATGTATGTATGTATGTATGTATGTATGTATGTATGTATGTATGTATGTATGTAGAAGTCACTGAAAATATATTCCATTTTTAAGTTTCAGACGTTTCGATGTCAATCTTCATATACTAAGATACAGCGTACCTTTATGCAAGATTGACAATTCAACAAAGCATATTATTCTAAATTTATGTTTAAGTACTAGACTAGTAGTGAGTGACAAGCGTGAGCTTAAAGAGATTGCTTCTAAGCTGAAAGCTCCTTAGCAACAGAAAAGCTGTGTCAGATGATATAAGATGACTTAAAATTATATAGAACACTTATTGGGTTATTGCTAAATGGAGGATTGGGGAAAAAGCTAAATGAATTTATAACTAACAAAAGTGACTTTCAGGATGCAAACCATAGAACAAAGTGCAGTCCTAAAAATTCCTTTCTCATTCATGTAACAACCTATATGATCATAAACAATCAGATTCCATTATTCTGGACCATCCAACATTTGGATTTATCTTATTGGACCATACACATCACCTGACACTAATCAAATTGCCTAAACTTCATACATATTAGCCTTCTGAAATTCACCCAATATCTATTGGATCATCCAGCATCACTTGATATTAATAAGAGCTCCAGATCTCATCAGAGATTTACTTAATATTTGTTGGGCTGTCCAGCATTACCGAATATTATCTAAAAGTTCCTAATATTCATCTGAGATCCAACTAATATTTGTAGGACTATCCAGCAATGTAGCTAAGCGATCGTGCATTCACAATTTAATAAAGGTTGAGAAATTGTTTGATACAGTGTTAGATCATTTTGCCAGGCTGAGACCGGAGGAACTTTACAATCCTCCCATGATTGGTAAATACAAGGTGAGAAACAGATTGCTTATCAATGAGAAGGTATTCTGAATATAATCGTGAGAATTACAAACCACTTTAAGATTTGACCCAGAGATTGGTCCACGAGCAGTGGTCAGACAAAGAAAGACTCAAAGCGAAAAGCATAAATGGATTGGAATAACTAATCCAGAAATATTGCCCTGCACACAGCAAGCTCAATTTCAGGTCGTTTTCAAAGGCTTTTGTCATTTTCAATGTATCTATTTTAAATGCCTGTGCCAGGTACAAATTCGATTAAAGAAATGATTTCACCTACTTCATCAATTGCAGATTTCAAGCGTTTAAACAACTGTCTACTGGAAAGGGAACGCAGCGCATTTGAGTTTCAATACACATATGAATGTGAGAAAAAAGCAATCGATCTAAAGCTATGAAATTCATTCATTGATAAACACATCAGATCCCTTCGTTTCTTGATCTATACAGCTCATAGCTTTAAAATGTGCTTATCTTTTCTCATTCATTTGCGTGTTAAGATTGATTAAAAGCCTTCGATTTCTGAAGGATAGTCAGTTCTTGCTCGTCTCCTCTTGGCATCGAGGGTCGCTGTGCAGAGCACAGCTAGTTAAGTAATGAGTAGATATATCTTCCTATTGGCTATTCCAAAGTTTATTCATCGATAAACATTTTGGACCTCCGTTTATTGATCAATACAGCTCATAGCTTTAAACGAGCTTATCTTTTTTTCATATTCTTTTGTGCTAAGATTGCATATAGGCCTTCGATTTCTGAAGAGTAGTCAGATCTCCAGCAAGGCATTTGTTTGGCAATCTTACAAACACCAACATTGATATCTAAAATCAACATAGCAAAAATTGGTGTCAGAAGCACCATGCTCCTAACACCTCCAATATTCACACGGATTAATTTTCGTTCTCTAGAAAATACACTCTCAGAAATTTCTGAAAAAATATGCGAGAGAAAATAAACTGCAAGAGCTTCAGTTACTTCTATTGGCATTGTCTCCAGTGAACGCAAAATTCTTGAGAAAAGCTTGAAAACAACAAACTGGGCTTTAACGACAAAGAAAGAATGACATTTATCCAAGTGTATCAGCATTACTATGGAATGCACTTACTACATATCCTGTTGTCGTGATAAACTTTGTACAAGCCCTGATGCATTCCATATACGAGTCCTGCTTTATTTCGCTGGCAGTTTTTTTATCTACTATCTATCTTTTTCCTTTTGGATTTAGTAGCCCTGACAACCAGTTGTACGCTGCATGTTTTAATGAGACGTATACTTGTATTTGGCCAGTGTGAATTGAAAGCTTCAAATCAGACTACAGTGGAACCTAGGTGTTCCAATGAATCTAAAGTCGAACCAATCGGAAGTCGAACAAATCAGAAGTCGAACAAATCACAAACCGACCAAACTTTCACGAAATGTATGCTTTGGTGTTTGAACAAATTATCGGAGTTCGAAAAATCAATGGATGAGGAATCACTTGCTCAGTCCACTCCGCACATTCATATTCATTTTCACATTCATATTCATTTTCACATTCATATTCAAAGCTTTTCAACAGTTTGTTTTATTTTTAATTCTAGTTAAAACAAATAAATATCATCAACTATTTACAATGCATAATTTTTGCAATAACAGGCTAAAATAAAGGGTGGGACTAATAAAAATAAAATTAGCTATGTGCAGATGTGGCACGTACGATTCTTACCATACCAGTATCTTATTTCTTTTTCAAAAGTAATGATGGAAGTTGCCACTTTTATCTCATCACGTAGTGTATTCCACAAAATACTCCTTCGCGCAACCATAGTGAGTGTATCTCGAACAGCGTATTCAATGGTGTCTGTGCTTTTTTGAGTTTTATACGAAGCTTGACAACAACTTATATAATTATCCATTTTTGTCATCTTTTTTTACTTCAAGTAACTAGTCAATAATTCTCTCATGCATTCACTTCCTTTACATTACATATCAAATCATTCGTTTGTTTACTCATCCAATCATGTATTAATTTACCCGTCGAGCAACCCATTTTACCATTCCATGCCATTCCTTACATCGATCTTTAGCTGCTTGATTTTGAAGGATTTTTACAACTTATAGAAGACTCCTCTTTTAGTTAAACCATAATTCATATTCTTTTTCAATGTATTCTCTTTCAGTGACTTGCAAAGATTTTAATCATGACAAATGTTATCAACACTGGAAGGCAAATGATTGCAGCAAAAAAGACATTAGGAAAATCTGTCCTCGGGCATGCCAGACTTGTTGTATGTGGTGACATTTATACAAATTAGTTTTTGCAATAGTACAATATTGCTCTGAATATTAAAATCTACTACAAAAGCAATCGATTGAAGCTTTAGACAGATCACTCAATCAGTCATTTAATCAATCTATCAGCCAATCAATCAACCAATCAATCAATAAATCAATCAGTAAATCGATCAATCGATCGATCGATCGATCAATCAATCAATCAATCAATCAATCAATTAGGGGTGTATCTGTTGTTTGTGTCATTAGCATATAATCTAGCAAATATAATTTTACTATAATATCTCGACAAAGCGGGCCAGCCAGTTTTTCCGGTCTAGGGTTTCTCACATGTTAAGTTTTCTATCTGGGTTGCTTTATAGATTGTATTGTACTTTATCAGGTGCTGACTACTACCCTCTAAGCTTTTGCTTAGCCAGAAAAAGGTACTGTCACAAAGCAAAGAGAATGGAGAACTTCTGCCCCAAAACATGTGAATTCTGCGGAAAAGGTAACAAATGAAACTAACTTATCACTCATCAAAGAAGTAATGGGTAATAATTAGTATGAAAACAAAATACTGAGAGTGGTTTAAATTAAAACAGCAATTACAGAAATCGTCAATTTTAGACATCCTTTAGTAATTCATTACAACGGAATAATGCTAACGGTCGATGAAGCAATGGTGATTGAGACCTCGTTTACTTGGCATCAGAACATTTCTTGGAATAGCTTCCTATCAATGTAGTGGCATGCGAGTGATCCCATACAAAACTTCTTCGGGTAACCAATATTCAAGGAAATGCAGAAATCTAGCAATCCCAATAAATAATCTTGAATAAGCCAAAAAATTCGGCTCTGAAAGCTTGGAGTAATATTCCCATCAATCTCAGACAACTTTCTATACTTTTTAGATTCAAACAGAAACTAAAAAGTTACTCTGTGAGCTGAACATCTCCTAAAATACAACTTCATGGTAGACAAGCTTCTATAGACAATTTAGTTAAATTATACATTATACTGTTGTAATTAGGACATTTATTTATTTTTAACTTAGTGTCTTAAGATACTAGATACCACAGTGCAGTACTGCTGTACCAGGACTGATCAAAAACTATATCAATACAGATTCCGTATAGGGTGAAAAGGTGATTCGATGCAATGTGTACGGGATCTAAGACGGAATATGTCACTTTGTTTTATAGCCCATACACTGCCTTATTGTGTGGGGACCCCATTCGGATGTTGCTGGGATAGATCAACACCTGCCGCTGCACCAATTGGAAGTGGAGCAGAGAAATGTCCACGTGAGTATGACCTGTTTCCTATTAAATCTCCAGGTATCACAAAGTGTCACAGATTGTAGCAAGGATTGCGTTTTGCAACATAGTTGACCTATGGAAACTGCTACACTGAAATGCTGCGACACCCTCTGAAACTCGTAGATCAATGTTGCAGAGACGTTAACTTAGCAACCGATGAACTCTTCAAATATTTTGCCAGAAGTCAGACTAATTTTAAGTGTGATTCAGCCAGCCTTTGCCAAGCCACTGATTGTTGTCAGATTTAATTAGTAACTAGCAATCCACTGGGCTCAAAGGATAGCAGCTTCGTTCATTAATCAAATAATTAATACTCTCTCTCTTTCTCTCTCCAGCTTGCAAGGATAAACAGTCCAACAAATTTTGTAAACGACTTTCAAGCTTTTGCAACGACTTCAACCCTAATCATGTAGCGGGAAGACAAATGAGGGCTCTTTGTCCAAAGACCTGCAGAGTTTGTGGAGGTAAATATGTTATGTTTTTAGTAGGATCCACGCAATTTTTGTAGACTGGATGTTAGTGGGACCGAAATAGGTGGCATAGATACCAGTATTTGTGAAAATAAAGTCAGTAAAATTTTGATAAATATTAATTTAAAAAGTTGCTCATAAAGAAATTTAGTGGTCTTGAAATTCTTGCAAATCACACGTTATAACGTTTAACACTAAGTGTTGCTATGGAGGAACAGGAAACGCATATTCCTCACGACAATATGTGAAGATGAAACCCATTGGAACAATACATCTCAGGTCTTCTCAACTGGGGTTGTTAACATGGAAAAGTGAACTTAACAACTAACCAGATCTAGTGCATTCTAGTTGATATCATAATGAAATTAGACCTAAATACAAAGGTATACCTTGTGGCTAATGTTGTTAAAATTGTTTCTCCAATCAGCCAATCGGATATGCAGGGACGATCCAAGACAAAAAGACAAATGCCTTTACTACAAAGAAGACGGCCTTTGCGAGGCCAATAAAAATCCCATGAGATACTGGTGTTCAAAAACGTGCGGCTTTTGCTAGTGTATGTATATCTATGCATCATATAAATTAAGACAAACATAGCTAGGGACATATATCAATAGATGGATATTCACATACATGGATATATTCACATTTATATACAGAGCTACATGGAGAACCACAGCAGTCCAATCATGAACTATCAGTTTGATGATGGAGATATATTTCCGTAGTTGAGTACATATAGCTGACGAAGAAGCAAATCGATACGTTTTAAAAAGCAGTTCAAGTTTGTCTTGTTCCTATGTATTCATATATATATATATATATATATATATATATATATATATATATATATATATATATATATATATATATATATATATATATATATATATATATATATATATATATATATATATACCACTGAATCAGAGCCGCATTCGCGTAGTATATAAATATATATAACAAGATCCTTTCCATGTTTATTACATAACTAGGCAATTGCACTTTATATGATCTTCACATGTTCTATTCTGTTTAGCTTCAATTGCAAATAATGAATCTTAATAATTCTGGCCTTCTTTTTGTTCTTTTTGTTTCTACTGATCAATAATTCATCCACAGCTGATGTTCGAGTGTATTTGAGATACAATCCTCATTGACATTTATTTCAAAATTGATACGGTGAATTGTAAGATACCAGTAAATTACCTAGGCAGTTCAAATTATCATTGTAAAAATTTAATACATCAACTCAATTCAATTGATACTTGAAATAATTCATCTTATCTATGCAACAGAAATACTTTTTCCTAAGCTCTGCAATAAATATTTTGGTTCATACCTTTTAATCAAAACACCATATGGAATATTTCTGTTTTCAATTCATTCCCAGATTTCCAATCTACCAACGGGAGGAAGCAGTGAAAGTGGAACAGCCAGTAAAGCTATGACACCTCTACCGCTGAGATTTTTCAATAATTATTTGGCCTAGTTGAAATGTTCCTTTTGATTTATCTATTGTTTCTACACTGAAATTCTGCATAGTTCTTTGAAAGGCGGCGCATTCTTTTCTCAAAATCTGATCAGTTCTCACCAAGTAAACAAAAGCAACCGAAATTTAAGTGGCGTTTCTGGTGTGAAATGCTAAAGATGACGTAACAGCATAAAAAATATATTATGGAATCAACCAAGTGCTTGTCAATGATTAATGATAAGTATGTAAGAACTTGTAAGCTGTATAAATAGTATTCTGTGTACCCCTTGAGCAAAGGGCGAGCAATTACTTGTTCCACGGATTCACATGAGGAGTATACAATACAGCGGAACTTCAGCCCAAAAGGCTACATTCAATCACACATAATGCTAATTGCTTTTTACATACGTGAGTAAACAACAATTTCAAAATAACAGCAATGCAGCCTAAGCCCAATCATGAGAATGAATTATAAAGTATGCTTAATTTGCAATCTCTAAATAACGTTCTGAGGGCCAGTGTGACACACTCAAAAGGCCGTACTTGACCATCGAGCTGTGCGATGCATAGGTCTTCCTTACACCCTATTACTACCACACAAATAACTCTAGAAAACCTAATAGGGTCATCCAGCATCAATCTACGGGAAACCTGGGTTGCTTTTTCTCTATATCTATACCACCCAGTTGCTGAAGGTCTTATGATGGCCAACTATTGACGACAGCCCTATGAAGACGGTCTTACGAAAATGTGTCATTATATAGAGGTCTTTTAATGATGGCAAAGTCATTAGTTCATCGTGTCCGTAAGTCAATGCTATCGTTAGCAACTACACAAGATCAACTGCATTTTAATAGCAAGCAGTTTATGCGTAACCTATACAAGGACTAAATGACATGCAACGAACAGTTAATGATGTTTCAACACAACTCTGCAAAAAAGCAGGATGCTATCATTCAATTGCAGGTATTTTTTCACTTTCTTAATGAAAAGCCAACAATTTCCAGCCGACAAAGGGAAAAGAATGGTACTTGGAAGCAAAAACTAACATAGCCCATTGGCTGGACGCGCTATGATTAGCATGCAAATGGACGGAGCTTTCATTAATATTAAATGACAGAAAGAGACCTAGCGTAAGAGATATTTCCTATTTCATTGGTTTTAAGAAAGTCTTTGAATTATCGCTAGAATACCTCACAGGATTGAACAAATTTTAACGTAAACGTTTGTCTATGTTTATGCTATAATTCCTCTTAATGTAATTCGACAATGTAAAAGAAATGGTAGCTATGAGAAAGGGTGGCAAAGAACAGCATTGAATCCAACCATACACTTTTCTGCAAGATAATTTTTTCGCCCAGTACTGAAATTTCCCCCAAGATTTTCATAATTTCATTGCTGAAGCTTTCTTAGGACTTTCTTGGCGAGAATTTTGGAGCTTGTGTAACACTGCAGTGCTAGGTAGACAGACAAGCACTACACAAGCATAACAAAACTGCATAAATTTTCATATGAAATCTATGCAAATTAATTAACAGAGATGATGGGCTTTCGTGAAAATTGGAATTTTAAGTGTGTATTAACTTACCAACTTATTTAGGTCTCAGAAATCCAGTACTGGACTTTCTTAACTTTTTCAATAGCAGAGTACTACTTTCTCATAAACCATTGTCCTATAAAGCAACGTGTACTACACCGAAGAAGACTTCTGTCGATAATCATCAACCAGCAATTAACTTATTCTTACATTGTGTCTTTCCTTAGGTATAGCAACATGTTATTGCTAATGGTCAAAACACTAAATTACTGAACTGGTGCTGACTATACATCCACAAGAAGAAAATGTAATGCTGCTACTAATGTACAACTTAACTTTGGAGCTAAATGGCATATTTGCATAACAATGAAAACTACAGAGCTATCGTGTGCTTTTATTGGTTATATATATGATGAGAGCCTTTCATACAAAGTAACATTAATAATCGTCGCGACAGTAATGCTGATTATGGCCGCACCGACAATCCTTCTCAATATGTGCATAATGAAATCAATTCTACGAGAGTCAGAATTTCACACGCCATCATTCGTAGTAATACTAAACTTGGCAATATCTGATTGCCTTGCTGGCTGTTCAGCATATATTCTCCACGCAATAACATGTATAAGCTTTGCATCGGGGTACAATGCATGTCCTGTAGCATACATTGCTGCACCATTGTCGTTTATTCTTATCACAGCCTCCTTTAATACAATCACCCTCCAAACGATAGAGAGATATCTTGCTATATTTTTCCCATATTGGTATCACCAGAACTTTACGGTAAAGCGCATAATTATGGGTATTGTTGCAATTTGGATCTTATCAATTGCAATGGTTGCATTTTGGGTAATAAGGAAAGACAACCAAGTATATCACGGTACTTTTGGGTCTATATCGCTACTGCTATTCACCGTAACCTTGGTGCTCTATATTCGAATATTCCGTGAGGTACGTAGAATTGAGAAAGAGATGATGACTCGTCAAACAGCGTCATATGAAGATCGAAAGAAGATTAAATCAGACTCCAAAGTCGCAAAGGCTACGCTGATTATACTTTTAGCTGTTGCAACATGCTATTCGCCAGGAATATGTCTTAATTTCTATTGTGCAATTAGTGGAGCAGAGATGACATCAATGTCTGTAGCCATCTACTGGGTATGGCTACTGGCGATGTTAAACTCATTTGTAAACCCTTTGATTGTTTGTCGTCAGCTAACGGTGCTAAGGAGGCCAGTTATAGGGCTACTTTTTCGAATGTTCCCATGCTTTAAATCACATAATGTCACGCCACTAATGAACTCAACATCGCTTGTAATACGAAATGTATTGCCTGCGTAAACAATCTCAGATTTCAAACTTAAACAGCCAGTTTAGATCACCACAAGTGAAGAACATTTCACGAATATTAACTGGCTAGTTGATCAATCTGTTACTGACTGGAGGAGCAAAGAAAACGTAACTTGTATCTTAGAGTAAACGTTGCGCTTCATTACTGCTTATGCGGTGGCAGTGCAGTGGTCTGTATTATGGACTCTCAATCAAGGCACGCCCAGTTCAAATATTACTCAAATACAAATACAAAACACCGTCATGAACACCATCAGAAAGTGTATAGATTTACTGTTTAACTACCGTCCTGTATTGTGAATGTTTAATAATAGAAGAATTAATGAACACATTCTCTGAAAGATTTATGATGGCTTATTAGCATTGCCATATTAGCGATGGATATCAGGTATTGATGAACTCTTAATTGCCCAAAATGCAGTTACCAATCATCAGTGCTATCTGCAGTTTCTTGTCACTTATATTCAATAATAAGGATAACTCCTTACCCGAGCCTCTCATAAGACTGACCATCATTGAGACAGAGGCACAGTATAGCTAATGGGTAACAAATAATATTTTCGGATTCGGGCCTAGGATAACTCTAAGATACAAGTTAAGTTGTAGAATTCTAAATATAACTGATGACTACGTCAAACATTCATAATGCAACAAAAATAGAATCCGTTCCCACAATACACCAACACAGCATTTAAAACGCATACATTGAGGATTTCGTTAAGGTGATGTCACAACTCTGTTAATTCTAAATGCGCAGAGAAACCAGCAAGCCAGACCAAACCCAAACTATTTCCTTGATAAAAAAAGCCAATAGTACAATCATTGTTCTTATTCAGGACAACATCAATTAAGTCAATCAGAAGCAACCGCGTTTGATGATAAGTATATTGAACGGAAATTTTGTAGAGATCTGATTGGTGCAAAATCGGTAATGAACATCTAATGTTAGCCAAGATATAATGGAGATTCAACTCTAATTTGAGGAATTAGGAAAACACTGTTATCTTAGGTATTGTAGGAATTTACATTCTGCACGCAACCGACAGAACTACCAGTCAGCAAAAGTAAAACACATGGACTATTTGTATTAGACGAACACAGTGCATTTGCTGAAAATTTTGAACAGTTGAATGAAACTTTGATCTATAGTGAATGGCAGCAAGAGATCAAAAGGTGAGACGTGTACTGTTGAGGTAATCTTGTAAGCTACTCCTCAAACATCGACTTTTCTATCAAACTTCAACAAACTACCGCAAGATATTTGCAAACTCTGCATCTTCTTTTGTACTTCGATAATTAACACTTCGAGGTTCAATCTTTACTGATATATATCTTTAATATATTCTTTCTGAAGCAGTACAACAACTCGACAATTTTGTCATGGATTATCGACTTCATTGAATTGACAATGCTATGCACCACGCTCTCCGATGAAACTTTTGGATATAAGCCATTCGGAAACAATTGATAGGGATACAGGACTCAAAGCCACAATCCGAAAAAGAGGAAAAAAAAAGTGCATAGTGCATTTCAGCGATGAAGACATCAGATTTGTCATGTGCTTTTATGGGTTACATTTATGAAAACAGCCCTACGTACAAAGCAACATTAATAATTATCGCCACGTTGATGATAACACTGTCTTTTCCAACATTCCTTCTCAACATGTGCATTATACTATCAATACTACGAAAGCCTGAACTGCATACGCCATCATTCATTGTAGTATTAAATCTGGCTATATCTGATTGCCTTGCTGGCTTCTCAGCATATATATTCTATGCAATAATATGTATACGCTTTGCATTGGGGTACAATGCATGCCCAATAGCTTACATTGGAACACCGTGGGCATATGTGCTAGCCATAAATTCATTTTATACAACAACTCTTCAAACTGCAGAGAGATACCTCGCAATATTTTTCCCATATTGGTATCACGAAAAAGTTACTGTAAAACGAACCAGCATGGCAGCTTTATCAACTTGGAGTTCATCCATTGGACTAGTTGTATTGTGGCTGCTAACAAAGGACAATCAAATATTTCACGGTGCAGTGGGATCCTCATCTATAATATTCTTTTCGATAACTATTACATGCTATATTCGAATATTCCAGAAAGTCAGAAGTATTGAGAAAGAAATAGCAACACAGCAAACGGCTTCAACTGATCATGGAAATAAAATTAAATCAGAGTCCAAAGTGGCAAAAGCTACCTTGATAATATTAGTAGCTGTCGTAGCATGTTATCTACCAGGACTTTCTCTTCACTTCTATTTTGCATTCTTTGGAGAGGCCGCAAAATCTTCCTCTAAAACACACTATTGGGTATGGCTTGTAGGGCTGTTAAGCTCATTTGTGAACCCTTTGATTGCTTGTCGTCAGCTTACTGTGCTAAGGAGGCCAGTAATAGGAATACTGTTGGTAATTTTTCCTTGCTTTAAACGAAATCATGTCACACCATAAATCAGCTGAACATTGACTGATATAAATTGTAGGCATAAAATCTCATTTATACCTTGGAAAGCTAGCCTTTCAATGCTTCGTAGTTGAAAGCAGGAATCAGAGACTTGTGGGCCAAAGAAAAGTAGGATCAAGAGATCGATATCCACAGTTAATGTTGATTGAAACAATGTTAGCTACTAAGAGCGAAAGAATGCAAGAGAGGATGATGCTGTCCCAAGCAAATCAGTTGAAATTAAGCAGAAAAATTAAACATGTAAGTGCTAAGATGTCTGAATAAACAACAAACTAGAAAAATCTCTCTTTTTCACCTTTTTCACGTTGGACTTCAACTCAGACAGCCTAAAGCTGCCGGTAGTAATTTCAAGATCAGCAACAAGTGAAAATCTGGTATGTTAGTCTTAACCAAGGCATTGATTAAGCGAAAGTCGTTTGAAAACATAAAAATCTTCATCAAAACTTGCTAATATAGCAAAATTTTTAGAATACCGCAGTTTGGAGACTGTCATCATGTCAATAGCTATTTTCAAAGAGGTCACAAGGCATATCGGTTGACCAAGGTTAAGGGAGAGGCTTCATATTTTTGTGTATAATCAAACAAGGACCAAAACATTTGAAGTAGATGTAGCAAACTCAGAGATGGGAAAATAACGAGATATAATAATGAAAGACAGTTCTTTGTCACTTAAGGCTAGTGCTCATAAGATCGTTAGCGTGTCGCCAACAGTCTGCTACAGTCTGCGACAGTCTGCGACAGTCTGTGACAGTCTGCGACAGTCTGCGACAGTCTGCGACAGTCTGTGACAGTCTGTGACAGTCTGCGACAGTCTGTGACAGTCTGCGACAGTCTGCTACAGTCTGTGACAGTCTGCGACAGTCTGCTACAGTCTGCGACAGTCTGTGACAGTCTGCGACAGTCTGTGACAGTCTGCGGCGGTCCCCCGACTTTAATGGTACCACATTCTTGCGATCCTTACAACTGCACCGACTGTGAATCACAAGACTCGATAGAGTTGCTCTGTGTTCAACTTTCCTAGCTCTTTCGATGCTTCTGATCAAAGGAAAGTGAATCAAAACAGAGATCGCCGATTCGTAGATGTTAAAAAGTGATCACATGGATATAACAAGCCTGTCGTTTCCTCACAAAATTTTCCACCATCAACGAACGGGTTAATGAGGGCCTGGAATGTCTGAAAATCTGGCTTGCAGGAGATAAGTTGTCAATTAATGTTACAGAAGCAAACAGCCTTGTGATTGGAAGTAGGAAAAAAATTAAGGACATTCAACTCCCACAAGCACTGAAGCCATCATTTGCAATAAGTGGCGAAGAAATTTTGATGATATAAAATACTAAATACTTAGGAGTTCAAATGGAGCATTACATGAGCTAAGAAAATCATGTAGCTCATGTGATAAAAAGATTCCATGGGTCCTAGGTATGATACGTCAGGCTAAAAATTACATTTCTTTAACCACATTGCAGACCAAGTACACAAGTACAGTTGAGCCATATTTCAGATTCTGTTGCCCTGTCTGGGGCGTCTGTGGCATCACAGTTTTAAGCAAGCCTCAGAAGCTCCAGAATCGCACAGCTAGAATTGTGACTGATAGCTCCTACGAAACGTCAGCGCCACCTATCATCGAGAAATTGGGGTGGCAAACAGTAAATGATCTTATAGAAACAAAAATACACTAAACATGGTCTATAAATTAGTAAATCAACAAGCTCCCAAGTACCTTACTAGCATGTTTCTAAGATTATCCGACATCAGTAACAGGCAGCTTCGTGATAGTGACAATGATCTTCATGTTCCTTTTCAAAGAACCGCATGTGGCCAAAAAAGTTTCTCGTATAGAGGAGCAAAGCTTTGCAATGATCAAAGCACTGAACCGAAGAAAGCCAAATCTTTTGCCTAATTCAAAGAGTCATTGAAAAATGACCGACCTTGATCATTACCAGACTTTCTTTTTACTTAGATGTTTTTAATTATATCATATGTAGATTCTTTAAAAAGTATTGCAAATTTTTAATTCTTCTTTTGTAAACAGGACAGTTTGTAATTCAATTATATTTGTTGAAACTTACCCTTCATAAAAATTTTAGAATGAAATGAAATTGAAATGTAATGAGCCAATCATGGTGTAATCGTCCCACGTTACTCGCTATCAATGGGAAAGCTCCTCCTTTGATCGATATGGAAGATGGGAGAGAGGATCTGCATCACGTTCACGATTCGTACAATTTTATGGAAACCAACCTTCACAGTCAACGTTAAAGATAAGTAAAAGACATTGCTGTATGAGACAGATCTTCGTTGAGAAAGAAAAAGATTGTTACATACGAGCAGGAAACAGCACCTACGCATTTAGAACTAGGATTACACAGCCTATGGATTAGACACTGTTAGTTCTCAGGGCAAACTTTTGAAGAGATTCGGCATTGCATACAAAAGAGTCCAGACATGTAAAGTGGCCTAAAACACAGACTACCTTGTAAAATATTCCATGTAGCTTACGATTATTTCAAACGTTGATGCACCTCTATTCAGTACACATTATAGCAGCCACAGCAAAATTCGCCCCAGTAAAACAACAACACAGAATAATACTGAATGGGACGGATAGATTGACTACATTAGAGCGCAGGTGGAAATATATCACCAGGAAAAACTTCACAACTTCACGTCTCTATTAGCTGAAAATGCTCAGAAGCTTTACTCAGTATGATGAAATTTATACTATTCTTTGCTAACAAATGTCAATAGCTTGATCGCATTTATACCCAAAAGACATCACAAACTAATTGGGCCAAAAGGCAGCCGCTTGTTTATAATACGCAAAGCTGCACGTAAAAACTACACATGGAACTGCTCCTTGTGAAATCCCAAATGAACATTTAATATTTGCCAAGATTTAATCAGTATTCAATACTGCCATGAGAAACTAGGGAGATTAAGCTTCTCTTGTGTTAATTTCTGAATGTAAATCCAAAATTCATTAGTCAACAACGTAAACGTACTGTGTATTTGAAGTAGACAATTGGGAAAATGGTACTTTGCTCGAAGTTTTGAACACGATTAGCAGTAAACCAAAGCTAGAAACCAATGGTAAGATACGTAATATCTAAACGTTCTTGTGTGTGTTTTCCACAATCACAGACATTTCTTCTACCTACAAAAGAGGATTGCATAATTCTCATTTTTCTGTAATTTTGTATCTTCATGACGAATCCTCCGTTAGTTAATCTACGTATGTCATCTCTAGAGGTAATAGTATACATTATTATATGTTGATAATGTATTTTCAGGCACAAAGCAAACTACTTCTTTCATTTCATGTCTCATTTGAACAATTGTTCTCAAAAATAACAACAAGCGTATTATACCTGTCCTACGGTCATCAAGCCAACACATGTTTTGTTTTATAAGAAAAACACTTTTTTTCCTGAGGCTCAATTGTCTTAACTTTTCACGAATTTGAGGCTGAGATTTTCTTACGATGTTCTTAACTTTTGCAGGAAAAAACTTGCTGAAACAAGCTACTCTGTATCTGTTGGGTCACCATAAGTCTCGATCTTTGTACGAGAGTTTGCAAAAATGAGCCAATATCAATTTCTGGAATGTAAAGAAGATTAACTGTGATTTTCTTAGCATTTTCTTGAACTTGAGCCTTGTGATTTTCTTAGGATTTTCTTAAGATTTTAGCCATTTGAGCCTCATTTTCTTATAAACTTTTTTCTTATAAAAAAAAACAAGTGTATTCACCTCATATAAACTACACCAAGGGTGTTTGAAAGTAAAGCCGTGTGGCCACGATCCAATACCACAATAGATGCCAGATGCTAAGCTCCTTAGCAAAACACCACCACAGTGTTCATTCAGTATTTCCCTTTCAGGAGTGTGCAGAACACAACCTGTCAATCACATTATAACAACAGCAGTACTATGTTTATGGTAGATTCACAATAAACCAAGGTAGTGACAAAAAATAGCTTAAAGCTTAGTTACTATTAATATTATTTCTCAAGCACAACAGAGACTCGATACATCTGGATGATCCAAGTCATTGACAAAGACGCTATTTGGTGGTACTTTTGCATTGTAACTGTTGGGACAGACTGCATCTAGGACTCAAAAAGTCAAGGTCCATAACGAGGAGAGCACAGCAACATTGCTCAGTTTCATGATGAAGACGTCAGATTTATCGTGTGCATTTATGGGTTACATTTATTACAAGAGCCTTACCTACAACATAACACTAATAACCATCGCATCGATACTGCTGATTACGTCATTGCCAACACTCCTTCTGAATATGTGCATCGTGATATCAATACTGCGAAAATCTGAACTTCATACGCCATCATTTATAGTGATAATAAACCTAGCACTATCTGACTGCCTTTCCGGCTGCACAGTACATATATCCTATGCAATAATATGCATACGCTTTGCATCGGGATACGATGCATGTCCTGTAGCATACATTGGAACGCCATTGTCATATGTATGTGTCATAACCTCCTTTTATACAATAACTCTACAAACAGTTGAGAGATACCTCGCAATATTCTTTCCATATTGGTACCATGAAAAAGTTACTGCAAAATGTATCAGTGTGGCAGCTTTATCAACCTGGCTTCCATCGATTGCACTGGTTACATATTGGATGATAACAGAAGATAACCACATATTTCATAGTATAGTTGGGTCATTATGGGTGATTTTCTTATTTACAACCGTGATCTGCTATGTTCGAATATTCTGTGAAGTTCGAAGGATTGAGAAGGACATGATGATAAATCAAACAGCCTCATGCGATGATCGAAAGAAGATTAAATCAGAGTCCAAAGTGGCAAGGGCTACGTTGACGATTCTAGTGGTTGTTTTAACATGTTACTCGCCAGGCATATGTATCCATTTCTATTTTGCACTTTTCCGAGAAAGCCCAAAACCTTCCTCTCTGGGCTACTACTGGGTCTGGCTTTTGACGACTCTAAACTCATTTCTCAATCCTTTGATTGCTTGTCGTCAGCTGACGGTGCTAAGGAGGCCAGTCAAAGAAATATTACTTGCAATCTTTCCTTGCTTTAAAAAGCACTATGTCACACCATCCACACAACACTAACTGCTATACCAAGGAGTTATATAGTCACATCTACACCCAAGACAGCCAGCTCTGCAGAACTTCATATTTGAACACAACAATCAGAGACTTACGGGTAGAAGAAAAGACAGGATCAATTGATCAAAACTAAATGTACTGCCCATAATGACTGGAGGAATTCAAACATTCTTGAGCAACAGTATCCAGGAGAGTATATGAAATATTTTCCATACCTTGTTAAAACAGCACATACAGCCAAGCTCTAATATAACTAACTAATTGCTTACTTTATCTCATCACTCACTGCGACAAAAAGTATCACTGCCGTATAGATAGTCCATTTTCTGTTATTCTCAAGTGGCTTCAAATGCTACCCTACACAACTCAAGTAAGCTCTACTTGTTGGTTGGAAAGTGCACAGTTTATTATTACTGGTAGTCAGCTCAAGAATACTTTCAGATAGCTTTTAATATTAGTATTCATTACTAAGATATGCATACCTCCAAAGATATGTATACATGATCTATATTCTGATATCATAAATTCTCTCCATTCCTCAGTACATCCAAAACAACGCTTAGTTCATTTACTCACTCAGTTTTAGTAAGCAACTTCCCTACTATTATCTTTCAGAATGGTAAATTTTACAAATGCAAATCTAGCGCTATATTCTCAGTTCAGTTCATTTATTTATTTCAAATTCTACTAAATATAAATTCTCCAATGTTAAATAACGTACAGGAATTTGAATAACTACATACAACTAACCATCTTACAAGAAGTAGTATATATGCTTCTCGATACGAAAATGGAACAATACATGAATATTCGTATTTTATGGATGCACTGTTTTTCAATAATATGATAAGTTCATGTTAGATGCAATACGAAAACTGTTCTTTGATAGACTCATCATAGATTATTAATACTAGCACATGCAAGTAGGATATCAAATTTTGATTTAATTCTTGACCACAGAAAATTTACACGTTTTCTTAACATGAAGCAAGTATATAAGAAACATGAGGCTCAATTCAGGGAAACGTTAAGAAGCATTTAAGAAACACAGGCAGGCTGAGCTTCAAAGTAAACGTGAAAAAACTGTTTTTTGTTAATGAATTCTTTATTAAAATGGAAATAAAATGCAAACAAAATACATATATATTTCACAGAGCCCGAATATTCTATATCTTTTAGCACAGTTGCTTTTTCTGGGTTGTTGGTATGGTTTTGGAAATTTCAAGAACTTTAGGAATCATGTAAGAAACATTTGAGGCTGGATTTGACAAAGCAGTACGAAGCATCCGGCTGAAAGTAGAAGGTTCCTTTCTTATAACAAAACGCGTGGTCGCCGATCATCAATGTCATTTGCAGTTTCTTGTGACATATATTCATATTCGTTGAAACAGAAACACAATAAAACACAATAAAACAAACTAAAACACAATAAAACACAATAAAACAAACTAAAATACAATAAAACACAATATAACACAATAAAACACAATATAACACAATAAAACACAATATAACACAATAAAACACAATAAAACACAATAAAACACAATAAAACACAATATAACACACGGGTGGCAAGCAGCACCTATGCATTTAAGCCTAGGATAATAATCCACCAGGGATACGCTGACTGGAGTTGCGGGGAAGTGTCATGAAGCAAGGGATTTAGCATGCATTGGGGAGTTTCATGAAGTTTCCACTTGTAAGCTGTTTAGCTGTTTGTAATTTTTGGTCTTTCTGTGAAATTGCAAATAGCTTGCTGTCCTCAATAGCTTTTAGTGTCGCTATCTCATACCAAAGATGACTCTAGGGTCGAAACACTGAACAGCTATAGGTCTCCTCATTGAGTCAATAGGTCAGCTTTCAATAGGATAATCCAAATATTCATAAAGTTGAAATATCGAATGATTTTCGTCACCGTTCCTATTCTAAGTCCATCTCAAATGCTGTGCTTTCCTCCATCGAAACAAACTGCAGTAACAACCGACTGAACGCATATGAAAGAAGAGACTTCAGAAATCCATTAGTCCTTACATAGGCGTTGGAGCTGAGGGGCTAAGAGGGCTGCAGCTCCCCCCCCACCCCAGTTGGAGAGAAGTCTATTTCATACGGGCAATTTCTTCAAGAAACAACAGTTTTTCCAAAAATAGCTGCTGCTTAAAAGAGCTAAACAACAACTCATTCATGAAAAATGTCAATGATTCGGGCAGACAGTCTGCAAAACCTTAAGTTTAAAGCACCCTTACGCCCATGATTAGAACATTATGTAGTTATGGGCTTAATTGGACCTCAGCGCATATGGAAATCCATATGCGCAGAGGACTAAGTAAGCCAGATTAACTGCATATTGTTCTTTTGATGATAGAGTCAACAGTTCCTACACATTTATATTCAAAGATATCACCAATAAGTGGATTAAAAGCAACCCAGCGTATTGACGATGAGTAATTTTGTATGTACACTATACGTAGAATTGATTGGTGTAAAATCTGCAGTGAACATCAAATATTATTCAAGAAGTAATAAAGATTCAATACTAATATGAGAGATAGGCAAAACGCTGCTACGAACATCTGGCATTTCCCTTCCGCATGTATGCAACTCCAAGACTCATTACTTAACAAGGGTAAAACGTATTGTTTATTTGACAGAAAGACTTATACAGTTAATTTGATGGGAGTTTTGTGCAGTTGGATGCAAATTTCATCAATAGTGAAAAACAGCAAGAAATCAAGGGTAAGACATGCATTATTGAGACGCAAACTGTCTTTTTGATGATTAAATTGTCTAAAAGCTACAACACAGGCTGTGCTATTGTTGACCAAATGTTTCCAATCCTCATTGCTCAATAAGTACTAGTAACATACTTTCAAATTGTGAATGTACTAGAACACTACAGCACATTGAACTGCTCGTTTTCAATACATTTCCTTCCTTTTAGGTAACAATACATGCATGAACATCTTCATAGCAATGGTACAAAGCATCAAACTACATCAAATTATTATCAACAAACTTTAGAGCATACTCAGAGTAACTGCCAGCAAACATACACAAATCAATTCTCTGAAGCAAAATAGCACAATTCAACAAATTATTTCATTTACTAAATTTCAAGAGCCTCTAAAAAGTTTGCAAAGACTGTTGATGAAATAAAGCTGCTAGGTATATGTCATGGACATTTCTTACATCAAAAACATACCAAAAGTTGATGAATTCAAGCTGAGACACATTACAACGTCATTCATCGATGCATTGTCAGGTGCTCGTTAAAGAGTAGCAAGCATATTTTCAGTGATTAGGTTGTCAACCCAGAGTACTCATAATATCTATCAGCGATAATCATAAACCAGTACAATTATCTACATTCTTGTCTTAATTCTTACTTATGTACAGTGCTATACTAATGATGACGACAAACAAACATGATTATATGTTGAAGATGTATTCACAGGCACAAGGCACAAGGCACAATCTTCTTTATTTCACTTCTAACTTTAGCAAAAGTTATATATTATAACAATGAGTATACAATATCACTTCTATACCCATTCTACGTACAATCATATCCACTGCAGTAGTTTCTTTACGTGTTGCACAATTAAATTTACTAGAGATAGTATACAAATAAGTTCTATTCAGCTACGGCATCCCAACAAACGGTCCTATACTCCTCATCAAGTCAATATCACAGCTTTCATTCAGCATTTCCTTTTCAGGTTTATGCAGACAACACATTTAATCAATGTAGAAAACGATACTACTATGCTGATGGCATGGCCTCAACAAGCGGAGATAGTGAAATTATTACATCAAGTTTGACATATCATCTAAACTTTCTGAATCCCATTACCGACTTAAAACTCCTGTCATGGAAGATTAGCCCCATAAGTTAGTTAACGAATACGCTATCTGCTAATAGCTTTAGGCAAACGGTGTTGGAAAACAAGTAACAATACCTAAAGGTTTAACGTCAGAATCTAAAACAAGTGAGTTTACAGTTCAACTGTGACTAGTCACAATGAAGACATCAGACCTGTCGTGTGCTTTTTTCGGCTATATTTATTATGAGAGTCCTATCTTCAAAGCAACATTGATAACCATCGCAATATTGCTGCTGATAGCTTCGTTGCCAACATTCCTTCTCAATATGTGCATCATAATATCAATAATACGAAGGTCTCAACTGCATACGCCATCATTCATAGTAATAATAAACATGGCAATATCTGACTGTCTTGCTGGCTGCACAGTTTACATATTCTTTGCAATAACATGTATACGCCTTGTATCAGGGTATGATCCATGTCCCGTGGCATACGTAGGAACGCCATTGTCATATATACTGGTCGTAACTTCCTTCTATACCATAACTCTTCAAACTATAGAACGATACCTCGCAATATTCTTCCCATATTGGTACCACGAAAAAGTTACAATAAAACGAATCATTATGGCAATGTCCATACCGTGGCTTTCATCAATTGCAGTGGTTACATTTTGGCTGATAACGAGGAACAATTCTATTTATCATGGCACTGTTGGGTCATTATCGTTGACACTGTATTTTGCAACGATGATCTGCTATATTCGTATGTTCAAAGAAGTTCGGCGGATTGAGAGAGAGATGATGACTCATCAAACAGCATCATATGAAGATCGAAAGAAGATTAAATCAGAGTCCAAAGTTGCAAAAGCTACATTGATAATATTAGTAGCTGTTGTAATATGTTATTCACCTGGACTATTTCTTCATTTCTATGTTGCAGTTAGCGGGAAGAAGAAGACATCATTTTCCATTGCCAATTACTGGGCCTGGCTTTTAGCGATGTTAAATTCGTTTGTAAACCCTTTGATAGCCTGTCGTCAGCTAACGGTGCTAAGGAGGCCAGTCATAGGACTATTATTATTCATTTTCCCTTGCTTTAAGCGACACTATGTCGGGCCATGAGCAATCAACATGAGTTTCATGTCCGTACCAAGATATCAACCTCTCAAAAGCAGTTGAGAATGCTACAAGTGAATGGAACAACCGCAGACTTGGGATGCAAACACACAAGAGCAAGAAAGTGTAGATCAAAAACATTTTCACCATCAAAAAGATTAAAAGACTGCGCTAACTTTACTGAGCGAAGGAGTATAAGCACAATCATGTATAAATTTTGCAATGTAATTATTCACTCGATACAACTATACCAAACCTTCAGGGTTTGCCTACGTTTCATCTTATTAAAGACTATATAAAATGTTTGTAGCACAGGCAAATAATTCGTATCACAGACTGCTGTCTGTACGCAGCACTCCTTGTTCTATGTTGTTATATCTCGTGACAAGATTAACTGTGTCTAATTCGGATGATTGTTCTCTCTTTTATCAATTTAATGCTTAAAAATGTTGCATACCATGTATTCGTAAGCAGTATACTTAAACTAGTCTATAAAAATTTGAATACACTCGTTAGATCAACAGAGAAGTATTTCTTGTCTGAGGCATGATTTGATCGAATGCAAAGACATAAAACAGACAAAAGCATTTGCAACATAGAGCTTCTTCTCTCATATATGTTTTGGCAAATGGATGTGAAGTGAAACCACAACTTAATGATACTGAATGTCAACAATTGAAGGCCTACTTTCCCCATTTTACAAAAAGAGAGCCTGGAAGTTTTGACTTATAACATCAACTCCTATGTGAATACAAATAAGTAGAATGTCACATGAACAAGTTATGCTGCATCTAGTATGCTGGAATGAGGTCACACCTCCAGATTGCTTAGTTCCTCAACATCTCTCATTGGGAAAGTCCTTCTCAAAACTACCATAGCCCCCAAAGATCCCCAACGGTAGGGTAATATTTAAGGTAAACAACCTGCACACTCAATAGTTGCTGCTCAAGGAAATGGAGGAAACTATAGCACTAAGGAATGAGCCTTAAGGCGGTAGATACTGATATTGTCAGAGAATGTGAGAAACCAATGAGCTTCAGACTTCTATAATTAACTATCGCTTCACCATTTCCTCCACTCACAAATTTGATCACAACTATGTATATGCATGAGCACAACGGAAAATCAAGCAAAGCTAGTTCAAGTTCATAAAAACATGAGTGTTGTTTGGCGACTGTGTGTCGATATACAAAATGTAGAAGCGAGAGCTTCCAAAGATGATTATTACACATAATGATATTATTTGCAGCTCACATCTGTTTTGGATTTTTTAAATAATAGATCTATCATCTAGAACATCAAACAATTCGATAGACAACATTTAAAACTCTACAAATTATCTTTGAAAAATTGTTGAACTTAGCAACAGAATTTGCAAAGCGATAAATAATAATACTGCATTCAAGAATAAATTCTCTTTGCAAGTTAGTCACTTACAAAAGCTTCTGCTTAACTGAATTCCTTCAAAGCACACAACAGATTAAGACGCTGAATCCGGCTCACAAACGTAAATAGTAAAAGTACATTGTTATACCAGAGAATGTAGAGCAGTAAACCAGTAAGAGTGCTCATAAACGTACCTCAAAGTTATACAACACGAGCAAATAACGCATAAAACGTCTACTTGAGAAGTGACCACAAAAGCAGAAGAAATATCGCAAGCCATGGCTATTAAGATGGTGCTGAAATTAATACAATAGAGCCTATAGTGCGTCTACGCTGCTGATATCATTCTGTTGACAATGCATTAACTCGCAATAAAATTCGATTGGTAAAAATTACAGCTTATTTGCACACACCATATTCCCTTCAAAAGACTAGCAGCAAAGAAAATTTTAGGATACAGTGTGCAATTCCAGTGATCAACAGCAAGAGGAAGTGAATATTCGCTGACATAAAACAAACACAGCCCGAAGAAGGAAGAAAGTAGTTGGATTCCTGTGCCAATTACGGTGTATGCATCATTGTTTTAATTTCTTGTAACGTTCATATGTAGCAAACCTATTAATCATCGAAGGACATATGTTGACAGTACTTTCACAGGCAACAATTGATAGTGATATTCTTACTGCATACTTCAGACGGTGGCCAGCTTCTAGTGACAGTCCAGACATGTGCATTATTTTAACTACAGGAGCCCTTGCATCGGGAAATGACTACAGTTCATTAAATTCAATATATGCTACAAGAGGGTACTCCTCGTTACATGTTGCTGGGAAATAAGTGAGACACATCAAACATCCACATTCGTAATATCAGACACATCACATTGCAGATAGATGGTGGATGTGGATAACAATGAACACTTCAGAGTTATCGTGCGCTTTTATGGGTTATATATATGATGAGAGTCCTACATACAGAATAACATTAATAATTATCGCGTCATTCATGCTGATTTTGTCTTTGCCAACTTTCCTCTTCAATTTGTGCATCATACTATCAATACTGAGAAGTTCCGAACTTCATACTCCATCATTTGCTGTAATCTTAAATCTGGCAATATCTGACTGCCTTGCTGGCTGCTCTGCATATATATTCTATGCAATAACATGTATACGCTTTGCATCTGGTTATGATCCATGTCCTGTAGCGTACATTGGAACGCCGTGGTCGCATATACTAGCTATTACATCTTTCAATACAATAGCTCTCCAAACTATTGAGCGATATATTGCAATATTTTTCCCATATTGGTATCACGAGAAAGTATCGATGAGATGTATCATTGTGGCTTGTCTATCAACATGGTTGTCATCGACTGTGATGGTTATAATATGGTTGATAACAAAAGACAATAATACTTTCTATGGCATACTTGGATGCTTATCGGTCACCTTGTTTGCTGCAACAGTCATCTCCTATATTCGAATATTCCGTGAGGTACGCAGAATTGAAAAAGAGATAATGATTCATCAAACAGCATCATATGAAGATAGAAAGAAGATTAAATCAGAGTCCAAAGTCACAAAAGCTACGGTGATCATTTTGGTGGTTGTTATAACATGTTACTCCCCAGCTTTATTTTTTGATTTTTATTTTGCGTTTATTGGAAAAAAGACAAAGTCGGCTTCTATTGGGCTTTACTGGGCCTGGCTTTTGGCACTTTCAAATTCCTTTGTGAATCCATGGATTGCCTGCCGACAGCTAACAATGTTAAGGAAAGCAGTTAAACGGTTAACCCTACGAATGTTCCTTTGCTTCAAAGTAAATTATGTCATCCCAGGAGGCAGCACATCGGCCACTGCATTGAGAACAAGCAGGCTAGATGTAAACTGTGCAAAAATGGACGAACAGCGGCACAAGTGAATAAGGGAACTAGGGCCGTTTGGGTCAAATAAATGACAGCAAATCTCAAAGATACGATTTTTATATCAGTGCATTGTGGAATTAAAAGGAGAGAAAGAACAGAAGCGGTAAAAACATAGACCAAGCTAACACAATATGTATTAATCAACATCTATTGCAGCAAAAGCTTTTAGAAACAAAATAGTATGGGAAGTTTCAGGACTTCGTTACTTTCATATGCAACACAGACTATAAGCAGATCTACTTAACAAAAATACAATTAACAACTTCAAAATTATCCATGAAAAAGGGCACTTTTGCTTTTTGAGGAAAAGAGTAGGGGCATAGATACCCAGGACGCACCCCGTAGTTGCGTGCCGGCTCTCTCATTTCTTGCCTCAATCGGTCTTCTGTCCCTCACAGAATAACCCTGACTATGTCACTGTATGAGGCTTTTTCGTATCCTCTTCTTTCTAGTCCACCTCCCTTTGTGGTCAACTAAAACAACTGAAGATTTATTCAGTCCAGGGAGATATAATACACCTTTTACAGCAACTTAAAAGCAGTCCTCTATAATCATTAATTATAGGTACAGGATTGTCTTTAAAAGAGACAAATAAGAAGAGAACAGCCACTGCCAATAACATCATTGACGAATACCGCATTTATTCGATTAAATGACTGCATTCACACTGCGCACAGCTGTTAAGCGCTTGTTCACTACGTTAGGAATGTACAGTCCTTAACGCTTGAAGGGCTCACACTGGCTGAAAATTTACACGCAGAAGAGCTCTCACTGGCTTGTTATTTTCCAGCAGGTTTGTTACAAGCTAACGAGCGCATGAGGACAACATTGTGAGTACAAGGCTACACATTAAGAACGTGTCTCATCGGGATATTTTCAAGCGTTCAGTATGAACGGAATTTTGGACAACTGACAAAGCGAACAAGCGCTAAATAGCTGTGTGCAGCACAAAGCAAAACAGATAGATACTTTTTTGACATGGCTGGAATCACCAGCACCATCCTGAACTTCTCCTCCTTCTTCTTCTTCTTCCTCACACTTTGCATTTTCACGCCAAGCTTTATAGTAACAGGAATGCTTGTCAGAGTCTCAGTCAAAGTAATCTGGTGCTTTACGGATTTGGATAGCACAGTTTAAGTCTTCTTGATCATAAGTTGTGGAATAATCGAGAAATATGATAGTTTATATCGAAGTTACTTCATCTGGATTCTCGCATTCGGCAAACTATACAATCCACTAGCACTCAGATATCCGCCAATGTTTCATTGGAGTTTCATCGATATTAATGTCACGAGGACATCAATCACTATTGTTCATAAACGCGTAGTACTACAGTGTTTTACATTTGTACCACGATCCAGAAAAATTAAAAAATCAATACACTATTCGTGCAAGACTGAAAAGTTTAACTGAGGGAGCTGTCATTAAGTTTGACAGGTAGCGGGGTGGAAGCAAATCATTGAAAGTGCCAGAAATTTTGTACCCCATAAAAATCATGCAAAAATTCCCATGCCCCACAACAATATGCAAAACTATTTCATACCCTCCACCTATCGCATGTATTCTTATTCTGCAAACTCTCAAGATGGGTATGTAGCTAGTACCTGAAAGTACCTCATAAAATAATTTAGTAATATAGCCTGAATGCTAAGAATGTAGTAAGAGTAGGGCATACTGGTAGTCATGTTGCACACCTCAAGAAAAATTGTGAGGCACAAAAAATTATAGTGGATAAAGAGGGCTACTTTTCGACATCAGCACAATGTGCGACCATGGAAAGAAAATGATCTTCAATTCTATGCTTTGGCACTAATGAAGTTAAGTGACAAAGAAAAACACATTAAATCCTTTACAACCAGCTTACCCATTGAGCCACGGGGTTTCATCAGAGATATGCAAAGTTGACAGAGATACTCAAGCAAAAGGAAGAGCTAGGAGTAGAAAACAAGAACTGCAAAAGAAAAAGATAAGATGCTTGTGTCAAAATGTATTGAAGTTATACAGAAAGTTGGCCTCAATGTTGCAAAAATGCACAAAGCATAGAAATTCCTGCTGTTCTCCAAGATATCAACTAAATGCGTTGGTCAAATTAATTACGACAAGGGTATTTGCAGATGGTAGCCCAGAAAAAAGCCTTACAATTTGAATAGGTAACTTCTGGATAGATAGTCTAAATCCAAAGACAAAAAAAATAATGAAAACAGAAGCAAGGGTGGCAAAAGCAAAGAAAGATATGTGCCAAAGAGTACTGTATGTTCACGGTCAAGAAGCAGCCACAGTGATGGAGGATTTTCCATCAACATCAGTCTCTGACTCTTCCAGCGTAGAATGACTGTAGAGCTGTAAACCTGTATTAGTATTATCATGAAACAGCTCGTGACAAAATCTTCAAAAAGCTTACTTTAGTTTCATACCCCGAAAAAGCCCGAAGCTTGTGAACCCCACAAGCAATCTTCAGAAAATTTCATACCCTTGCATGTTTCCTTCCGCCCCGGTACCTGTCATACTTCATGATAGCTCCCTAATCGGTCCCATTCACATACAATTAACGCCAGTGTTTACAATGTTCAGTATCCGTTTGCTTCACATTTGTCTGTTATGCCCATATATGCTGTATTGTGAAATGTGCTTATTTTTTATTTCATGGTTGCTTTTTCTTGTTTTTGATTTATGTGCGGAATTATATTTATAGTGGTAAGTGTCATCCATGCTGGGGGCGATCTTCTGTCTTTCCCCACCTTAGATGGCACAAGTATATATAGTTTGTTTCGATTAGAAGTAGGTTATACTGTCATTGAGCAAAAACATTGTGTAATGCTATCTTTTAACATCTCTTTAAATGCTCATGTAGCTCTTGAATATCGCTTATTATCCTGAATATCGCTCCTACAAATATCACAACGTTTGTTGAGTTCTAAAATAGCGGAAAGCCTGATGCATTTCTTTAAGTTTCGCTAAAGCAGTAGATATTTATTATTGTGAAGGAGACTGCCTGCACACTGGGTGAATCTATTTGTGATGTCAGCAATGCATAAAACTTGTTAACCTAGGTAGTGGCCCACAATTAGCAGTAATAAAATAGCAAGTCTAAATTTCGCTTGATAATAGGACCAATAATGATTAGAAAGTGGAATCCCAAGGCAGTAATATCTTAGTGAGGAGTGCAATCATTATTTGGATATCACGCAACCTCAAATTTTGTTGAGTCCATCTAGCTCTACCGATTATTTTCATAATACCTTAGGAACTACACAATATTAGATGAGCTACAAAACAAAAGTTAAGAAATATACTCCCACATGCGAAATATGCCTATTTTGGCAGGTACTTCGCACGGAATAGGTATTGCACATTTAACTTCAGCTGATAATATCTTCAAATACTCCAGCAAACCAAACGCCAACTCAATTCTTCAAAATACAATAGCTTGCAATGTAAAATGTTCAGCAGAGCTTTCTCAGCTGAGCACACGCGGAAGTGATTATTAATGGATTATTAATATCCTTAACTCCCAGTAACTCTAATTCTGAGATGTATGTATGCAGACATTAAGCCACTACCTGCTCGGGTATTTCAAAAAGTGATAATATGTCCTGCAAATGACCGATTGGGCTCGTAAAGAAGAAAGTAAGGGGTTTGAAGGGAAACTTGACGTGCCCATTCTTTTCAATGCAAGCAAATTTATGTGATATTAGCTAGATCATACGAATTAGTTCTGTATAACTCAATGGAGTAGATAGATAAGGTAGAGACCGATGTACAACACACGAAACCTCATTTACCATATACATATTGGTTCTATTTTCCACACAAGTTCACTGCATCGGTAACACAGATTTTGTTATAAGAATCCTTTTTTAAGGACGCTGAGACTCAATCTGTCCAAAAAATAAGAGCATTGCTAAAATACAGAGTTTGCTAATATCATTCAGCATTCTTTGATTTATTCTTACAGTAGCTTGGCCGAGTGTCTTCGAGACTGCAAACTGCAAGTAGTTTCTCAAATATTGAAAAAACCACTTTTTACATGAAAATAATTTTACCAGCATTTGAGTTCAAAGTATCAGACAACTAAGAACCTCTAACCTCGGTGAAAATTATCTGGTTGTAATAAAATTAGTGCAATTAAGTCCCTACTGTGTTGGATATGAATTCTGGTATGATGAGAACGGTCTTATTCGTATTTCGACAGAATCGTATGAGTGAATTTACGTGGCAACATAGAATTATATGTTGATGACATGTCCAAAGGACCAAGAGTACAAAATGGGTACGTAGGTTTGGCATTTCTATCCCTTTGATATTTTATAAAGCTGCGTTTTCTTTCATCGAAATCAGTCGCAAATTAAAGATAGGAGAGTTTATATCATTATGGAACTTAACACAATTCGATTAGGTTTAAATGCACAGAACGTCCCAATAAGTCAGATTAATTGCATACTTTTCTTTTGATGACAAAATCAATAGTTCAGTTGCTTCTATACTCTTGAAGCATCGACATTAATTGAATCAAAAGCAACTGTTTGGTAACGATAAGTAAGTTGCGCGTAAACAATAAAGAGAACATATTGATGAGAAATTCGCAATGAACACCAAATATTTGCCAAGATTTATTAAAGATGCAAAACTAATATGAGAAATGAGCAAAACGCTTTTATGATTGGCTTTGCTTAAGTCTTCTCTTCATCTGACTCTAAGAATTATCAACAACAGAAGTAAAACATGCGGCCTATTTAAAGCAGACTAACTCAGCTCATTAAATGGTATTACTGTGGAGTTGGAGGACAATCTGGTCAACAGTGGAAGACATCAAGAAATTACAGGTAAGAAAAGGGGTGTTGAAGATTTCTGGTAAACGTTGCTTTCAATCATCAAATTGTCTGACAGCTACAACACAAACTGTACACTTGTTCACAGCATGTTTTCTATCGTCATTGTTCAAATACTCTTAAGTCCCAGATAGACGAGGGAGATAGGAGTAGTAGGGGTGGCTGGAAGTTTCATAAAAATGCAATAAACGGGGGTTGGGTGGAATTAACAGGGTTGCTGTACATTTATCTAATTGTAATAGCGATGGATAGGTTTCACAAGTCGCTTGAACTGTAAAAAATGTGAAAAACGCGATTTTCTTACGTTACGAAATACTGGGTCGAATTACAGACTCAAAAATAATAAACTGGGGGTTTTGGAATAAGGATATCGTGGGTGGACTTTTTCAAAAAATTAATGAGCGGGGGAGGGGTACGTTTATTTGGGACTCAAGAGTAGTACTCACAATATGATTTCATCCCATGCAAGTGCATTACTGCAGTATAACACATTGAGCTACATGTATCCGAAATCTGCTTGGCTCACAAAGGCTTGTCAAACCATTTTGGCTCCGTATTGTTTGGGACCCATGGTCCTCCCAGCCCCCTCGGAACCGCTAATGGCTAAGACTGTGGAGGTAGTCATTGTCCTTTGCTCCCATGGTATCGTTCCTGCCTTGTCATATAGTAATTATAAAGTATAGCAGGGTAATGTTATTTTAATGAATTATATAAACAGAAAAATTCTCATTCTATTATAGGTATCGATACATACATCAATATCTATAGAGCAACAGTATGATACATAACATTGTTATCAAAGAAATTTAGAACTCTTCAGTCACATATTTGAACTGCTAAAATAAATGCAGGAAAGTAACGCAAGTTTATTTCTCTGACACAAGACAGCATTAATTTCACAAACATACTACATTTTATGAAGCATGCAATGTAATAAAAGAGATATGTATTCTCAGTTCAAACTCTGCCAAACAAATCCTTCGAATACATCAAGTATCTGAAAAATCATTGCGTTTATCGTTGTTACTATGCAACGCAACAGGAAAAGAGTAGCAAGCAATCATACTGTGATTAGATTATCAAACCTTACAGTAATAGCGACATTTATCATCGGTCATTATTGTCAGTCAATGCTATCGTCTACATTCATATCTTAATTCTTCATATGTATAGATACTATACTTCCGGTGAAGACAAGTCAATGTATTTTTATGTTGATGAGGTATTCATGGGCACAAACAATGGTGGACCTTTCAATTCAACTCGAACTGCAACAGAAGCTCTAAATGGTAGCGACAAGCCAATGATATCACTTCTTTGCCCATCAAATAGAGAATTCAGCCTAGTAGAGTAGTTGTTCTATATGATGTAAATTACACTTACTCTATGTAATATACAAACAACAAGGATTCAGCTAAGTAATCCGAATAAACCATGCTAAACTCATCATCAACTCAACATCACAGCTTTCATAAGGCATTTTCATTGCAGGTTTATGCAGACAGCAAACTCTTTACCAATGTGGGCAATGATAGTGCTATGTTGATAGAATGGTCACAACAAGCCGAGATAGTGACAATATAATATATAATTTGACTAATCGCCAATACTCTTTCTGGATCTCATAACAAACTTGATAATTTTAGATTGGACGATTGATTCCTATGCATTGCCTAACAAATAGTCCATTTGGTGATAGTCTTAGGTAAAACCTGATTGACATGTTTTACCTATTTGAAACTAATTGACGATCACTGACAATCGAACTATAAAACTCAAAGACGCGAATGGAATTTACAGTTAAACTATGCATTCCACAATGACGATATCAGGGTTATCTTGCGAATTCATGGGCTACATTTATGATGAGAGCTATTCTTACAAAATAACATTAATAATTATCGCAACATTGATGCTGATTTTGTCTTTGCCAACTTTCTTCTTCAATTTGTGCATCATACTATCAATACTGAGAAGTTCCGAACTTCATACTCCATCATTTGCTGTAATCTTAAATCTGGCAATATCTGACTGCCTTGCTGGCTGCTCTGCATATACATTCTATGCAATAACATGTATACGCCTTGTATCGGGGTACGACCCATGTCCTGTAGCGTACATTGGAACGCCGTGGTCGCATATACTATCTATTACATCTTTCAATACAATAGCTCTCCAAACTATTGAGCGATATATTGCAATATTTTTCCCATATTGGTATCACGAGAAAGTATCGATGAGATGTATCATTGTGGCTTGTCTATCAACTTGGTTGTCATCGACTGTGATGGTTATAATATGGTTGATAACAAAAGATAATAATACTTTCTATGGCATACTTGGATGTTTATCGGTCACATTGTTTGCTGCAACAGTCATCTCCTATATTCGAATATTCCGTGAGGTACGCAGAATTGAAAAAGAGATGATGACTCATCAAACAGCATCATATGAAGATAGAAAGAAGATTAAATCAGAGTCCAAAGTCACAAAGGCTACGGTGATCATTTTGGTGGTGGTCATAATATGCTATTCCCCAGCTCTATTGCTTAATGTACATTTTGCATTTATTGTAAAAAAGACGATATCATCCTGTATTGCTCTTTACTGGGCCTGGCTTTTGGCACTTTCAAATTCGTTTGTGAATCCATGGATTGCCTGTCGACAGCTAACAATATTATGGAAATCAGTTAAACGAATAATATTATGTATACTCCCTTGCTTCAAAGTAAATGATGTCACTCCAGGAATGAGTACAATATCGTGTGTTGTATCGAGAACAAGCAAGCTAGATGCCAGCGTTGCAAAAATGGATGAGCACCATTGCAAGTGACTGAAGCAACCAAAACTTCTTGCTCCGCTGTTGTACCTTGAATCAGTTGAAGTGTTGTTGGCCTATGAGACTTTAATCCATTTTTATAGATATCTAATGGTTTTAGAATATTAACGAAAAGTATATCCTCTGTGTCTCGCCTCAGGGGTCAGGCATGGTAAGGGCGTATATCTCGCATTTATATTTGATATGGGTAAGGTAGCTTTGCGGATCCGAATATAAACCAGTACATACGGGCGAAGAAATAAAACCAGTAGCTTTGAACGTAGAAAACAAATCTATAAAGTAGTGAATATAGGAAAAGTAACGTAGAACAACCATAAGCCAATTATCTAAAAACGATAGGCCCACAATCTCATCTCTACTTCACAAAGTCCAATAGTAGTAATCCTTCCCCTAAACACACTCTAATGCCCCAACACTCTCCTAACAAAAATCCCCTATCAGTCCCTCAATAGATCTGATCTTTCCAGCTTATTTTACCCTCAAAAATCTACAAAATTAACAAATCAAGGTATTGAAATCTACAGAACAACACTGCACACGGAACAGAGAACATTCCCCTTCGCACGTCCTCTTAAATGGGAAGTCAAGATGCAACATAACGGTATCAACCAATGAGTACGTTGATCACAGTACCGACCTTCGACCTACTTTGTTGCATCCACAAAAGGCAATCTAATATTTATAAGGTAAGCATGCTGCTAGAACAGTTTATACTTTAAGCAGTAAATTTCATGCGATACAATAAGTTAAGGAGGTAGATAGAGACAGGTGGGTCAACACCATATCTAGAATACTAGGATAAATGTATACCTCACAGTTGCTTAGTTTAGCTACAGAATCTCGTGCTTCATCGTAAAAGTTATTGTGAATGTTATCAAAGTCCTCAAGATTCTCCAATGGTAAGATAGCAATCAGGGTAAACAACCTGCGAGCTTGACAATCGCCTTTCGCACATCGAAAGTAAATTGCTATGTTGAGCTTAATTCACCTCAAGACTGAAAGCCGAAGCAGCCAGAGAATGTCACGTATCTGTTCGCTTTAGAGGTTGCTATATAGCGGACTATTCTTCGACAATTTTATCAAGCAGATCACATATCAAATACACGAAGACAATGGAAAGCCAGGTAAGTACTAAAAATACTTTCCCTTTAGCTCACTACCTTAAAGCAGTTACCAACAACAGGAGGAATTAGTCAAGGCCTCAAAATATGCATTGGCATGAGTACAACGATGAGATTTATGAACAATATTCATGAAAACCTGTTTTAGAGGTTTCAGAGGCTTCAGAGGCGCGCCACATACGAGATTTCCGAGCGTTTCCGAGGTATCGGCGCTGTGAGTTCAGTTCGGTAATATTGAATGTGCTATCTGTTCACATTAGGATCTCGAGGAGTTTTGAAAATCTTGGGATTTCTGTCGTACCTCCAAAGGAATGATGAATCTATACTTCATGGGTTCAAACACTTAGAGCTTATGTTCACCTTGATCGATTTGAAGTGCCACAATCAAAAGCCGAACTCGCGGCGCCGCATGCTTCAAAGCTCTTCGAAATTTTTTATTTGAACATTTGAAAGGACTCCAACAAATTAGACAATATTTCCAACTTCACTTACAGTTTTCCTTTAGCGTTAAGTCACTATATCAAGACACAGGGGCAGTATGAAAATTCCCTTTGGACATTTCATTACGTGGAATTGACAGCTTCTAAAACTGTTATCTAATGGCTCTAAAGGACTGCTGTCATTTATATTTCAAAGTGATATAAGGAACTCTTGATGTTGTATCCATTTGAGACTTTTTTGTACCTATGGTTTGGTGTAAGGGAATTTTCCCCACATGTATCAAATTATGTGCTGTTTCAGGCCATATCTTGAAATATTCGATAGCAGAATGATTCTTAGATAGTGATTATCAAAATCTGCAAAATTCTGATTGGATAAAAAATCTTTCCAATCGAGTCAGGGGGGATAATCATTTACCTTTAAAACAACACACAATTTCTCTAGAGTCACGTGATATCTTTCCGATTCAATTGCATCCTTAACTGGAAGCTAATGATAAAACTTAGGTATAAAACAGGTATATAACATAAAACTAGTTTTCCATAACAGACTATACAAAGTCCATATAGAACAGATGCTACACAAGCATAATTATACCAAAACATCATTTCATTTATTATTGAAACCACAACTGTGACATAAGAATATATCTCCAAATAGTAATGTCCGGAGAGATAATATGTAATTGAAATCAATATTGGCCGTTTAATAATAAAGTCAGAGGTAGCACAGATTTTGTCGCTTTGATACTACAAATATTTAGACTATAGCATTAGAAGCCAGCTGGCCATAATTCCGCAGTTCAGAAATTGCACTTCAATCAGCAATTAAGGTCTAGCATTCACAAAAGAAAGTAATGCGGCACCAAATTTGCCTTAGTAATTAAGTTGGAATAAAAAAGTTGTTATCATTCTATATCTAAGTATGTATGCAAGCAAGCCACAACATGTTCTTTTCAATAATGTAGAGCTGGGGGCTTAGGGGGGATTTGCCCTCTTGGTTATGTTTTTTTATTATTTCTGGGGGCTTTACTCCCTACTTATTCTCAACAAATACTGATCTTCTAAAGCTCTTAATATGGCTTAAATGTGATCTGTTTTCTTCCATTTGCTTTCATTGTTACGTATCCTCGTTTTGAAACACATGAAATTTATACGTGAGTTCCCTAATTATCAATATAGCTCTACACCATCGTTTCTTTTCAACTTTACCAATACATGGATGGATAGCAGTTGCAGGTGGTGGGGGGGGGGGGAATCTTGAAGGTAAACTCTCCCTAAGATATATTAGGCGGTATTTTGGCAAATAGTTGTATGATTTTAGGAAGTAAAATGTGGATAACTGGCAGAGGAAATTCACAATAGTAGGAAAATCTACTGTCGATGCCCCAAAGACTAAAAAATTCGGCCGCTCGTGGATAGGACAGATAATAAATAGATATATTGAAAGTAAATACCTCTACCTACTACCTCTACAGGTAACTTGGAACCTAATACCTCTACAAGTAAATTGGAACCTAATACCTCTACAAGTAAATTGGAACCTAATACCTCTACAAGTAAATTGGAACCTAATACCTGTACAGGTAAATTGGAACCTAATACCTGTACAGGTAAATTGGAACCTAATACCTGTACAGGTAAATTGGAACCTAATACCTCTACAAGTAAATTGGAACCTAATACCTCTACAAGTAAATTGGAACCTAATACCTGTACAGGTAAATTGGAACCTAATACCTCTACAAGTAAATTGGAACCTAATACCTGTACAGGTAAATTGGAACCTAATACCTGTACAGGTAAATTGGAACCTAATACCTCTACAAGTAAATTGGAACCTAATACCTCTACAAGTAAATTGGAACCTAATACCTGTACAGGTAAATTGGAACCTAATACCTCTACAAGTAAATTGGAACCTAATACCTGTACAGGTAAATTGGAACCTAATACCTCTACAAGTAAATTGGAACCTAATACCTGTACAGGTAAATTGGAACCTAATACCTCTACAAGTAAATTGGAACCTAATACCTGTATAGGTAAATTGGAGCCTAATGCCAGTACAGGTAAATTGGAACCTAATTCCTCTACAAGTAAATTGGAACCTAATACCTGTACAGGTAAACTGGAACCTAATACCTCTACAAGTAAATTGGAACCTAATACCTCTACAAGTAAATGGAAACCTAACACCTCTACAAGTAGCCATAATCTGACTGATTTTCATTTGAATCTTTCATGACAGGGGAACCTACCCCAAATGTACATAACTAAAACACCCACATAAGGGACCGGTCATTAATTCTTCCAGGGGAGTGGGTGGAAGACATCAAGGAGAGGGGGAACAATTCTGCACACTCAGAGAGAGGAGGGATGAAAAATAAAAGCATTTCAAGAGAAGCACACGGATTTTTGTCTGAAATCCTGGAGTGGGGATCAAAATATCTACATAAATTTGAGATGGGGCGAAAATTCCATCAAATATATGAGAATGTCTTCCACCCCCCAGAAGTAATCAATGACACCCGTCCCTAAGATACTGAGATCTTTATTTTATGAGAGTTACATTTTTCAGGTATCAGCACGAAGACCAACAGTTCTACAACAACAGTACTGTATGAAAGCACATATTGATTTCTCCAAATGTTGGTACAGGAAAGATTGAAAGACTCTCTTGCTATAGAAAAGTATCAATGCGTTTATCTGAAGATCCCGCACAGCAAACAAATTGCCACAACTGTTTTAACTCTAATTCCAATAAAGCACTCAGATTCGAACTAGAGAAAATGCTCTGCTGATTTAA
Source organism: Mastigias papua (assembly GCA_964019165.1). Classification (NCBI taxonomy): domain Eukaryota; kingdom Metazoa; phylum Cnidaria; class Scyphozoa; order Rhizostomeae; family Mastigiidae; genus Mastigias; species Mastigias papua. The sequence goes on along the minus strand of OZ025273.1, from coordinate 6,219,816 downwards.
ACAAGTAACAGTACGCTGTCGATGAAGCCTTGAATGATCTGAAAGGCTTGTGAAGTTATCCAGCAGTTTAGGTGCACTACATTGCATTCAACTTTGCCAAGATAGATAGTAAACCAATGACATATCGTCCAGCCACAAAGATATTAATATAAAGGAAGCAAAATACGCTAACAGTTAAAGCGAAAACAAGCCGATTACCACCAACACTTAAATCGTTGATTCCAGTCAGAGGAAGAACTTGAAGACAACTGCTATCTACAAGCAAGGTTTCAACTGTTGCTTCCATACTGTATTTCATATTCTGGTCTATTGACAGAGTAGAGTTATTGATTGTTGCAAAAGATATCCAGCACCCATATGTCATGCATAGGCACTAAATATCGATGATATTATAACCATGACACACATTTCTATGGATATGAAACTTGTGTATGCTGTCAGCCATACTATGCCAGCAATGTTCGAACATTAGATACTTCTCCATATATCTCTTAATATTCTTGGGCAAAATTTGGAGAGAGACAATACATCAAACCAAGAGAATCAACGTCGCAAGTCCAAACAGCCTTAGTTACAGCTACGTAAACAATTGGACAGCAATGGACACTTCAGAGTTATCATGTGCCTTTATGGCCTATATATATGATGAGAGCTCTACATACAAAGTAACATTAATAATTATCGCGACGCTGCTGCTAATAATGTCTTTGCCAACTTTCTTCATCAATATGTGCATCATAATATCAATACTGCGAAATTCTGAACTACACACACCATCATTTACAGTGATAGTAAACCTGGCAATATCCGACTGCCTTGCTGGCTGTTCTGCATATGTTTTCTACGCGGTAGTATGTATACGCTTTGCATCTGGGTATGATGCATGTCCTGTTGCATACATTGGAACACCGTGGTCGTACATGCTTGCCATTACATCCATTAATACAATCACCCTCCAAACTATAGAAAGATACATTGCTATATTTTTCCCATATTGGTACCACGAAAAGATCACGGTAAAGCGTACCTTGTTGGCTAATCTACTAACATGGATTTTGTCGATTACCATAGTAACCTATTGGTTAGCAACCAAAGATAATCAAGCCTATCGTGGTGTTGTTGGAGGTCTGGTGGTGATACTATTGGTTGTGACTGCGACATGCTATTGTCGAATATTTCGAGAAGTTCGCAGGATTGAGATGGAGATGATGACGCATCAAACAGTTTCATTTGAAGAGCGAAGGAAGATTCAGTCAGAGTCTAAAGTTGCAAAGGCTACGGTTATTATACTATTAGCTGTTGTAGCATGCTACTCCCCAATGCTATTTCTTGATCTTTCCTTCGCACTTGTAGGGGAACAGACGACATCGTTCGCAATTGCCCTATATTGGGCTTGGCTTTTGGCATTGGTAAACTCCTTTGTAAACCCTATGATTGCCTGTCGCCAACTGACAGTACTGAGGAGGCCTGTTGTACGAATACTGTTATCCGTCTTCCCTTGCTGTAAAGGGCATGATGTCACACCAAGAGAGAGCCCAACGTCGATCACTGTGACTGTACTGAGGGCCAGCAAACAAGATGTAAGCTTCGGAAAAACGGATGTCCAGCATCCACAAGTGAATCAAACAACCGAAGATTTATGAACCAAAGACACAAGAGAAAACTACAAATACAAGGCAGTACTGCTATTTGAAATTCTATTTGCATTGAGAAAAAGTGGAAGACACAGTAGACGAGTGCATATTGCATTATCTTACTAAAAATTACTCATTTATTAGCTATTTTTCATGAATATACGAAAAGGCTTGCAAGTGACTTTAATGAAGCATAGATGCTGTTGAAGTGTTAATTTAACAGTTTTCTCATTCTGCAAACTACTGAGCGCCACTATTCACACATTATCTACACGTTCATTTTTATATGAAAACCACTTTTTCGTCTGAGCCTCAATTTTCTTAACTTTCCCTGAAATTTAGGCTGAGATTTTCTTTCTTAACTTTTATTGGAATAAACTGGCTAAAAGAGGTTACAATTATTTGTTATAGAAAGTTTGATCTTTGTTAACCAAGATTATCAAAGAAAAGTTTCGATCTTTGTAAAGGAGCTTGCAAAGAATGAGCTAACATCGATTTCTCGCCCGCAAAAAGGTGAATTTTGGAACTTGAGCCTCGTGATTTTCTTAACATTTTCTTAAGATTTTGGCCATCTGAGCCACATATTCTCATAAGCTTTTTCTTATTAAAAACGTGTATGTATGTCTGCAATGGTTGTGATACTTTTTACCCTTGCCCCTTGCCAAGCTTCTTGGGTTTGTTCTTATTTCGATACGAGCGAAATTTGCAATTAAAAAAGGGAGCTAAAGTGATCTTTTTACGCATTTAGCCTATATAATACAAATTTTGTGCGTAAGACTTATGACAGATGTTTTAAGATCGAAACATAGATGTACAACGTAAAGATATTCATTGATGAATGGCAGAAAATGTCAATGAGCTGGCAGCCCTGTTTTGCACCTGCAACAAAAGAGAATCTAACGTTTATCTGTAAAAGAATGCGGATTGACAGTTTTTATGCTAAGCAGTCAACTCCATGACAAATATGATGCGCTATTGTGTAACTAAAACCAGTAACTAGCATAACAACTGGCAAACCATATTTACAGTAGATCAACACAACACTACGAGGAAAAAGCACTAAAGTCCACTGTTGTGTCAGTCTCGATGCATCAAATCTTAAACTGTGTAGTACACTGGTAGGTTTAGCCACAGAGGTGAATGAAGTTCCTGCTTTGGATTGTGTTACAGTTAACTGTTCTCCCGCTGCTTCACAATTCACATCACAGCCTATTTAAATGGATGCAACGGACAACAGGTAATCAGAAGACTGATCAGGAGCATTGAATCCTATAGATTCTCGCTAGCAGTGCTAGTACAGAAATACACTTAAATGGTGAGTCCTGCTGCACACTTGTCGACATTTCTCTTCCGCAGTATAATCTAGATCAGGAGTGGACAGTTATATATTCCATGGCGCCAAATGAAAAACATAGCATACCTTCGAGGGTCCGATCGAAAAGCTGAGCCCACTTCTTCGTGATATTAACTCTACTTTTTGTGCGTAGATCAAAGCAGTTTCAAACTAAAAGAAATGTTGCTTTTGTCCATGCATGAGTTAAATTATCTTTTTCTAAATTCCATCTGCCCTTACAAGGGGGGGGGGTGACAGAGCCAATCAAAGGGCCATATGTGGCTCACGGGAGGTGCAATGCCCTAGGCTGATGATCAGTGGTAACGGAGCAAAATTTGTGGTGGGGGGTTTTAGATTTGTGTAAAATACGACGCTAAACACAGAGAAACTTGCGAGCGTAGGGATTATACAAGCATGAGACGGAACACAAAACTGAACCACGTAAGCAACATGCATAAAATTAAACCTAGTGTCTTTGATTGGCATGTGTGGAGTTCTTTTCTATTTTGGTTTTCTGACGTATTTCAACGGGGGGACTCAACTGGATAGATGAAACTTGCAGGGATGTAGAGGTACTAAAACGCCTACAGAAATACATTTGTTATAAAAATTGGAGGGTTCCAGCCTCCCCAGCTCCACCGACCATGCTGATCTAGATTAAGGTTTGTGATGAGTTCGCAGTGTGTGTTCAGGTGTGTCAATGGGGCCACGGGAACAATAAGTTGGCCTGACGATACAAAAGCCTATTCATATGCGGTATCAAGGATTCAGCTACCCACGCAATGTAAATATCTGCAAGTAACATTTGTTTGACTATCTTTAGCTCAAGTCAATATCTAAATTCACAGACATATTCTTCGTCGTATTGTTTATGTTTAGGGTAGTGAAGACTTCTTAAGCTCGATTTCCATCTATTAAGAACATGCCTAGAAAACATTGAGAGTTCTCGTTAATCATTGACATCAACATCTCTGCTGCAAAAAAGGCCATATTGGTAATATTGCGTGTTCAGCGGACATCGACTTCTTAAGGTAATGCTAGCAGGTCCTATTTTCATAGGTGCAATAATCGTTATTCAGTATACCAGTCATCTAAAATTCGCCGCATATTTACAGCTGATTAGGATATGCCGGACTAGAAACCATATATAAAAATACACATTTATATAAAAATGGTTACATCCTAAAAAACAAAACACCGAATATTACAACGCGGGTGCTCTTTCAATCATCTTCTCAAGATTATCCTAATGATTTAATCAAGCAATCATGAAATACAAGGAAGTCTTATCAAGAGCCAGGTAAGAAGAGACACCTTGAAGTTTGATCTGCATGTTTGCTTATGATGAACATGATCAGTGTTTGCTGTAGACCACTGCCAATATGAAAAAAGTAACAACTTCTAGTGACACTTAAATAGACCGAAAACTCCAACGAGATTCGCTAAAATGAAATCCGGAAGTCACAGTCCTTATGAAAAATAGGATACTCAAAAGCTAGAAATAAACATTCTTTTAACCAAATCCATGTACATGAAGACAATTGATAATTGTAATAAGAGAGAAACTGGGTTAGGAATGTGGTAAATCTAACATTTGATAATCAAATAAACACGCTACATTGAAGAGTTGGAATATAATGCAGAAAAGATGTTGTAGAAAATCAAGACATAATATATTGAAGGTTTAAGAAATCGCATTTGGTAAACATCAAACACTATATGTAGAAGATATGGGACATGGAATATTGAAGATATGATATTTAGCACATTAAAGATATGACATTTAGCATATTGAAGATATGGGACATGACATGTAGAAAGAAGATACGGGACATGAAAAATTGATGACCTGGGATATGACATACCTAAGATATGGAACAGTTCGTCAAAGCATCCAATATATATATATATATATATATATATATATATATATATATATATATATATATATATATATATATATATATATATATATATATAATATTTGACAATATTGATATTTAAAATATCTAATAACGCAAATATAATTGTTTGTATTAAATCCTACGGTACCAATTATCGATAGAAGGGAGTGAACATTGACACACATTTGAAACATAGCTACCAACCATCATTTAGCATTGTTGTTCAATCACGCCAGCACAAGGGGAGAAGTTCTAAGTTTGAATGTGTGATTCTTACTCTGTTTCTCATACCCGCTCTAATTATGCATCAATTCTCTTGTAAATCTATAGACGTCATGCTACTGACTAACAATCATAACCACACGAAACACTGAATTTCCATGCCTGATCCATTTTATATTTTGTAGATATCGATATACGCTTCCAGTAACCCTACAGCAACAACTTCAATGCATGATAGCAACAGCATTGTTGAAAGTAGAAACAACAGACGCACTGACATAAAGAGATGCTCATTCAATGCTTGGGCACTCACACAGCAACCAAATATCGCGAAAACATAACTTGCCTCAAATGCATAAGACTGTACAAACAATACGACTCAAAGACACCCATATTGTGGTGCTCACATAGGCAAAAGACGACCACTCTCTCCACATAAGCACTTCATATTATTTCACTAATACATTGGTTTGCTCACAATGAATAATAATTGGAAATTGATGGTTAATGGCTCAAGTGACTGAGGTGGAGTAAAGAACAGCAGGGTACAAAAAGCACCACATTTCGAAGTATAAAAATTGACCAACAAAAGATATATACAAAATTTTTAAATAACCAACAAAATAACCAACAAAAATTTCATACAAAACCTTCAATAATTGAAAAATGTCGCCCATGTATCATACCACCATGTTCAGTTGAAATAAATAACCAGCTGTTAATCAGGGTATAAAGACCATTCTACGGAGTTGAGCACAGACTTGCCACATGAAATTTCATCTACAAATTTCAGAACAAGTCACATATCTACGCGTTCTTCGGGCTCTGATGCAGTATCGTAGACGATTCAATCTCGAGCATCGATTATCATGGGGCCAAGCATTATATGTAATTCAAAATAGTTAAGAAAACGTCACTACCATGAGCAAATGAAGCTGATGATAAATAGTATATTTGTAGGATAATGAACACTACAGAGTTATCGTGCGCTTTTATGGGTTATATATATGATGAGAGTCCTACATACAAAGCAACATTAATAACTATTGCGTCATTCATGTTGGTTTTGTCTTTGCCAACTTTCTTCATCAATACTTGCATCATGATAGCTATTTTTTGGAAATCTGAACTACATACGCCATCATTTGCTGTAATATTAAATCTGGCAATATCCGACTGCCTTGCTGGCTGCTCTGCATATATATTCTATGCAACAACATCTATACGCTTTGCATCTGGTTATGATGCATGTCCTGTAGCGTACATTGGAACACCGTGGTCGCATATACTAGCTATTACATCTTTCAATACAATAGCTCTGCAGACTATTGAGCGATATATTGCAATATTTTTCCCATATTGGTATCACGAGAAAGTGTCGATGAGACGTATCATTGTGGCTTGTCTATCAACTTGGTTGTCATCGATTGCATTGGTTACAATTTGGCTGATAACAAAAGACAATCGAATTTTCTATGGTATCCTAGGATTTTTATCGATCACCTTGTTTGTTGTGACAGTGACTGCTTATTTTCGAATATTCCGTGAGGTACGCAGAATTGAGAAAGAAATGATGACTCATCAAACAGCATCATATGAAGATAGAAAGAAGATCAAATCAGAGTCCAAAGTTGCAAAAGCTACGGTGATCATTTTGGTGGTTGTTATAACATGTTATTCTCCAGCTTTATTTTTTGATTTCTACTTTGCGTTTATTGGAAAAAAGACAAAGTCAGCTTCTATTGGGCTTTACTGGGCCTGGCTTTTGGCACTTTCGAATTCCTTTGTGAGCCCATTAATTGCATGTCGTCAGCTAACAATGTTAAGGAAACCAGTTAAACGAATAGCCCTACGAATGTTCCCTTGCCACAAAACAAATGACGTCACTTCGCTAACGAGCACAACATCGTTTGTTGTATCGAAGACAAGTGTGACAGAAATAAACCTTGAGAAAATGTGGAGAAATGTCATCAGTGAATCAGATATTCAGCAATTTGAAACAGAGAAGAAGAACAGAACCTTAATGTCTCACCGATAGGCAGGTGCCATAAGTACTATCACAAAGTAAAAAAGCAAAAGAACTAAAGAGTGGGAGCTACGAGCCCCAAACAGACTCAATTGACTGTTACTACATATGGTAGAAATACAAGAAGTATTTTTATTTCACAACAACTATCATATAACAATATTTGTATATATCATATATTTGTATCATATATTGGTTTCTAGTAGGATTATTTGACATAGTGGACACAAATATGTCGATAGCCTTACTCCGCAATATTTAAATGGAATTTTGTGCTTACTAACGCATGTAGATATGATAAGAATGACAGAGAAAGGATTCTTGCTACTATCAAACGCAAGTAAACTTCTCCGTTCCTGCATACAAATTAGACTAGCAGGGACCAGAAAGAATTGCTAGCTATAGACAAGCAGTCCAAGAATAGAATACACTCTCGATGAAAGTAATAATAAAAACAGCGATGACGGTTATGGAAATTACGAAGGCAGTGATGATGATGATGATGATGATGATGATGATGATGATGATGATGATGATGATGATGATGATGATGATGATGATGATGATGATGATGATGATGATGATGATGATGATGATGATGATGATGATGATGATGATGATGATATGATGATGGCGATGATGATGATGATGATATGATGATGGCGATGATGACGATGATGATGATGATTAGTATTATGTTGATGATGATGATGAATATGGATTTGATTATTACGAATATAACGATTATCACGATTATGACGACATGATAATAATGATAATGATTATGACGATATGATGATAGTAACTCCTGGGTGTTAGTCAAACATGATGCTAGCTTAGAAAAGTTCACTAATCATGGTCTCCTCCTAATGCATTTCTTCTTAGATGCTTAAATGTGCGTGAAGAGGCTTTCGCATTTGAAACATTCAGTAGAAGGTACAGGGGCTGAAATGAGCGTATTCTTTTGGCTGTCCAACAGAAAAACATTTCCCGCAGTAATACGCATTAGCAACCGCGATAAGCGACCCCACAACGAACAAAATGACTGCAACAGTTAGCATCCTGCTAGCATGACAATTGCAAAACGAGTGTTCATTGTAGTTAGAATAAACAGTAGCTTCAGTGGTATATGCATCGAATTGTTCTCCCCACGGTATGACCAATTTCGGAGCCAATTCAAAGCTACTAGGATGCTCGTACTTGCACATGAAATTACTTATGATTCTGGCAGTTCCTTGAAATGCTTCTGCCACAGATCAAATCAATCTGATCTTTGTATCAAGACAAAGCAAAAACTTCTGCTGACTTAGACGTCTTATTTCATAAGAACCTTGAGCAAAATATGTTGATGATACTTTCGCAGGTTCATACACTTTTTTGCCAATACTATGCATCAAACAGCCATCTCAGACTTCACCCTAACAGTCTCTTGGGCATTAACGTAAGACCCTGCGAACATTCAGCCTGTGCCATAAAAATATAAAACCTCAGTTGAGGGAAACCTTTCCTGTTTCAAACAGTAATTCATAAATGTGAATCGTACTGGCCATCAACTGCGTATGTAATCTTTGATCGACATAGTTCAAACCAACACAATAATCCGTCAGAAAATTAAAAGTACTTCGTCAGCTTGCTTCCAAGCTCCATTCTAGAGCAACCTCCTCGTTTGCATTGCAACACAATTAAGTTGTTACCCTAAGAACACATCCTCACATACATGGTAGTCAACTGACCAACTTTTATTGTAGTACAACAGTTCTGCAGAATACTATCAATGGACTCTAGACACGTGGCCTGATTCGAATAAAAACGAAAGCAGACGCAATAATACTAGATTCAGATTAACTTTGTGACTGCTGAGGGGTCAGCATAACATTAATAGACGCTACAATCCCTTGATCAATAGCGATAAATGGTTGTGTGATCGCAATGGTTACAGCGATAATAATATAACAGTACTGAAGCTTACAACTGGTGAAAAGCAAGGAGGGTTTACTAAACTCTAGCTTCTATATAGATTAAGAGCGTATGTGTTTAGGTAAATGCATAACTTGATACGACTAGCACATGAATGGAAAATGTATAGAAGTCCACTGGTAGGCGAGAAACTAGAGATTTCTTTCTGAGTGCAGGGTCTAATCAACAAAACAGGGCACACTAAACACCTTCCAAAAGAGAATATACACATATATCATGTTTTTCATATTTTGAAACAAAGAAATCATATGAAAGTTTCAGGGTTTTGCTCTTTTCAAGTGCAACAAAGATTAGCTGATCTACTTTACAAAAATACAATAAACAGTTTCAAAATCCCAAAATAAAAAGGGCACTTTCCCTTTTTTTGAGGGAGAAGGGCAGGAGTTTACACCTCCAGGACCCACCGTAGTCCTAATGGAGTGCTATAAAGTTACCACACTCCGTTTGTTCCCACAATAAGGAAAAAAAGTAAGCATAACAGGTTTATTTGAAAGTCATTCTACAAGGAGAAGGCAAAATCAAGGCCACGTAGGTAAAGATCCCGAAAATCAGCCTTTGAGGAGTTCGTTTGTCATAATATTACTCAAAACAATAAATCAAATATAGCTTCAAGCTCTGCATATAGCCTGTTTGAAATACATACAGTATTTCCAAGCCTATTTCAAACAGAAAGAAGATATTCCATCGTCCTACATGGCATCTTAAGGAAATATTTAAAAAGAAGCAATTATGGATAACTTTGTAGTACATTGACAATCAACAGCTGTGGCCGAGTGGCAGTACATACTGCTAAGAAACACAAGTTGTGGGTTCAATTCCTAGTAATCAACAGTCATCTGTGATATCAGGAAGGGTATCCGATCTAAAATGATTGACTTTTCTTAGAAGTAACGAGCCCAGCCACATTCATTCCTATAGGGGAAACACGGTACTGTACATCAAGATCTAAGGATAGAGTTGACAACAGAATAATCTTGGGGTTTGAATTGAAATCTGCTAAGTCTCTTCCTATTTTCGATAGAGCATGTTCAAAATCAGTCTTTATTACATTAGCGGACAATTTTACACCAACTTTAAAAGCAAAACAAAGAAATTATGTATGAATTTTATTAGCGATTGAGAAGACTATTCGAGTTTCCCAAATTGCGTCACATTACAATATCAAATGGCAAATTGCACGATCATGACTAGGCATCATGAAACCAAAAACAACAGAAAATACTAGCTCCATTCATATATAAATTTTTAATAACAGAAAACAGTCATGAGACTTAACTCGCGATGCCACCCTGAATACTACACGATGGTGCTCAATTCACCAAAAATGTGGCTGTGACGTTGTATGAAAAGCCAAGAGGCGCGTCTTAACACTCAAAAGAAACAGGAAGGTGATAGAGGGATGATCGAAGCTCTGATTGTACTTTTTAGTCTGGTTGCTGGCTCTCTCCTTGTCGTTCAAGGGTGTATCATGCGACAGTGCTTCATAGCTGGGCAACCGAGAGAAGATGCGCATTTCAATAATCAGTTGTTAACGGAGTGAAGATAAGCACGTATGTATAGCGTAAGAGGGCATTCTAGAACATGACTACAGACGCACAGTTACATTTCAAACAGCTATGTATAGAAACGTCGCAGGTAAAGAATAGCGTTCTTTGGTATGTGCATTCAGTTCGTAAAATGAACGCCGAGTACCACCAAGAGCACCGTAGAAACAGTGTGAGATGGTGTCCATCAACACACAGCGCCATTTATATGTACAGCTGAAATACTTTCAAGCGGAGATTCGCTGAACCGAGGTATTTTTTCTAATATTGATAATTAACAATGGGAGTGGGTTCTTGACCGCACTATGTATTCTTGCTATCCAGGAATTATTAGCCTTGACTGCTTCTTGCCAATCCAAAGTCAAGAGATTAGTAGTGCTAAAGCAACACGTGTTATACGCAACAAGTATTATTCAGTGTTTCATCGACGGGCTGTTGTCAAAGGCAAGAGAACACGAGTGCGAAATGCATAAAACACTAGCACGATACTTAGGTCTTCGTACTGCTAATCTCACAACAATGCAAACAGCTAGCATCATACTCAATACCAACAGAATGCTATAGATAATAGGAAAAATAAGCCTAAAATGGCATATCTCTTGAAAAAAGCCGAAGCAAAAACCGCTAAAGGTCCAGGTAGCTTAGAAATTAGAGTTGACAGCGTTTGTATCTACGATCTCTTGCGTCATCAGCCGCAATAGGTACCTCTACATATTTTGAAGTTGGAAGTATATAATAATAGTTGTATTAGTTTTTATCGAAAGTTGTTCATTTTTGTAAGGACAAGCCTTAGATTATACCCATCAAATCAAACCAACGTTCCGTGTAAGCTCGAATGAGGATTACCGTCTTTTCTACGCAAGTTCTTTGATTGAGACCATAGAGAACTGCACACAATTTGTAATATGGAATTTCCAAATTACAATTAATTGAATTGATATCAAAAGAAGAAATAACTGCTAATAACAGCAAACTGCTAACAATTATCTGTAATTATATAAACAGCAGCACAAAAACAAAATCTCTGTGATGCAAGATACACGGCATGTAATTCGCATTGACGCTATCCCTTGTTTTATCAATATCTGTGTTTTTGTAAGCAGGTCTCCTGATTATCGATACCTAGCAACAGATTTCACTTGCAAGTATATTCACTTTGAAAGACCAATGAAGCACCAGGAAACAAGACCCCAAGCAGTAATCCTCCATGCTATTTGAATTTTGAAAGAATTCGTTAATTTTTGAAGAAAAAAGAGCACTGGGAAACTTCATTTTAAGCATTCATAGGATTCATTTGGCTTTTTGTATCTTATTTAAATAACTATTCAAATATCCTTGCATATTGAGGTCTACTGTTGCTATTGTAAAGGCGTGTATAAATGTGAGGTTGTGCGCCTAGGTAGGAATTGATTGAATAAAAAACAGGTTGTGAGATAAATACTATTCACAGAGCTGGTATATCACATTCAACAAAGAAGCAAACAATAGCCAATATTCATATTCAAGAACAGCAATCATTGGCCATGAAATCGTATATATACGATTATTCTACAAGAAACCTGTTTATAAAAAACCTAGTAAAAGACAACTTAACATTCTAGAAACTTTTAAAACTACAAGGAAAGAGTTAAGAAACTATAGAAATTTAATTTGTGATCTTTCACAGTTTTGGAGACACAATTTTCCTCCAAGGATATAAAAGTTTCCACTGCAGTCTGTTTTATGTGCATAAAAGCCAATAAGCCTTAGAAGCACTACAAAGAAAATTGCCATTTACGTTCTGTTGTTCGCTTTCACTGCAATTTTTTGAATAAATTAAGAAACTTTTTAGAAACTATAATGTGGCCAGAAATTAAGAAACGTTTACTACTAGGCGCTGAGCTAGGTTTCTTATAAAAAATGTGTTACCAAGCAAATAGGATTGTATCAATACTTCTGGCTATTCCACACAAGCCAAACCGTATAGAAAGAACTATCATACAAAGCCCTATGCCTTGAAGGGGCCTTTCACACATTCAGTGGCCAGTAATTCGTTATTTTTCTATCCCTCAATAATTAACAGGCTTGACCGGGCTCTACCAGTCTCCTAAAGAACAATACGTATTTAGGTACATGCGCAGAACTGAAGCACCAAGTTATACAATAACAGATGCAAGTAACGACGGAGGAAATTGTTCTGAAATAGTATATCTTGTGTGCTTATTCGTATTCAGCAAAAGTGAAACAACCAAGAACGTATTGGAATATAAGAGCTTACCATATTTTGAAAACACAGTCGGCTTTTGTTTGATATGACCTGTATATTTGGTGAGAGGCAAGGTAAAGTGGTAATGTAAAGATAAATATTTTTTCTATCACTTTGCAAATTTTTCAGCTGTTTTTCATTCACAAACTTTTAAAATGCTTTTCCAGTATTTCATTCGTAAACCTGATAATTAACTTGGATCTTATTCATTTACTAGAGGACTACCTCAATGTTCTTTACAACCACTGGCCTACAGGACACAAAGTTTCACATCAATGCAACTAATCAAAGCTAGTCAGCTCAAGAACTGTCTAAATCAATGAAGATATTTAACGCCCCTTTCATGGTACCAGAGTTTAGCAATCTTTGATGTATCAAACAAAACGTGACTAATACCGAGGTAGCGAAAATGCCTGTATACTATCTCGTCGCGGTACTTGGCGTCTTTGTCGTATTCACTTGTATTCAAGCCTATATCCTGTTGAAATGCAATTGTCTAGAGAAGCGAGCATGTACAGTGCCAAACAGATGCAATCCGAACAACGCTTGCCCGTATTAATAGTATGTAGATGCACAAAGAGTAATACATTAGGGCCACGTTCTTATTTCAAAAGTAAAATGCGACTTACCTGCTTGTAAGGTGATTTCCTTTCCACAGGATGCCATAGTGTCACAATTAAATCAGCCGAGAAAGCAACGTAACAATCAAGTATGCCAGAAAAATTTGCTCACCGCGCCTTTCCTTCCATCTGAAACAAAACATAGCAGTGTTTCTCTGTTTTCGTGGATTCAAATTTCCCTCATATCTAATTTTATATGTTATGCAATCAATCGGCGTGTAATCAAACATAGAACAACATTCAGTAAATTATCCAATAGAACGGAGTTTCTGAAAAGGTAGAATAAATGTTGCAAGGAGATCTTCCCACTTGCAACGCTCATTCAAATCTTAAGGGAAAATAGATCAAATGACATGTAGCTCATTTTTGCTTGAAAGTTATTAATTTCTAAGTGAGTCAGCATTGGCTTTACCGTAAAGACGGCATTTTTCCATACTATACAATAATAACCAGTCTTTAATTCTAATTTCAAAATTCCACTAGTAGTGATGAATATACACTTCTGCAGTACCGAAGTATTTATATTCGTACTCATGCAGTTCACCACTCCCTACTTATAACAAAAAGTTAAGAAATCAAATTGTCTTAGCATAATTCCCCTCTGTTTTCACAATGTGGCAAGGAAACACTATTCTTCATAGAGTATAAATGTAGAATGGACTGATACTGATATGTAGTAATGTAACTATTCATATCCATTTCAAAATCACATATTTTAGAAGCATTTAATTTCTAGAGTGTTCTCTTGTAAAAGGTAAATAAGAATGGACGGGCCTTGCCGATGATTCTGAAATCAAAGTGGAAATTAAAGTCGTTCTTTTTACAAATAAATCTAAGTTTACGGTAAGATAAAATTTATAAATTTTTCATTGATGTGGAGAATCATCGGCAGAGCAAACAAATCATTATATATATTATATATGATTGTTGTAACTATTGATGATTACAAGAGTGTATTCTTTGGGAAGCTTTCGATACTTTAAATCATTCATATAATGTATATCCTTAAGGCCTAAAGTAACTCAACACAATGAAATTCATTTGATGAACTACTAGTCAAAGTGCCAATACTCATGCCCTGTCCACGTGAGAATCTTGCGTACACGTTGCAAACTCCTTCCAAGGCAATCATTCCATCTGATAAATTTTGATATCATTAACCTCCCTATGCAATAAATTGCACTTCATGGAAACATTGTCTTTCTGTAATCCTACAGGGCCTCAAGTTTTTCGAAAGTCACTTTGGCATTTCACTTTTGACCAAGAAGGCTAACTTTAAATGAGAATACACTACTTGTCAGACGATAGAACATGTATCTTATCGCCATTCTTATTTCATTGTATATAAATAAATAAATCTCCATACGAAAATTCAAATTTACAATTTGCTACTTTATGCCTGCTTTATGTTAACATCTTCACAATCTTGAAATATACCATAGAGTTTGCCTTAATGAATTTGAAATCAAAGCTAAATGCGCTAAATTTTCCATTGTTTCCTTTAAGGTAATAATTTAACGTTCAATTATAGAGAGGCAAAATACGAAAACAGACGACTGGCGCCAGAAAGTCTCCTTCTGGTAATCAAACATCTAAATAATGTAGGAGATATTCATCATTGACATCACCAAGCGATTCTCTATCTTTGATAACCTTGCTAAATTCGACATGTCGATCTCTGTTCAGAAGGAACTTGCTTACAATGAAGATAAGAACGCAATATGTCTCCTTCCCGTTCTCCAAATAGACTCTTTCTACCTCGAACTCGAACAATTTCCGATCAAAAATATGTTCAGAAGCTGCTCGCACACGTCATCAAAGTAAACAGATATTTTCACTCCCGTTTGGTAAGGTTGTGTCTTGGCTGATAAACAATCATTCGTTTCTCAGAATGATTCAGACAACTTCAACTGACGTCCGTAGTAAAGCCATTTTCCCTCGCTTGCACAGTACTAGCAATTCCTAATTCGTCCAACAACAAAGCTACACAATTTGTCAATGTTTCATTGACTAATGCCAATTCCGTTTCTTTAAAATCATCAAGTACATAATCAACTACTTGACTTCTGTCGTTCGGTCGCCCAATTCCGATTTTGAAACGCTTTAATTTCTGTCACAAAGAGAAGAAACGAAATGTCAGCTTCAAGATTCCCTATGGCAAAATTGCGATTCATTTGGTCCTATTGCCTTTCATAATATGAGATGTAAATAACTGTG
The DNA here is from genome assembly GCA_964019165.1 of Mastigias papua. Taxonomy (NCBI): domain Eukaryota; kingdom Metazoa; phylum Cnidaria; class Scyphozoa; order Rhizostomeae; family Mastigiidae; genus Mastigias; species Mastigias papua. The sequence goes on along the minus strand of OZ025273.1, from coordinate 6,204,094 downwards.
GGTGCTTTGGAAGGACACTAGGGAGTTCAGAAAGAGAAGGAATTTCAGAGTAAACATCGACACCAATGTCAAAATGCAGAACCATTTATCTTCACGGTACAAATAAGATTTGTAAGGATACCTGCACCACCAAGATAACTTGTTTCAATAATAAAATGAATCAAGTGTCGGGATTAGTATTTGCAATCTGAGTATTCGAGTACTAGTCACGTGTTATCAAAAACTTTAGAAACTGTAAACAGTTTCATGAGTTATTAATAGTACTCCCCTACTACTAAAATGCTACTCCTCACCATTAATCTGAAATTACTAGTGTGGAATAGAGTTTAATACTTACATCAGTTTTTAAAGCTGCAATTGTTGATCTCACTCCATTATGCCCACTGCAATGAGAAAATGACAGTTACTTTAGTGTCAGTTTCATTAGAAATAAATTACTTCATCACATACATTGCAGAAATAGATCAATTTGATTAATACAATTGAACAATTCAAAGAACAAATGAAAACAAGAAGAGGGATTTTATAACTGCAATTATACACAAAAGTAAGTAATCCTTACTGACAAGACTGTGGAGGGCTACACAATATTCTATTTAAAGAAACTAAGCACAAAAGGTGTAGAAAATTGTCCTGACTTGAGTTGAAGCAGGGTGACGATAAAGTGCAATAACCAAAACACTAATATATTCAAAGTGTCTTCCTTTGAAAAATGCTACAAGCTCTAGCAAGCTTTTTGGGCAGTTCTGTCATACAGATTATATTGGTCACACAGCAAATGCTGATCATGCATTTACTACTTGTAACTTATTAAACCAAACAAATGTTTTGCAAATTACAAAAAGAAATCAGAAAAATCACGCAAGGGATGATATTTCTGTAGCAGCATAAGTCAATGCCTTTATCATCTTCCTTCCTGCTACCAGGAACTGCTTCAAGAAATAAGTTTGCTTAGTGCAATCTTTTAGCACAGTGTACTGTAGTAGCTGGCTTTTCAACTATTGAAAACATTTCTCTGCAGCTAATTTGGGATGAATCTGAGTGTACATTCACATACCTTGCTGTACCTTCTAGCTTTATTCTAATTTTCCCAAGTGGTTTGTCAAGATCATCTTGTACCAAAAGGATATTTTCTGTTGGGATTTGGTACTGGTGAGCTAAAGAAAAATAATCAGATAAAATTTCTAGTGAAGTAAAATTTGTATAAGTATTCAGATACACTAAGGCTTCTCATGTAACTGTTCTCACAAACTTTGGACCCTCCAAATTCCACATAATGACACACCTTCATACTAACCTGCTCTCAAAATGCTTTTTCCATTAATATTCATTGCAAGTTTTGGCTTTAACAAAAATATTCTGCACGTATCGTTAATGTACTTTGCGACAAATCCTGAACACTTTTTCTCGTAAGCCCACCTGACACCTAAACAATCTGCAAGATGATTCAGAGCAGACATTCCAACACTGTGCCTGGTAGATGGCAATGAATGGTTTCCAAGGCCAACAACCTGAAATGCAAAAAATATGCTTATAATCTAACACTCTAGCTGCTGTGGAACATTGTCATTCCTACAATTTCCTAACAAAATGAGCATAGGTCCCATGATTAAAAATTGTTCACATCTGACACTTAAACTTGTTCAATTTGTTCGCAAATTGTGCAAATTTATAATTGTAACAAATTCATGAGCTGTCTTCTCCACCACAGCTACATATCTGTTTTATTAGAAACCTGGCTCAAGGCCTAGTAGTAAAAGATTCATAATTTCTGGCCACAATTTAGTTCTAAAAGTCTCCCAAAAGTTTCCTACTTTACTGAAAAAATAGTAGTGAAAGCGAAAACAAAATGTAAAAAAAACATTGTCTTCTGTATTGCCCATAGATGTTCTGCAGGCTGATATGTGATAAAAGGGGTGTTATTTGAAAGGAGGGATATTTTTCTCTGGTTCTTTTTATGTCGTTGTTGAGTGTTGTTACTAATGCTGTTCTTTTCCTTCCTTTGAATTTTTCAGTTGTTCTTTTTTCAAAAAAGTACCTCATAGCTTTTCTAGCTGGACATTCTGGGGGTAATCGTAATATATGGCCAAGCAGCTTCCATCTTCTTTCGGTGATTTCTATGGACAATGATCTGGTCCCTGTGATATCATATAGTTTTTAGTTAGTTATCTTATGAGGCCATCGAATGCCAATTACTCTTCTCAGCTGTTTTCTATAAAAACTATCTAGCTTCTTTTGATCATTCTGAGACAAAGAACAGGATTGCTCCAAGGCAAAGAACAGAATAATGTGGAAGATAATAGTATATCAAGTAGTTAAAGCGGCCTATTTCTGATGGTCAACATGGAATATAATTTTGTAGACCAGAAGGAGAGGAGGCAAAGAAGAAAATTGCCCAGGAGGCTTACTGGCTTTTTTAAGCACAAAAAACATACTGTAGTGGAAACTTTAAGATCCTTGGAGGAAAAATGAGTTTACTAAAATGTGAAAGATGGCAGAGAAAATTCTAAAGGTTCATACCTGTTTCTTTGTAGTTCTAAAAGTTTATTAAATATTAGGCAGTCTAGTAGTAGGTTTCTTATAAACCGGTTTCTTATAAAAAAAACGTACAATGTGTCGCCTAAAGTACAAAAAAGTGAAACAATTTGCTAACAGAAATGACTAATTATGATTATTTTCGGACAAAAGTGTTTTCTGGGAGTATTACATCCCCCATCCTCACTGCTCACTGTAGGAACGGGCCTGTATGGAAATCCCAATACAGTTAATTAAGCATATACTGTATGTACAAAATAAAATCTGTTGACTTAAACTACAGGTCACTTTAAAAAATTGACATTAAACAATGACTTTACCAGTTGCAAGGTGACTTTTCTCATTTTTTTTTCAATCAGGTATCTGCAAAAACTTCATGCCTTTTCCTGATAACTATCTGTATTTCTTTTCGTTGTGCATGAGCAATGATGGCGCAATACATTAGATACATTAGCCCTCTTACAAAAGTTCTACGTCAAGATTGATTAACCTCTAATTGGAAATTGTTGCCTCGTCTGGAAGCTTTATTATTAAAATGGCGGCAAGAACAATGTTGACATGTACAATGTTGCGGTGTTTTCGTAGCTCTTTTTTTGAAAATACATCTGGGCTTTGTAGTTGCTTACCAAGAAGTAGGAGTTTTTTTCAAGCTGGCATGCCACTTAAGAGTTTCACGACGACTGGAGTGGCACCAGTTGCTCGCCCAATCACTAGATTCTCGACTTTAGTTTTCAGGCTTGATAAAGGGACATTATATGGAAATATACGGCTACCAATTTTAAGCAACAGCAGGTTTCCACAGAGTCTCAATATTAACAGATCATGTTCTGGTCAGTTGCCGGGAGCTTCAAAACTTGGAAAAATATATAGCGATAAGATGCAAATAGTTTTCACATGCAATGTTTGTCAAGAGAGATCTTCACGAGTCATTAGTAAGCAAGCATACACTAAAGGAGTTGTCATTGTGCGTTGCTATGGATGCAATAACAACCATTTGATCGCAGATAACCTTGGCTGGTTTTTTGACGAACCAAGGTTAGTGAAAATCATAGCTGCCTTGGTATTGTTGACATAGCTTTCAAACGATAATTTGATTGATTCTGGGAAGGTTACCAATCTGGAATTGGAAACTTTTGTACGCCGCAGATGTGCGCCAATGATTTTAATTGTTTGTGACAGCATATCCTTTGCATAGTTTTCCATATCATAATGATGGCATATGGCAAATTCAAGGCTTCCCTGTGCCATATAGCTGTGGCATGACCCCCAAGCCCTCCTATTCCAGATTCAAGCAGTGGTACAGAACAGTAAATTACTGGCATGCAAGCACAAGATTGAAAAATTAAACCAAGCAGTTGTGGATCTAAGTTTTCTTCTTCTCTTCTTCTTTGCCCCTTCTCCACCTGATCCTTGTGAATTAGCACATTTGTGTTTGCCATCAGGAATAGGCTGATTCAACGACTTGATTGGCTACATTTGAATAGTATGTTACAGATGAGCCAAGTAGTAAATAAATTAGAAGTCAGATATCAGTCAGTGCTATGAATTGCATTTTGTAGTACTGCTATTTGTGTAGCCCTTTTAGGCCATAGTGAGATGTATTTCGTCTACAGGGCAATGTTTCTTGCTCTCCCCCTATCAATGACTTTCTATTTATGACTCCTCTTTACAGTGCTATCCCTTAGCAGTGGCCTACCAACTTGTTCAGGTACTCTGAGAGAGAGTCTGGAGTCATATTTTAGACTAAAGCAGACAGTATACTTAGAAAATACCCTGAGAAAATAAAGGAATCTTAGAACAAGGGTATGGATGGTTTGCATATCTTGTTTTATGTTGGATGTTGGACATTTAGGTATGAATTCTCATGACATAGATCTCATTGGTTGATCTACCTTGGAAAATATAGCCAAAATTTTGAATCACAGTTTGAAAACATACAGATTTCCACTGAAGTGATTTCCTTGCTCTATTGGATGTAATTGGTAATGATGCCACAAGGAATTGTTAGCTGGCTACAAACATTTTGATATTACCCCATCTCAAATGGTACTTTAGAGGAAAGAGTTTGTTTTTGGTAGAAATAGCTAGATTAACATGCAATATTGTATTGAAGAATAGATATCTTCATTTCGTATTCCAGACACTGGACATTATCACCTTCCCAAGAGCATCAATTTGATAACAAATCTTTTGTATTCTTTTCCTTTTGTATTTTGTATCATATGTACCTCTATCTATTATTTGTTTTTATCTACCCTAAACCCCAGATTTATGATTTAAACCGTTGGGGACATGATCTTATATGCATAGATCATTAGCCCTGAATTAGCCTAGCCACAGTTATCTTACTTTTTATCATAGCACTTAGATTTGAAAAATTGATCATAAAATATATACCTTTATGTTAACATTTCTTTTGCTTTTTAATTTCATTATTTTTATTTTCACTTATATTACCTTTAGAAGCACAGGACCATGCTGATAGTAGCATATTAATGCTGAAATGGTTGTCCATTGGTGCTTTTAAATATTTGCATATTATTTTTACTGGCAGGCTTTGGTATTCTTTCTTCCAGCCATAAATAGGATGTTTTGATTTAATTTTTGGCTGCCTTCTTTGTTTTCACTTTCTTTCTTACTTGTATAGTTACAAAGTTGCTTGTTACAATTGTAATGTACATTCAGTACAATTTATATCCAGCTGTTTTTGTAACAGAATGATTTGATGCATATCTTTGTTTTAACTGTAACAAATTGTTGCAATTAGGAACATTGAGGACATAATAGCTGAAAAAGGAGGCAATGTGGTTAAGGTATCAGGAACAGAATTGGAGTTTATTCCTTCAGAGAATAATGAAGGTTCTATTATTTCTTTTTATTTGATTTCTAACTGATTGTTTTTATAGTTTGATACTCCTAGGTCTTGGAAAGAAATATACTTGCACCTGTCTTGTCTATATTTAATTTTATATATTTATATATATACTCAAAGTCAATACTCTGTTACAACATAAATAAATATAGTGAAAGCATGAAAGCTATAACATTCCCATACATATAAGTCATTTCTGTACACAGTCCAAACTGTTCTTATATTATTTATTCTTTCTTATAGTCCTCAAAATCATTAGTTTTAATGATTTTTGGGTGAACTGCATAATTCTTCTGTCCTGTTTTGTGCCTTGTTGATTTTGAAGCTGTTTCTTTGGCAGCTTCATTGTTATTTTCTTGCAGCCTGTGGATTGTGTATGTGATTTTCATAGGATTGCCAGCAATGTATCCTGTTGCCTCACCTTGATATCCACCATTCAAGGAAATACCTGTGAATGTATTGGGTGGCCTGTCCTTACTGCCATCTGTAAATTGGATCAAAATATTATTGGATGATTCTGCTTTCATAATGATTTTAGTCTCCATACATCCACTAGACCTACCCCTTATCTGCTGCTCAAGAGTTTGGCAAACACAATATTAGCAACCAAAAATGCCTCATTTGTGTGTGTTTTATTGTGGGAAACTTTAAGGGAATCATTTGTCATTCATTTTATTTCATGACTTTAGCAGCTTATGTCTTGTTTTTCAGGAGAAACAGACAAACCAGCCTCAAAGAGTACTTGATTACTTGGAACATAACCATTTTGCTCTATCAAAGAGAACATATCCGTACAAAGGACATTCAGTTTTAGGAAGGTTGATAGCTGATCTGTACTTTGTTAACCATAGATACATTTTAAGGCCTAGCCATCCATTGCAAAAACGTACAAAAACACAGAGAATTCACAGATATGAAGCAATGTCACTCACTTGGGCCACATGTAAATACCACTGCAGCTGATACCATCAGAACAAAAATGCTATAGCTGTGTGCCATGTTTGCTTCTTTGTACTGTTGCAATGCTGCTTCTCCAATAAAACAGTGTGATTGTCCCTAACCACTTACGGTTTATATGTCTTTTGCATTGTTTACCTTATCGTTTCCAACTTCAATCAACAAATTTGGTGTATGTTTGATTAGCTTTAATGCCTGTCCACTCCCGTGCCATCCTATTTCTGTACTCAGTCATTGCAATGTAAATAGCAACAGGACGCTTTCTCCATGATTCAGACCCAGTGATAATGCAAAGAGTCTACTATACAATGCAAAATTTTGTCCTTGCAAAATTAACTTTATGAATATTGTCCATATTTTTAAAGTACTTTGGATTGTGTTTATCATAAAGAGGAGATTATATTATAGCTCCATTATGCATTCTATTTTGGTTTTCTTTGGTTCATTCACAACCTCTGCTTCGAATTGCCTTTCAAGCTAGTTTTTTCTTTCCTTTGATTAGTCTAATTTGAAACCTTTTAACTAGTCCGCTTTGCTTTGTTTTCTATTATGGCTGTCAATCAGGCAATTGAGGGAGTATTATCTGCAGATATGTGAATCGTGAATTATAGACTAATACACTATGGCAATCTTAGCAGCATTCTGGATTTTACTTGGATATCGTCAATCCATGCGATTCTGCGCTACAGTTTTGTTTCTTCTTGCATTAACTCCTTTAACATCACCCTTAACATGCGAGGTTCCATTTGGTTGTTTCACTCCATGACCAGTTGTGATACTTCTCTGCATAGCTGAGTACGAAGCTTTTCTGTTGACTTCAGCGATAAGGCTATTTTTGCACTAAATCATTGGCCTACAACCGGGTATATCTTTATAAGTACTACCTTAGTTAACAGTTTTAATGCTGTTTTGTATCTTAATCATAAACTAGAATTTTAATGGGTAGTGTATACGTGTAGCATTCAGGAAATGAAATTAATGCCTGGATGATTCATCCATTCGTTCATTCGTTCGTTCATTCCTTGCTTCATTCATTCGTTCATTAGCTGGTTCATTTGGTCATTCATTTATTTATTCATTCATTCGTTCATTTTGTCATTCATTCGGTCGTTCGTTCATTTGTCCATCTGTCCCTCAATTCATTCATTCATTCATTAACTCCTTGTTTTGTTTTTTCTATTCGTTTATTGTATCGCTCGTTCATGCCCATTCGTTCATTTATTCGTTATTTCTTTTCACATGATGCTGTTTCACTCTATATCGAGCAGTGATTCACACACTGGTCGACCATGCACTCGTGCATCCTTTTATGCACTACTTTATTCATTTACCTATTCTTAACTCTGTAGTATCTTCAGCAGCTCCTTCAATCTTCAAATTTGCTCACGCACAGTTTTACCCACGCAAATTTTCCGAATTAATCGTTGCTGTATTTACAATATGTTTTGAGTCATAACACGTACAACATGATCAACTTAACATACTCTCTGGAGATGCCTAATGACTTTGTTGCTTCCCTATTCATATCTTGTGATAATAATACATTCGTATTGGTAAACAGTCTGTTACATACCCATCATGTTAGCTTGTGTCTTCGTGCACGTTACTCAAAAAAGCATGCTAGTTTACTCAAAGTGTAAACAAATAGCTTTTAAGCCCCTTTTCTCCTACTGCAAACCTTGTGCTTTGACTTGCTTGAATTAGCATGCAGTAAATGTGATCTGATGAAGACATCACACGAGAACGAACCAACAAATCCACCGTTACTATCCTCACTACTTGCGACTTCGTTACCTTCCAGTTAGGCTCTGCCTTCAGGCGGTAGTACAGGTGCGACAAATGTTTAAGTATAGCGTAACAATTTCGTTCGTTACCACTCCTCCCCCCCCCCCCACCCACATGAAGTTTATTATTGGATGGAAAGGGTATGCATCATTTTTGAAACCTTTACTATAGCATGTTCAGGACTTATGCCTATATTCTGTTAGCAAATTGAGTACTTCATTCCTGGGCTACATGTACAAATATTTGAGCTCAGCTAGCACTAAACACGAAAAATATGGCCCTATAGATTGTGAGGAGTGGGCGCCCTCTACTCATACAATGCTCAAGCATTTAAATCTTAGCTAATGGTTTTTTATAGATATTATTTTGATCAACTATTTGAACTTCATAGACCTCCAGTGGCTTCTTAGGAGCGAACAGGATCACAGTGCAGGATCATTCTAGTAGAACAGCTGCTACACCGAGGTTCTGCACAGCAGAGATTCTACCTGTTCCATCTATATTACCTTTAGTAAGGCATTCCTTCATATTTGCGAAATATTGAATCATCACGACTGCAAAGTCATACATTTGAGAAAGCATACCTTAGAGGGTACATTTTTATCTTTCACGCTTTGCAATCATACTTTTAATGAAAAACGGTCTCAGTGAACTACCAGGGAATACATTTCATGGAAGCATTCATAGATAGTGCTTGCAGCGACGGTTCCTAGAATTCTAGCAGACTTCTTACTAACCATTGCCCAATGCGTGCAACTACCATGCTATGCAGATAGGCTTACTTATGTGTTTGTAGTTTTAGTTTACTAGTTATTCGTAATCGCGACAGGGTTGCTATGTATTTCCATGCTCCCCGTGGTGTAGTCCTGTATTTTGTTGGTTGTAAATTATATACGGATAAAGAAAAAAAATTCTAGCAAAGAAACCAGCAACCAAATACGTTTTCGAACTCACTACTTTTAATTAGTACTGCCCTCTCTGGCTCATATTTCACAGCCATGTGAGTACGTATTTAATTTCATGACACCAATGTCGACTTGAAATTCAAAGACATTGGCTCTGTAATCTGTCCTCACCCGCAAGTGGCCATGTACAGAATAGCAAGGAGATTTCTTGTGGCACTGATGATTAACATCTATTCAAAGATCATTAAAACAAGGATGATGTAACTCCAAAGCCAATGAAAGCACTGATCCTTTGAGTTTTGATTCAGACAGAATGTACCAAAATGGCATCACGTCGATGTACAACATTATGTGCCGTCATAAGATCATTTGAAAACTTGTCGAGCTTCTTTATTTCGTTCCTCATTGTATTGCTGTTGCAGTAAATTTGATTATGATGCCAGATTGACCTTGAGAAATCTGTCACATACATAATCACTGCCAAAAGTAAAGCAAACTCCCACCCCCCCCCCTTCAGAACAATGCTGAATTAATCAGGGATTGCTTGCAGCAAACATCAATTTGCTCTCAAATAGCACTCTATCAAATATGCTTTTTTTACCTCAATATTGTTTTAAGGGGGGGGAGGGATCACTAGTCGTCAAATTTGACCAAAAGCTCACTACTGTGAAATAAATTTCATTATTCAATAGGTGCTCCAAGACTTTTGGCAGTGATTATAGCATCAATAGCCTACAATCATGATGATTATTGAAAGCGAATAAACATGAGGTAAAATACGCTAATTGCAACTCTCGTGTGCTTTCGCTGCTAGGACCTTTCAAAATAGGAATCGATGGCCTCAGTTTACACTTTTAGTTACCACAGCTTACTATTGATAAAAATGTGGATAAGTAAGCACTTTTTTATTTTAGGTTCCGTTTTCTTGAGAATTAAATGTACGCACTCAACAATGCAGAAGCAGAATGGAGGACACTTGAATATTGATGTACAAGAGAGATTTCTTAAAATAGAGCATGAGTACAAGCTAAAGCGTATTTCATAGGTCCAAATTTTAGCATTATCTATTTATCTGAAACGAGAATTATGAGAAATCTTATTATTTAAAGAACAAAGCCTGGCAAAGCAGTGTAAGGGCGTTTGGTGCTTGGAAAGCAATCTTCAAAGAAATTTTAAATTTTGCTATTCTCTTGTGTTTTACTGGAACCTTTGCTACTCTAATAGTTTGTGGCAATACATAAACAGTCACTTCTTCTCCTTTACCATCATATAAACTACACTTTCAAATACTTTGTCGTGCTTCGATAGTGCACATTTTAGTGCATGTTCTACTGAGCGTGACTTTCGTTCCGATTAAGCGCTTTTTATTGCCAGAATACTCATCACAAATTGTCCAACTACAAGTAACTGGTGACACTCTGGTTTACTAAGTTTGCTTATAAACATTCAAGAACTTGTTTTCTTTGTATTGCATTTTGAAGCAGTGTGAACTATGCTTCGTTTTTTTTACTTTTTAATGGGGTTTTCTATGACAGATTGACTGTGACTTTTAAGCTCTGTAGCATTACCCCTGCCTATACCATGTCACTTTGCATTTGATTGGAATGTCACATGGCTGTACTTGGTTTATTTGTCCATTTCTCTTTGCTAACTGGAGTTTTCTCCTGTCCCTTTCATTCTTTCATTTTGAGCACTAACTCCTCAAGGCCCAAGTTCATACTCTCTGTGTTCCTTGTACCTTGTGTTGCGTTCGATTTACTTCACATTTCAGTTTCTCTACCTAACACCTATTGAATGCTATGTCACTGTTATGGCACATTTTGACCTACCGTGCTTAAGAAGTGTCTGTTGGGGAAAGAACTTATCCTAGACTGCTGAGTTAGAGAGGTTCCTTTTCGAACCAACTTTATCGCTTCAGTGTTGCTACCAAGTTCCCAATTGCTGCAGATAAAACAGCTGGTGGACATCCCTTCCCTACTATTGCCCTAGGACTGCTTCGAGCTTCTTTGTAACCCCATACATTCTCTTCTTTATGTACTTGTTAAACAGATCCGATTCTCAACTACAGTCGCGTTTTAGATTTCACGACGAAACACACGAAGAATTGTGGCAAAGAGTGTTGTTCTTGAAAGCGATGATATCCGGGTCTCATTACTTTTCTCATTGGATTATTTTAACAAACTGCTTACGACACAATCAAGTCAATTTCCTAAGTCAACTTTGACATCCGTCCAATCGCATTTAAATATGGGCAGCTTGTTAGGTGATAATCTTAATTTCACCCGATAATGCCATTTACCTTTTGTCATGATCATTAAAAATAAGAGATATCATCTGTATGAGCTTTTAGTAGAACTACGTCAATGGCACTGATGGAAGCAACTTCACATTATCTACCGTCTCATTCCCAATCACGTGTACCTTGCCAAAATGGTATAGATGCAGTTGCTTATCTGTTTACTCTGTGACAACTTGGTGCTACCCCCATTCTCTGCTATGGGAATAAGGACAACTTTAGGTATCGATTAGATGAGTGATGAGTCTTGCAATTGGCTACCATCTTGTTCTGTATTCCAAAACGCATTCAGCGTGTGACATCCATGTAATTACTAGATTATAGAATATAATAAGTAATTCCACTGGATGAAGAGCACTATCAACCGTGCGAACTTCCTTTTTACTGTTATACTGCATCATATCAGTCCTGATTCTTTTGGTTTACAAATACACAATAGAATTCAAAAAAAAGCAGATTGCAGAAGCAAAGTAACGGGGCATTTGTACCTTGATGGACTGTCACGGTTAGATCACCACATAACTTTTCTTTGGTGATGACCAACTAAAACTTGCAGCGTTTGCTGCGGGGAATTTACTTTGTAGAACCTAGGGTTGATACGGATGCATTAGTCTAGTGTCTAAATGGTGCAGCTGTTATCCATTGGTGCTATATGAAATTTCTGTTTAGCACAGCTTTCTGTTTTGGTGCTCCATTATATCAGAAAACTAAGCATTGGATAGACTCAATCGTCACAGTTCCCTCGTTATCATGAATTCACAACAGAGATTCATTTGTGGATAAAGTTCAGCTGTCAAGATCCTATGATTCTGCATCCAGTTTTCGATGGAAACTGGCACCAAGGTTGGTAACACAGCTTGGATGCACTAAGTATCATTATCCGGATTTTTACGTAGACCATGGCCATTACTCTTTTGCTAGAAATCTTTTGTTTATTGATAATGAAGCCGACTTCGGTGACTCAATTTAATCTAAATCAATTAAGATTAAAGTTGAAATACTAATGTCTGCCCTTTTAAAGAAACGGTAAGCCGCTTATTTTTTGCTCTATGCGGCGTAATTTGAAGTCCATGATGAACGACACATGGAAACCCTTCGATAAGTTCATTAAGGCGGTACTTGTCTCGTCAAATAGGTCCTTAAGGTGCTTGCAAGCCATTTGGGATGCACGGGAAAGTTTCTGTTCATCACATCTGTAAGGCAACCACTCTTCTTATCAAATAGACAGCAGAGCATGAAAGTAGTGTTTCATTTCATTTGCTGCAATAGGGTATAGAGTTAAATTGCCATGTACACAATTCGTCGCGCTCCAATCAATCATTTCGGAAGCAGAGTCATTTAAAAATAGGAATCTTTACAAATGCTAATTACATTAATAGTTTGTGAGATGAACATCCTACAGAGTTATTTATGAATTTTTGCAGCAAATATGTGGAGCGATAGAGAGAGAAAGGTTTGAGATGGCCGAGAGAAGTTAAACAAGATAAGATGCCATTCTGTTGAAGAGGTCACCAGATTAATCATAATCGCTACCAACTAAACGCTGAAATAAATGGTTAATCCTCATGTTCATAAGAGATTTTCTGAGACTAAAAACCAATCCCCTTCAAGATTTTGTCTGCTTTATATCTGCGTGATAGACTTCTTGGAGTCTGAGGAGGTGAAGGCAAAGTTCTACATGCTAAGATGCAATATTGAATAAGGCACCTGTCAAATACTGCAGCATTTACGGGAATCACCAATAAGACAAACGAACATGTAGGACATTTGGACTTTCAAGATAATCTCCTATGTACTTTTATTACAGTAGTATTTAATATCTGTCTAATTTTTGCGTTTAGTGTTTGTGTGTGCGTGTGTGTATGTATGTGTGTGTGTGTGTGTGTGTGTGTGTGTGTGTGTGTGTGTGTGTGTGTGTGTGTGCGTGTGTGTGTGTGTGTGTGTGTGTGTGTGTGTGTGTGTTTTGGACCATTAGGTCGATGCAGACTTTTTGTGATCCCCTGAAAAAATTTTCATCTTGTTCAGATCCTTAATATGTTACTCATGAGCAAAACGAAGTGAGTATTAGCATCATCTGTTGGTTTATAAATTCTAGCAATATTAGTCTACTCCAATATGACAGGGGTATTTCCATCATTACTGAATGCACTACCTGACTATTTCTATTGATAAAGTTTAACTGCCTTTTACAACAATAGAATGTAAAGCTCAACGCAACGATCTTCATTTTCCGTAAATCTCTTCTGTTGCTTTCAACAATAAGGAATAAATGAAACTCTAAGTAGTAAAAGATGACTATAAATTTGATATAATATTTAGTAGCAAGGAACTACGAACAGCTCTAGGTCATTTTCTCCCCATTTTTCCATTCATAATTTGCTTACCGAACTTCTAAGAAATCAAATCTAACTTTGTTTATCGTACAGATCCATGCATACATCATTGCTAAGCATATACAATGTGCTATTAACATTCTGCACACGAGCATGCCAAATTAAGTCTAAGAGTGAACAGAATCAAGCTGCTCTTCTTTCTGAAGATATAATTATATACTTGACCATTGTATCGCACTTTGAAACACTGTAGATACCTCACTTAAGCTTTGAAATGCCCTGTTGATATTGAAAAATTTTGATATAACCCTAGTGGCTTATCCTAATTTGATTTCAAAGTCCTCAATATATCTTAATTTTATCAAGTAACTTTAGTCTAACTGGCCACAAAATTTTATTCTTTCTGTTTCCTATTTACTTCGCATTCCAGTGCAAAATTAAATCCTACTTCAATTCCATTTGTATCCATTTCCTTAATATTTACTAACACTGTCATAGCCTGTCATCTTGTCGCGAAAGGAGTGTTGGAATTCTCCAGCAATCTAGTAACGTTCCTCACAAAGACTATTAAAGCTTTGAGGTTGCATTAATGCGATAAATGCATAGCCTCTAAACCAACCTTGCCCATTCTTTGTGCTGGCATAAATGTCAAAAATAAATTCATTAGTCCACCGTAAGTCTGTTTCTCGCGGGGTTCAAAGAGTGGTGTATGTCAATGAGAACAAACCTTGCCAGACTGTAAGGAGATTACTGGTCATGAGAATTCTACCACTTTCTGCAATCCTAACAACGATGAATATTGTTAATACATTCACTCGTACATTTTGATGCTTCAAACAAACATGAATCTGAGCGTTTAATTATTAAGCACCGTCTCAGGATCAAAGAAGATGATTGCGCATATCTGTTCTTCAAGAGGATGGGGGAAATTTACGACAAAATTTCTAATCGATCTAGATCCATGCCGATCTCTCTGCTCTGAGAGAGGATTGGGAAGCTAATTTCATGATGAAACTATGAAATCATGTTTCTGTGACCGATGAAAGGAACCTCTGGAAGCTAAATGAAAGTATACCTAAATGCACCTGATCCACGCTGGCAAACCACAACGTGGGTTTCCATACAAAACTGAAATCCGATAAGACTTTTGGCTGTCATAACATTTTGAACGACCACTTTTAAGCTCACAGCTCTAGGTAGATTTGAAAAACTCAACCCTTACTGCTGTAGCATTTACAAAGGTTGAACGCAGTGTTGCAATTTAGGAAGATTCTTTTCTATAAAGTATAATGAATAAGCAACGAACAAATGAACCAACATCTTTGAAATTGAGACTAAAAATGATAGACTTTGCTGTGTTCAAATCAAGCCACAACCGTATTGACTGTGTTGTAAAGCTCTAAGGTATGGACACAACAGTCCCCAAGTCAGCGGTTACTTTACAGAAAGGTTGATCATAGAATGTCGGATGCAAGATTAGCTCATCTGTATCTGCTTGTGAAAATGCACGTCGGAGGTTGAGCAAATTCTAGCAGTGTCCTTATTTTCAGGCAAATCGATTCTCAGTGTTCTTTTAAAGTATACTCTTAAAAAGAGTGTAGTTTTTATTAATTAGCGGATAGTTATAGAATGTAGACCCTGGAAGCAATTATTCACAATTCTATGGAGATATGTGAATAGACCAGGTATGACACTTATACAACTGAAGTAGACAAGAGTTCGCTTTGCCTTCGACTCAAATTGCACAAAGCAAGCCATGTTTTATGCGCAATTTAAGGAAATGTTGCATGACTTTATTTTTATGGAAGGAATATCTCAAATATTCAAGGAGTATTAGCCTGTCTGTAAATGTAATACCATGTACATTAATTATCATGGATTGAAACTTTCGCAATGTCCAATTTGACGACACACAAAATGTGTTAGTCCCTGTGTACAGCCTCTTCTGTAGACTTAGTCAGGCTTAGGTCACACAGTTTGCATCTGAACCACGCCCTACTGTAGTGAATATGGAATTTGTATCTTACATTATAGTCAGCAATGCTGACAGCATCTTTAGAGCCTACAGTACAATACTGAAATATTACATTTCTTAACTGAATGCAAACTGGTAGGCTTGTGCAATGAGACTTCTATAGAAAGCTTAGGCATGTCCTCATTATATATATATATATATATTACTAAACAAGACCAAAATTTATATTCTTATTTAGGGTATCATGCGTTTCGTTGTGGATCTTCACCAGTGCTTGTGATGAAGATTCATGTAAGAAAGTTTGGAAATTTAAAGGAGAATATATATTTTTGTCTAAGTCTGTATTTATTTGTATATATTCAATGCATCTGTGTAGTATATAAAAATAAATAACAGAATAAATCGATGATGTATTTCTCTTAAACATTGGTCTTATATCTTCATCAGTAACATATAACTATATTGGACCATACTGCCATTGGCAGATTTTATCTTGATAGAAAACCTATATCCTATAATCTGAAGCATCGCATTGTTTTCAGTTGTAGAGACAGCACTGTACTATGGCACTGTACTATGCCATACACAGGAGTCGTATCTCTCGTATTCGTGTCCAAGAGGTACCATTTTGAATTGGAAGATCATGCTTCTATAGAAATATGGGCAATTGAACTCTGGTTTTACATTTGCCATATATATGCATCAAAAACACTAGCTATCAGGAATTATTTATGCATCAGAATATGGCTTTAGTCCATAAAACTCTGGATTTTATATGATAATATCGTATTGTTACAAGATTTCTACGGATAAAGATATTTCCTTCATCCGGCAATTAGAGTTGCATTATGTTCCTGTGACAAACCATAGCTTTGTTAAGTCCTCCTATTACTTCAGTCCAAAGCGATTTCGAAGATTTATTCCATTAATAAATGGCAAAATGCTTTCTCTATCATTGGATTTTATTAGGACAAGAAAAATGAGGTAAGTTTATAACAGGAAAAGATTGATTTAAACTTCAGTAGATAGGAAAAACAATTCGCAAGCAAGTTAATCCTTACTGTGAGCTTAGTATCCTTTGTCAAGGGTTTAATGCCAAGGGTTTAACGCTCTAGTGTAGCGGTGTGCTGGCGGTGTGCTGGCGGTGTGTACCTCTGCTTTAGACAAGAACACACGTTTTTATAAGACAATGGTTTTTAAGTAAGTGGTATTCGACTGCTGAAAAGATTAAGAAAGTTCAGTACTGGATTTTTGAGACCTTTGAAGGTTGCAAAGAAGTAATATATCTCCAAAATTCAAATAGCCGCGGAAAGCAATAATCGCTTCTATTCAATTTGTATCGATTTAGTGTGGTAATCTATTTATGAGAGTGTTTGTGTAGTTTAAGTCAGTCTGTGCAACACTGTATTGTTACGCAGATTCGACTATTCTTGTTAAGCCAGTCGTAAGAAAGTTTCAGTACTCAAAATCATGAAAAAGTATCAGTACTGGACGAAAATGCACTTTCTTAAATAATCGTGTTGCCAGTCACAGGGGAAGGAATGCCCAAGGACAACAAATTTTCGCTACTTGATTACTTAGATACATACTTCCTTATTTATTTATTTATTTATTTGAAAGCCTCAAAAGTAGCCTACCATTACCAGTCCTTGCCAATTGACATTACCAACTCAATAAAGTGACTAATATTCTCGGTTGATGCCAGCAGTATTCCACGATTAGGAACGCGGCGGTAGAGATTCGCTTATAGAATCAAGTCAATAATTATAGGTTGAACATCTTAAAAAGTATGACATTTTATGCAGCTGCGCGTGACAGTAACATAAAGGTATATTGGACCATAGTGCTAATGGTCGGTTTTATCATGACAATGTGCGTCCTGTCGTTTGAAGCGGTTTATTGTTTCCATTTGTAGAGACATGATTGTACTGTACCATAACCGGGATCTTCAGGTATTATTTTGTCCAGTCGAGCGAGGAAATAATGGCTGGGAATCACTAGAGTAAATTCGTGTTCAAGTGCCATGACTAATCCAAGATAAGACATATGAATGTTTGCACATAACGAGCCAGTGGGCCCTACGCATTGTGGCAGCTGGGCGTTGGAATTAAGCTAGCGGCGTTAGCTTTGCGGAGAGGTAATACTCTGATCATTTACCCACATGTGCCATTATTCATCAGACTTTAGAGGTGTATCAACCAGAGAAATATGAACCGTTTGTTATTACTTGTGTGTCTGACGATCTGTGTCGGCCATGGAAGGTCAAGTCTACAACACGTAAAGAGAAAGCAAGCCTACATGATGAATACTATAGAGCATTTGACAAAAAGAATTGAAATCCTGGATAGCAGGTATGAGCTATTACATTTAAGAACTTTTTTTAAGAATTTTTAATCCTTGTAGCATTCCTTCCGTTAGTTAACGTTTAAGGCACCTGAAGACAGACTTCAAGAGGAGTAAACTATTTTCCCACAGTGTTTCAAAATGTTATGACTATTATTGACCAACAAACATTTATCTTAGCAAATCAATAAAAGAGTAAACTGCCTCATTCAACACAAACCGAGTTCTCGGTTTACGACAGTGAAGAAGTATTTACTCTATCCACCAAAAGGGTTTATCTGAAATTTCAATGTATTTTTTCTCTTATTGTCATTTACCTCAAATATTTGTACATGGCCACTGAGTTTTATCAACAGAAGCTATTTCGCAACATTGCAATATTTTGCCCTTGTAGGTTAAGTAAAACTATCTAGACCAAACTACTAACCGCGAAAGGTCAAATACCAGACATTTCGCATGACTTATGTTCAATTCAAAATTTTTGGGCTCGATTTTGGTTGAACACTATCCACAGTTCTGGATACATGCTTAGCTTTATACCGCATAGGACATTATTGATCATTATCAGTATAAAGGCATAAAAAGATCTCAAGGAATCAAATTCAAGTCCATGAAGCTTGAGGGCACCTTAAAACACTCGTACACGTTTTTTCATAAAACAAGTTTTTTCTTCCGGTACTGACGCTGTCTTGGCTTTTCACGATTTCAGTTACTGAGACTCTTATGACTTTCTTAGCAAGAACACTATGGTGTTACACAAATAGATAGGCATTACACAAACTTAACACGTTAATACATAGGCTACCACAGGAAATTTATACACGTCAAATAAAAGCAATGACTGCCTTAAGTGAACTTTGGAAATTTAAAATTATATGACTTATCAACTTTCTTAGGTCTCAGAAATCCAGTACTGAACGTTCTTAGCATTTTGGGCCGCCTAGCACTACTCTTCTGTAAACCACACTTTTTTAAAAAGAGCGTGTACTTCTTCTGGATGCATACTTTTTTTAATTCTGTAGTCATCCCAGGTGCTGAAAGACATATCAAAATATGATAGAAAAATGCCACTTAACCCAGGTTTATCTTACTCCCTCTTATCGGTGACAGAACCATTTCCATGTGACACAAATTTTCTTGCAGATATAATCAGAGTAGATTCAATTTATCGATATTGGAATACAGAGTTTATCAACAGTCATGAGTCTAGTCATAAGGCTATCAGAAGAGTAGCCCGTCTGAATTCCACACTAATAGTTCCCGGGACAGGGATAAGAGTTATCAGGCTCACTGTAATGGTAATATAGATTTTATCTCGTTCCCAGGATCAAGATTGAGTAGCCTTGAACAGCCTACTGTTTTAATAACAGGTTTCAATCGTGTTCTATTCAGTTATAATGCTTCAATGAGGTTAATCATATTGGATTGTCCTCGAGTTTGTTTGACAGCGATTTTGCACTCCAGCACAGTGAATGGTCCTGTTCGAATTTTGCGTAGCTCTTTCACAATTTACATTCCTCTGGTTAACTTAATTCTTGAGCCTCGTGAAAAGAATTGTAAAGATAACGAAAATTACTTTAAGAATCAGCCCAATGGATGTAGTGAAGCGTCCACTAACCAGTTGAGACAGAGTGGCTCCGCGATCAAATGGGGCACAGCAAGCCATAGAATTGTCGTGGTTAGCAAGGGAGCGGTCATTATTCACGACAGGGGTGGGGACTGAAGAGGGGAAATGGTGGGTTAACTGAAAGAAATAAACTGTGTTAGGTGGGGTAGCAGAATAATTGTTGACCACATGGCTAGTGTAATAACATATACCATACGTAAGTGTAAATGCAGCCTTGTTTTACTGTTTCCTTTGGTGGGGTAAAGAAAATTTGACTTCAGCAAATTGTGAGGTAGCATTTTTTCAGGGCACATAATACTCACTCGTCGGTCCCCACCCCGGCCATAAATAATGACCGCTCCCTTATCAGTAACAACTGGCACAGGGTTTACAGTAATCAGTGTCCAGGGGAGAGCATCTAGTACTAGGTGAATTGGTCCTCATGTAAATCTGACAAACCGGACGATATTGTAATGAAAACTCTCGCGTACAGTTTTTGATGGGATAAAAGAATCTCCAATGTATTAAAGGCTGTCGCGGGATAACAGCCTCCGTAAGCTCTCTTGACTTCAATCGAGGGTGACATACTTTGTTCGTAGTTAAAATAGTTTGGTTTGGTCGTCATTGTTTGACAGTTGGTGATACTCTAAGTCGGGTAAAGTACTGCGCCTGCTCTTCTCATCATATATATTCCAGGCCTTCCGCCATACAAATGGTTGTTTCTACTCTTTGCTATTTTTATAAATGGCAATTCTGTTTTCCTTTCATATCCGCAAATTTGCTTTTTGAAGTTCTTTCTTAAATTTGTTTGCGCTTACTCCGACTAGTACTCAAGGACACAAAAGACGATACCCGCTATAGAAGATGTCCGCCTTTAACAAGCTTCCTGAAGCAGCATAAAAATCTGGGCGTCGCTTGGGAATTTTTATAGCAACATCCTCAATATAAATCATTTTCCGCTTTCCATTGCTTAGAAATCTCTCGTGTAGTACAACCCGTGCGACATAATTCTTCCCCTCCCATCTTATGCAGGAAAGGCCGTATTGTTGAACCTTATGTTAGACATGTATGCATCGACAAACTTTCTTGTTACAGTCGATTGTTGATTGTTCGTATTATGACTGACCTAGAGGAAAACCGCTGAATATGTGGCCGGATTTTCACCTGGATAATATATAACGGTGCATCTTAAGCTGCCCGCATCCTCAGTTAAAATCTCCTTTGAATTTTGCAAACAGTAACTTATCCGGCCTTTCATAAAGACTGTTTTCACAATGTATTCTTATAATTATGTCTATGATTTCCACAAAGCATTGCAGACACCATAATCTGGTGCCTTTTCACGGTGGAGAAGTGCATTTAACTAATCCTGATAACTGATGCAACGGCATTGTGGAGAGGAATCCTCTCCGAAGGCGAAGGGCTTCATTCTCAACCAATAATGCGCAGTAATGGTATAAACTATGGACGAATCTAAGCATGTCGGTTTATAGACGTGTCTCTATGAATTATTGCATTGCACAGATGCCCCAATATATGTTTGGAACTCTCTCCCAGATGATATAAAATTGTCATACAATGTGGGCAATTCCAGATGCTCATGAACAAGTGGTTCGCAAACAACCAATATGCCAGCATGGCCTGCAGCCAGTAGCAGTAGCTTTCATAATGCAATTTGTATTGCTGTATGTTAGTATGTATTAGTAATCAGTGCTATTGTAACACTAACAGTAAACAAGGTAATTATTATAATTATTATTATTATTAGCTGAATATAAAATGAAAGTCTCCATTATTGCTTTTTTTTTAATTCAATGTGAAGCAGCCAATATTACACTGCCTAGTTTTAGTGAGGTGTATTATTGTAGATTAGTTATTATTATCAAATGAACAATGTTTAAAATATGCAGTGATAATCACTTGTATTTTTGCAATCGGTTTAAAATAACGATATGTAGGCAAAGGTAGTAGAGACCTCACCAATGCAGGGCATTTTTAACATACTGGGGGGAACAGTCCCTTAGTGGGCCCAGTGAGTTCCCCAGCAGTGGCCTGCAAATTCAACAATTCTCCATAGCTATTTGGGCTTACTCAAACATAATTTTTAAGGATATACCGGTATTGATAAGGGTTATTCTAGCATTATGTAAAAAGAGGCATGATTTATTCATTGTGGACATAAAATCAATGTTTCCTATTTTCTATCATCTACAGCGCATGGTCTCAGAGTTCCCCCCAATAATACAAGGAATTGAACTTACTTTGGGTGGGCATTTCGAATGTTGAACTTATGTACCATTGTGTCGTGATATCGTAAACCAATACAATAAATCAGAAATCCTCTTAGTACTAACTTTGATTTTCATCAATCTGGATCGGTGAAATTCTACAAAATAGTTGAAAGGCCCAATTCTAATGGTGTTTAGTTGAGGCTGCACCACTAAGCCATCTGGTAATATCTATGGGATTACCCTGGTTAGAGAGTTAAATATTGCAATGGTTAAGCCGCAGTTTTTTCGAAAAAGTAATTAAAGTCACTGAGTCAGCGCCTTCCTCGACATCCTCGTTGTATCACATGCCCCAAAGAGCCTGTATACCATTCGGTATCTTGTCCCGTGGATCAAAACAGTTCATTTCATTTAAAAAGCATGTGTTCAGCATAAACCTGGTCTTTGTATGGCAGACCATCAAAGCTATCATTGTCAGATGAAGCACTGTTGTATTCTGTAACTGATATGGTAAATCCCATGAACGATGCTTGCATTGGGAGATAAAAAGTTCAGCAGTAGATTATTGAGACCGAAGAAAGTTGATATGTTGATGCACATTTACAATTCTAATTTCCACGCATGCCCATCATCTTTTTTGTTTAATTTTCATATATTTCCAGTGACAATGTATGTATTACAGTGTTAAGTCTGCTCAGTGCTTGTTTGCGTTTACAAGACTGCAGAGTTTCACATCTCTAATGTTCTTGTTAAGAAAGCCTTAAGAAAGTTTAAGTACTAGAATCATGAGAATGCTAAGAAAGCTTCAGTACTGAGCTATGTGAATAGTCTGTCTGTTGGCACTACAGAACTTTATTATAGCTCGACAAAGCGGGAATATTCTTTTTGCATACTGAAAAGCTTTTGTGCATCGAATGTTTATACTCTGACGAGTGTCAGACGAAAAAGAAGCTTTTCAGTATGTTATAAGAATGCTCCAACTTTTTCGAGCTATACAAAGGAAAATTTATTATAAAACTGTGTATGGATTGTTGAATTCGTGAGATAGAAGAAACAGCTCCCTTCTCTCGTCGCCTATATGTCAGGGGTGTTGCCATTGGGTATTCATTTGCTACTGGCTAATGTGAATGCCATAGGGCATTCACACAATGATTCTAGACCTACATCTAACTATTGACTTGTACACTATAGAGCAGAGTTTTAACCAATCGCTTCTGGCACTTACTACCACTATAGCAGTGATGTGTGACAGGTATCGATTTTGAATCACCTTCGGTGAACCCTAGTCAATTCTACGTAACAGAATCCTGTTTGGGATCATTTCATGTGTCGTGAGGTGGGAGCCACTAAAAGCCATACGGTAAACGTTTTCACAGTCTTTTAATTCCTGTTTGCAAATTCTAATAAAATTTTGCTTTTTCTGCTGCACTGTTAAGAAGTAATGGTTGCACAAAGATCTGGCTGATTCTTGCACAAATGAGATTGAAACACGGATTACACTTCAGCAGTCCATTCATCGATCGACTTTAGTTTGCTCGCATATTGATCAAACATATCACAGAAACGAAACCACAGAAATTAGATTATTCGAATTTCTATAGCACCTTGTGTGAAGAAATATGTTTGAAATTCTCATTGACCACAGTTTTGCTCAGCTCCATTGCACTGAGAATTTAATCACACTTTATTGCACTGGGGCAGGGAATAACGGTGTCAGAAGAGAAAGGCGTTTGTAAAATCTGCTGAGGGACAGGTGCCTCAAAAATTTTACCTCCACGTTTGACAAAGAAGTATTAAATTAGTTAATGAAGCTTCACAGTAGCCTAATGAAGCCTAGTATTGACATAATGAAGCCTCGCATTGACTTAAAAGGGGTTTCATGTATTTTAATAACGTCTCGCTGCCTCACATTTGCTTGAGGGGAGAAATACTAAAATACAATAGTCATTGCAATGCCTACGGACAATGATGTTGAACTGAAGCTTATCGGTCGTAGATTTTATTACTGAGACTGTCCGAAAATTTTTTAGCCCGAAGGTGCGTGTAGTGTTGCCACAGTGTTGCACGCAGCAGGTTTGTTTACTGCCTTTGAAGCAGTAAAAGGACTTAGTTTTATCTTCTTTTTTAGGCTTTCGCATCACACATTGGCTGTCAGGTCTCTAAGTTCCTTCAACTTTGTCCTTCCTCTTACCAACCATATTCGAAATACAAAAGTGCTAACTGTATTTTTGAATTTTCTCACGCTAGACTTGCAGACTTATCGCACAGGTGCTCAGAGCTAACCAGGCTCAAACGTGGCTCTCAAGGTCCTGCTGGCCCAGCCGGACCACAAGGACGTGATGGTCTCCCAGGCATATCTGGCAGAGACGGAGCCCCTGGTCGTGATGGAAGGGATTGTCCCTGTGGGTTCAATGTAGAACGACTTGGTGAAGAGAGGCTTGCATCACCTTTTGCATCGCGGAACAAAAGAACTGCCAGCTTATTACCAGCTAAGAATGCAACATTTGTACGTTTTGGTAGGACAGGTTGTCCTGAGATAGAAGGCATAGTGCCGCTAAAGGGAGGTAAGACACTTTGTATTATGTATTAGATTGGATTTTTGCATGGATTTACGAGTACGATATATATATATTTATCAAAGTTTTTAGCAAGTACTAACTGTATATATATATATATATATATATATATATATATATATATATATATATATATATATATATATATATATATATATATATATATACAATCAGTAGCTAGCGAGTAACCAGGATTTCTCCTTTTTTGGTGCAAACGGAAAGGTTGATATAATGCTCAGAAAAACCAGGAGAAAATTAAAATTCACCACCACCTGGGATCGAACCAAGGTCTCTCGCATTCCGGGCAAGCGTCTTAACCACTAGACCACAGTGGCTTGTTTTAACTCCCCTGGTTTTTAGCACCTTATGGTCACTTTCGGCTTTCACCTTTATCAAGCAGCTCTAATATATACAATCAGTAGCTAGCGAGTAACCAGGATTTCTCCTTTTTTGGTGCAAACGGAAAGGTTGATATAATGCTCAGAAAAACCAGGAGAAAATTAAAATTCACCACCACCTGGGATCGAACCAGGGTCTCTCGCATTCCGGGCAAGCGTCGTAACCACTAGACCACAGTGGCTTGTTTTAACTCCCCTGGTTTTTAGCACCTTATGGTCACTTTCGGCTTTCGCCTTTATCAAGCAGCTCTAATATATACAATCAGTATATATATATATATATATATATATATATATATATATATATATATATATATATATATATATATATATATATATATATATATATATATATATATATATATATATATATATATATATATATATATATATATATATGTATATATATTACCTTGATACTATTAGTGCTTGCTAAAACCTTTGATACTACGAATAAGATGGGCGCAAAAAGGACAAATTTTTTGCACACGGAAGCTTTTCGAACCTACGTTCTCATCAGGTGACTTTATTTACAAACATTGTTTAATGCTGTCCACCCATGTCAGATCATTTAGCGTTTGCAACGTGTTGTTGAATGAAGTTATACCTCCAAAATTCTCTTCATTAGATTTGCGTTTTGCAAATGTGTCGTTGAGCAAGCAATGTCGTTGGATGAAATGTTTGGATGCGTTTGACCAAGGCTTAAATGTTAAATGATTTCACTTCGGTAGCAATTAGAACATACCCAATATCAATCAACAAACCAGATGAGAAATGAATTACTTACATGCAGAGGCAATCTGATCTTTAATCATCTACATCCAGCTATTTGCATACCAAATCCAATATTTGTGCACTATGGAATACTAGATACGAATTCAATTTCCTTTGGAGTGTCAAATAGGTGAAGATCAGTTTCTTTACATCACATAAAGGACAGTTACTGTAGGTGCGTTTTTAGGCCGTTTCTTACCACTGAAAGCAGTTCCATACGAGTTATTTTCGCACTAATTACAGGCATCAGAGACCTCATGTTCTAAATTCCCCGTGGGATAGATGCTAGTAATGCCACAAAGGGTATGCAATCCCATTGGGATCATAGCAACAATACGAAAGATTATCTCAACCCTGTGGGTAGAAAATGCAAATTTATGGATATTTGTCTCTTCAAAAATCTATTATCGTAACATGTAAGATATTTCGAGGCACATTAGGAGGTAGAGTTTGCTCAAAGTTACTCAATAAATTGTTACTTATTATGAACTGGCTTCAATAGTCAGTAACTGCCATGTGTTGGGGATTACTTCTCTTTGGCCCTCAAGCAAATTTAAGACGAAAACACTTTTTTGCCTAGAAACTTAGAAGAAGTGGAAATTTGATGAAAGACAACTAGTTCCAGCGGATGTATTACCGGCCATGTTTGTACTCTCGGTGTTTATTAGAAAAAGAAGACGCTATTGGGATTTTGAACCATTGCTCGGCTTCCTTCACTTTCACCATCTTTTCAGCACCGGCTTTTCCTTGAATTCGCTTCAATGTTTCCCTTGATTTCCTGATTACAAGCCTCTTGGCACATTGTAGTGTCGCAGTTGTAAAGTAGTGCGCCGTTTTTAGTAGGACACTTATTAGAATAATAAGGTTCAAAATTAATGAAATTTAAGATAATGGAATATATGAATATGATGCAAGGTTAAGTTTAATCAATATTTTGAGTTTTTGATTAATCTTTTGTTGCATAAAACATGCGTGTGAGTTGGGTACATATGCAAGAATGAGTAGTCAATAGAAATGTTGCATATTTTCATTTGGGACTGTTGTCAAATACAGAGTTATATACCCAGATGCTATCGAGGACTACATTGGAATTGATGATATACATAGAGAAGAAATAGTGCTTTCAGATTAAGTCTTATACTGTAGGTGGCAAGTTCATTGTTCTGTACTGTTCTTACTTTGCTTTCCTGATGAAGTAACACATCAAGCAAAAGTTACAATGAAAAAGCACACTGCTATGGAATATCAAAAGTTGCATTGAAACCAATTCTGTGACCTCTCCGTATATGCTTAAGTACCTTTTGGAGTTCGATATAGTGTCTACTATAGTTTCATCTTGCCCACACTTTGTGGTATCTGAAGACGAGAGTGTGGCCTTGGCAATTTACAAGTGTGGTCAACTGTTGATAACGTTAAAACTCTTGAAGTTTCTATTATCCTATTAGACCATCAACTCATACGATAATCTTTGCAACACTTCATGGCATGCCAGAAAGAATGTATAGCGCGTTTAAACATATAATCAAACATATGATGGCAGCACCTGTGGCTTTGAAGATTCGCAGGGTATGCTCACTAAAAAATTCGCTTAGGGCACAACCAAAGTTTATCGTAGCATACTGTGGTATTAGAAATTTTCCTTAAAAATGCACTGGTGTCAGAGGGCGTAACTCTGAACTGAAGTGAATGACTCTCTACGTTTTTAGGGCTTTTATTTCACAATATCCGTTTGCAAGAATTTCACTGCAATTGATAGGAATGCATCACTTCCCTTTTCAGGAAGAACAACAATCGATTACGTCGCTATGAACCCAAAATATAAATGCTCGCCTCTTCACGAAGGGCCAACAAAACAGGAAATCCCAGGATTTCATCATTTTCCTGATATTCAATTCCTTACTCCGAAGTATAGTGTTAAATACAGAGTCAGACACCATTCACCGTTCAAGAACAAACAGGAACTGCACGGTAAAGAGGTCCCCTGTATTTCCTGCATGGTGACGCAAGTAGAGTCGAGTTTGATGTTGCAAGGTGCTACTGAGTGCCCAGAGAACTGGAGCTTAGTCTACAATGGGTACGTCATGTCTGAAAATTGGAATCACCTGCGAACTGAGAACATTTGCGTAGATATGAAAGCAGAAAAGCTGAATGCGCCTTCGTATGATGGAAAAGTAACTACTTTGACGGCAATTGAAGCGGTATGTCACGGCAAATCGTGTGGAACAGATTTGGACAGCAAGGCAGTGAAGTGTGTTGTATGTATTTTACGGAATCCTGATAGTAAAAGATAGCAAACAACAGTGCTTAATGCTAAAGTAGACAATCCCAAATAAGCATAAAGAACGCTTGCGATTTCATATTTTAAAGTTATATATCGTTCAAGTTAAAATTCCGATAGAGTTGAACATTAATGAAAGAAAGAGAATGCGCTGAATTGATGTTATTTCAAAACACCGAGGAGGGACAAAATTGCAACTTTTTATTGAATTTTGTTCTATTTAAAGTGTCAGGTTATTTTAACTAGACTCTTTTATGATATATAGCCAAGCATTGTACAAAGAAAAACCTCAGCAAACTACCAAGTTCTCCTTCCACTAAACAGCACTTCTTTACATTTCCGTTAAACCCTCCAGTGCACGCTTTTCAGATGTGCACAAAAGTGTCTTGTGAGTATATATATATTGATATATTTCCGAGTAAAAGCATTAAAACCAACATTAAAAGAACACTTTCATTTGGTTTTTGTGCTTTTACTCGGAAATATCTTACTCTGCCCGTTGCATTGAGCACTCTGATTAAATAGTTCTTCGAATTATTATTATGTGTGTGTGTGTGTGAATATATATATATATATATATATATATAATATATATATATATATATATATATATATATATATATATATATATATAAATATATATTATATATATATATATATATATATATATATATATATATATATATATATATATATATATATATATATATATATATATGCATATGAATATAATATCACTAAATCATAGCATAGGCGCATCCACGTAGTATATAATTAGTAGAAGAAATCAATAAGATGCTTTTCTCCAATGTAGACGTTTCGATAATTACCTTTATATATTTATGAGTACTGATGAAGATATTAATTGAAACGGCTGCATTTAAGAAAAGCACTCTTTTGATTGACTCTGTTATATATATATAAATATACGCATATGTTTATATATGTATGTATATTTGTATATCTGTGTATGCACAACCTTCTTTAATATATACGTATATCCTTTATGAATACGCATTATCATCTGCTTATGCTTACGAACAAGTCCTCATTGTGCGAGATGTTCTTTCTGTTCTTAGAAATGCTGCTTGAAATTATTTTTCAAAAGTAAATCACATTCTTCAATCATTGGCCATATTTTTTGCCTTTTAATACTGCATGTCATATCGTAGGACAAACAATGGTAAGAAGAACTATTAGAATCCTTGCCAGGAAACACCTGCCACACAAAACTTACCCTAAATATTTGCATTGGTATTGCCTTATATGATGGGAAGAAAGAGGAACGAAAAACAAACAATCTCATTGAGAAACTGATGCAAAATTGGAGTTATTTACAAAATTCAAAAGTTTAAAAATGTTAGTAAAGCTGTAGGGTATGTTAAATGCACAAAACACTAAAAAGCAAGAAATTTAAGTTCTAATTTCTAGGTAGATGACTAATTTACTAAAAACAAACCTACTGTACATCTTAAGTATATGATAAACTGCCACATTTTGATAGTTGCTCCACTAGAAAGAGTACCTTAGCACAAAGCAGCTACTCCCTGTCGATAAGTTACAAAAGCTATGCTATGCAAGCTTTAAATATTAAACTATTTTCCATTGATCTTACAAAATATATAGTGACGTTAAATATCGAACTCTCTCCCTGTTTCAAAATTAAGAGTAAGTATACAGTGTTCCATTTCATTCAAGCTACTTTTGTTCTGGGTAAACGTCCTTGATACTTTACTGTTGTCAAAGTAAGAAACCATACAAGTGAGCTCTGCAAACTTTGTTTTACATTCCTTTACATACAAGGATTTGGAGAAACAGCTCTTAACTTAGTTCGCAAAGCAAAAACTCAGGCAGTCAACACAAAACATCTTTAACATGCATAACAAGAAACTAGAAAATCAGTTCCTTTGATACGAAGATAGAAGAAGCTCCAAATTCTATGCTTGCTTCAAAATGATTCATTCTCCTCGCTCCAAGAAAGTCAGCAAGAGGCAGCAATAGGTGTCTGATCCCAGTGTCCGTAAGAAAATAAAATCGACAGCAAAATGAACCACAGTTATTAACTTATGTACAAACATTGAAAAAATACCATATCACTTTTCTACAGCTTAGCAATTGAAGTGGGTTCCAAAAGGGAATCTTAGATAATAGCTTTGCATAACGAGATGGAATCGAGTGAAGCTCCACAAGAACCGTTTCTATGGCCTCTCCTTCTTAATATTCATTTTCCGTGCATTGTTAGCTTTCAAATACTTACGGTTCTACATTTGAAGATCAATAAAACAATTTTTATTTGTCACCTATGCTCCCGGTAATGACTGACGGTGAAACATCATGCAGTTTCTTCTGAAGCTTCTAATTCGGCAGCCTTCTCATCAATGTGTTTTTGAAATGGAGGCAAGTAATTTGGAAAGTCAATCTCGTATCCATATCTTTGCCTTCTTACTTCTTTTGCAACTAGAAGATCAGTCTGAAAAAGAACAACCAATGCAGATAGGTTATTTTTTACGTCAATGCAGCCATGACAAATTTGAGAAGGAGCTTACTGCGTCTAACTGATATCTATGGGCCTAGATCTACTACCTACAAAGGATAACCAAATGATTGGAAGTATGCAACCATAAAGCAGTTATTTTATTGTACAGTACCACTTAGTATCCCCTAAGTCCAATCTCTTTGAAACGTCCTGGATATGCTTATATGTAGATGAAAAGTCGGTTGGTACTACAGAACTTCACTACAGCACGAAAAAGCGGCACCATGTTTTAGGCATACCCATAAGTATGCCTAAAACACGGTGCCGCTTTTTCGTGCTGTAGTTATATGTAGATATAAGATCCAATAAAGATAAAGTATTATCTAGTATCGTACGCCATAGCTTTTCATAAGGAACCACTCCATATGGAAACTACATATAGAAGGCTTCAAAATGTAATAAACTTTTACTCTTGGCGATAAAATACGTTAGGAACTTTCAATTTCAAAAATTTTCATCACTTCAAGCAATCGAGAACTAAGAAGCTAAATTCGCATAAACTGTGTGTAATCCTTGAAGCAACTCGTAGACGGGAGATTCGCTGAAATATACAGTGATAATACTGCCTTATTTCAACACCGAGCACTTACAGCGTCTATAGCACTGAATTTCCAGATAGAACCGGGAATTAAGGAACTTTTATTACTAAAAGATGGTGAAAAGAAAGTCCAAAAATAAGACAGTTTTAGAACTGGCTCTTCTGCTACCTTCTTGCAAAAACACGTGCATGGTCAAACCCTATATCTGAGATGCAGTACCATCATCTTTAAAGGGAAATTCTCACAAAGATGCCGTTATGTCAGACTCAAGTTTACCTACATAATTTTAATGTAAACAAAGCGACTCCTGTGGTAACTTACAGTTGTTTGCTGCGGAACCCAAACACGTCTAGGGATGAAAGTAATTGATTCTTGTTGTTCATGTGCCATACCAATCACAGATGCAGCTCTGAGCACAGAGTTTTTCCTTTTTACTAACTCATCTCCAACCTGAGGAATCTGCAAAGAGCCAAACACAATATAGAGTACTTATGTACTACTCATACCACCGCAGATGAACTCCAATCTACAACTTACCAGCTCGTTTGTATCATACTATTGGTACAAACCATCCAGGTTAGCGCTACACATAAGGTATGAATAAATCTACAAAACTTTTTAATTTTAAAAGGCACGAGCTGTAACAATAAGGAACGATTCTAGCCAACATAGCGCAGGAGTATATTAGCCAACAAAGGTACGAATAGGCTTACTCTTTAGTCCCAAATAGACAGGGGGTTGGAATAGTAGGGGTAGTTGGAGATTTCCTAAAAACTTAATAAACGAGGGGTTGAAATAACCTGAGCGAGTGAAAATTTCTCAGTTATAATAGCTATGAATGAGTTTCACTACTTATTTCAACTGCAAGCAAAATCAAAATCATGATTTTCTCACGATACGCAATATTTGATCGAATTACAGACACGATAATAATAAGAATGCCAAGGGTGGAATTTTTTCAAAAAATTATTAAGCGGATGGATACGTTTATCTGGGAATCAAGACCAATTGGTTTGAACTACCACACCCAACCGTACCCGGTACCGTACCGTACCCGGTCATTGTGAATGGGCAAAACCACCCTCATATACTATAGAAATCCTATGTCTACTTCCTCATGTATCAAAAGAAGGAATGAATGAACCTGATTATAGCGGTTTGAGAAAAGAAAGAAAGTCCATTTGGGTCTAGCCACAAGTTGAATTTACCTTTGGAATCTCTCATATCGAAAAACACGCAGTAGTACAAATATTTGTAAATATTTGTAAACATTTTCAGACACATGTAAACATTTGCAGACATTTTACACCAGACACCGATTGAAATTGCGGACTAAGATAGAAGATCACGATATACGAGAAATAACAAAACTTTGAAGCCCAAATTGATGCATTTCCTTGTAATAAGAAAGTTGTTTGTAAGTTAGAAGAAATAAATTGCTTAAAAAGTTTAGAAGGATTAATACTGGATTTGTGAAAGTTGAGAAAGTCTAGAAGTCATCTAATTTGCTTAATTGGCATAAGTTCTCTTTGGCTGTATATGCATTCCAGTGTCATTTCTGTGTAGTTCCTGTCTGCCTTGTTAACGTCGCAGTGGTGCAAAATCTCAAACATTCTTGCTAAGAAAATCTTAAGAAAACTATAAGCCCCCCCCCATGCTAGAGCTACAAATTGCTAACAAGCCACCCTCCAATTAATCCCCGTCACAGATGTTGAAGACATTGCAATCAAGTATATTTAGGTTAGTCTATCTATATTGTGAATGAACAGAGCTTTGAAAATAAGTTGCTTTATTGGGCATGTTCCATAACACCATATAAGCCCCTCTCTCGAAAGCGTCCCGTCAAAAAACATCACAAAGAAAAAAGCCTCCCCAGTGGTAATAAATTCGAAAATTTCCGATAGGCAATTTTGTGAAAATAATGAGGGTTCCAACAAAATTTCTTTGCATCGACGCAAAGAAAAAAATTATATGGCGCAAAAGAAGAAATTGATCGGTCATTCTCAATATAGTAGCCCTCTACACATGATAAGCATTTTCAACTGTTAGTACTATTTGTAGTCTACCATTATCATGGTGTTGACCCTAAAAATATCAATCAAATGATGGACTCCAGTTGATGGGCTAAAAGCCTATTAATTTGGTAATTTGCTTCATGGGAGTGAAGCGATTACAAATTAAATTCCCATGCTTTCATCTACAACATGTTAACACTTTAATCGACTTCTTTGACCTGGGCTTCTTGAGGCCAATAAACTTCTGTGTCATTAGCTGGAAACACCATCCTATCAATATGATAAGCTTTGCTTATCTAATAACCGATCTACAATACTCGCCAAAAGCCCTTGGGATACTTACAAAAAACTGATAAAAAACCACTTTACTCTACATCTTATCATCACTGTCTACATCTACGCACACCCTCTTTCCCCCAGAACAATGTTGGTTCGTCTGTGGGACATCTGAGGCTGACTTGCACGTGAACGTTTCCCATTATTGCATATACTTCTCCCAAAAACCAATATTGTTTGAGGGGGGATGAAAGTTCATTGCAGAATACAAAAAGTGCAAAGTGTCCCAGGACTTTTGGGGCGATTATTGTAGATGTTTAGAATGGGTCTATGAAAAGCAAGGTCATGCAGCTTTAACATCAGGCTGAGGAAACTCTTTTTCTAGGCCTAATGAGCTCAGAAGGTGGCAGATTTGATGAGAACAAGTAGAAGTCATTTCATAAGAAAGTTTTCCTCGCCTGATACTCAAGCTTTCTTTGCTTTTCATGATTTCGGTACTGAAACTCATAAGACTTTCTTAGGACGAATCCCCTAGTTTACGTACCACTTCAGAGTGCCAAAAGAAATCTATCCAAATTAAGTAAAAGCGATGAATTTCTTGCGTTCTACTTTCTAATAAATCATTTTCGTTAAAAAAGAACCGGGATGCACAAGACGAATCGGGTAAATAGGGGAAGATGATTTGAATGGGTAATACACTGCTGCAACACCCAGATAATGAAGCATGGAAAAATAATGTCACACTCCGAGATGGATTCTCGGGTGGAATCTGAATTAAGAGCAGGCAGATTTAAGATACATGACACGAGTGGCTAAGCTGCCTTACGAGGACAAGAGCCGCAAACATGTCAACAACATAAATGTGACATACATTCAACACATTAAATGAACTACGAGAAACTCTACGATTTCACACCGAACAGAGGTAGCAAATAGGAAATAAGCCCCTTCCTAATTCAAAAGAAAACTTGTCCTCCTTATGTATCTACTAGCCTAACATAAACATTACTTGAGTCGCAGATTACGTGTCAAAGAGTCGCATATGACGGGCAAGCAGCTGTTTATCCACTCCTGGTATATGGCATGTCCATACATTTTAAAGATCAAGTAAAGCTTCTGTATATTCCAGGTGAAGACAGAGAACAATGATATCACCAATGAGGAGTAAAAGGATCTGCCTTACCTGATCGCTTTGGTCCCCTTGGTTGGCATCTTTTTGGTTGCTTGCTTTCTTTTCAGCTGTAGCGGACTTGGGTGCTTTTTTACGCTGAGTCTTACCTCTTGCACCTCCTAAAGATGAAGCATATACAGTTTAATCAATATGCATACTTACAATTGAACGGAATCTCAGAGACAACAAAAAAGTAGTTATTCATATATATATATATATATATATAGCAATTCATATTTAAAGACAAGAGCTACTCTATCGGTTTCGCATCCATACCAATTGCTTTCACATGAAGTGATTAAAAACATTACTTGTGAATAGAATAGATAAATAACGAAAAAAGCCAGAGGAAAAATATGTAGAAGGTAAATAACAGTAATTCCGGACAAATTGACAAACACGATAACGGAGAAAGCATTGGATATACGATAGTCGTAAAAAGTCCCGGACATTCTGCACTTTTTGTATTCTGCAATGAACTTTCATCCCCCCTCTCCCCCTGAAGCAATGTTGGTTTTTAGGAGAAGTATATGCGATAATGGGAAAATTCCACTTGCATGCCAACGTCAAGTGTCCCATAAACGAACCAATATTGTTCTAGGGGGAAGGGGGTGCGTGTTTTAAGCAACTATGACAATATGTAGAGGAAAGTGGCTTTTTATCAGTTTTTTCTAGGTGTCCCAAGGACTTTTGGCGAGTATTGTACATCAGCAAACTGATCAAATAGGAAGTGTTAATAGTTTGTGAATAGATGCACTGAACGTACGCTTTTTATCAGATGGCGGTGGTACTTCATCGCATCTTTTCTGTACAATAGCTACTACCCTTGGGTCAGCATAGGCCTTTGCTACGTCGAGTGCCGTTTGTCCTTTCTTGTTCTCCACGTACATTTTAGCCCTGAAATAAAAATGAAATTAACACCAGGCCTAGAGCTTTGTCTGCGCTAGAAGCAGCTTTGATAGAACAGCGTTTGAGCACCAAACCAGTTTGACTAGTGGGGAAATGGTGCACATACTCAGATACTCAGATACTCAGGGATGTATGGTGCGTCACACCCCCCCCCCAATATCTTTGAATCGTTAAAACCATTGGTCATACAGTAGGGAATTTAGCGCCAATTTGGAGTTTGACTAAATTTCAAAATGCAATTTATCTATTCTGTTGGGTATGGTTGATAATAAGCAAACACTTTTTTTGCGATATTGCAAATAACTTGCTGTTTTGGGAAATAAAGTAGTTCAAAAATGCAATAGTTGATCACTTTTGTGCCTAACGCACCCCAAGCGAAATTGTCTAAGTACACCCCTGCACGTACTATATATTATATCATATCCCAATGTATAAAATAATGAGCAAAACATACGAGAGAAACATACCCTTTACTAATTAGAAATGCTACGACATTCTCTCTGGAACTCTCAATAGCCCTCATCAGTGGAGTGCCACCATTTGCCGTTTGCGTATCAAGTTCTGCCCCCTTATCAAGGAGAAACTGGACAACGTCCAACTGCCCAGCGTGGCAAGCAAAATGTAAGGGGCTCCATTTGAAATTATCCTTGGCATTTACATCAGCACTATTAGATAAAAAAATTTTAAAATTCCATGAATAAAGAAATATATCTCATTCTACTTCTTTGCCTATAGGCAAAGATAGAGCATAGAAAAAAAATTGAATTCTGCAAAGTGAAAAGCCAAAGCAGTAAAAAGTTTGAAGGGATACCACAAGCTAGATAAATTTCACTTGAGAGAATGAGTTATCTGTATCTATAGACTCCTTTGTGTGAGATAATTAAGAGCATAACTTATAGTATTGGCGAACCGCAAATAACAAAATTATTGCCTGTTATCAACTGTTATTAAGAAAATGGTTGACCTTAACTTGATTTTAGCTAGAGGAAATTTTAACTTCAGAGAGAATTCATAAATAGGAATGAATTAAAGCTAAAGTAGAATTCCAAATTTACCCTCAAAAATTTCTAATATAATGAATTAAATCTAAACTGAAATAAAAAGTCAATTGATTTGCCTGTACTTCATGAGACAGGGTGAAGATAGGCAAATATTAAGGCAGAGCAGTCAACAGGCCTACAAAAATACACAGAAAATCAAACAGTATCAACTAATCGTGTGGTGCATTACAGGAAAGCAACCTTTCACGCTCTAATAGGAGAACAGTACAGAGTATCTTATAAGGATATTTGACTACTGGGTCAAGCCTATACAAGGGCCCAATTCGAGTATGCCCAGAGAGGAGCTATCGAATATGCCTTTCATCTTGTGCAAGGTCTGGATTCCAGACTGACATTTGGCCATTTAAATTTTCAGGAAAATCATTCAAAGTTTTTAAAAGGGGCCAAGCTAGTGGGAGAAAACTTTAAATGATGCTTTTTTAGTGGGGCCACGAAGAGGGCCCACAGGGCTAATGAACCAGTAGTAAAAATGTGTAAAAGATGTCCTGGAATATTATAACCTAAAATTATATACTTTATGTATCAAGTATGAGAATTGGAGAGTCCATTGAAAGAACCAAAAAAGTGGTGAACAACAAAGAGGCAAAAACGGAATCTCGCTGATGGCAAACAGGACTTACTTTTGTTCAATGAGGAATTTCACCATTTCAATATGGCCTTCAAGGCATGCTATCATAAGTGGAGTTTTGTAGTATTTATCTCTTTGATCTACACCAGTCCCTCTTAAAAATGCATTTTTCAATGTCTCTACATCGTTAAATTTAGCGGCCCCTGTAACACTCACGTATGTTCTATCTGTAAAGATAAAAGTAAGAGCTTACGTTTTTAAGAAAATCAAAAATCATACTGACCAGTCGGTTTAGCTAGTTCCTGGGTCTAAAAACGCATCCTACGCGTGCTCATAGCAATACAGCACTAATTGTAATTCATCTGAAGCTGCTAAGGAGCCATTACGTGATAAAAGATTGATTCTTTTCCACAAAACAATGGCCTAATGTATACAAAAGAACGTGAAAACGACACAGTTCTTCTTCGATGTCTTGTTCGACTTGGTTCAAGAAGTATTTCATTTCTGGATGATCACTTTGCGTGGATTTGCAGATAGGGCATATCTATTTAATGCAAGCAGGTCATTAAAACTGGCACAAATTAATATGTGTGCTCAAGACATAAATTGAGATTTCTTACATATTAGAAAATATCAAGATTCATTATTTCCGTCCTTATATAGCCTATTAGTTTCCAATATCTACGATGTCTATCCTGCAATTCCACGGGAAGACCACACCCCCATGCTATCAACAATGTGGAGCTGTACAAATCTCTTATTTTAGGGTCTGCTCACAATGAAATCGATGAAACTAAGAGCCGCCGCTACATTATTTCTTGGGTCCTAGAAGACTATTTAACAAATGAAGAAATCAACTCATCTGCAGCCAATCTTAAATCTGTTCTAATTCAATGCTTAAGCAATTCAGTCTTCTGTAGATATGGCAAAGCATTTCGTGCTGATGAAGTACGTTCTGTTATAAAATTGAATACAGTAACACACACTAAACAATATTGTCTTATTTTGAAACGCATGTAATGTGATTTAGGCTCGTAAGTTCCACTCTACTCGAACAGCCTCATTTAGAGATTAAAGCTGGCTAATCCTAGTCTCATTCTTACCTGGATAAGTAAGATACCAAGCTGAGTCGTCTTGAATTGGGTGAATCGGAGGATTATCCCGATCAAACCGTGTATTGTCTGTAAAATGCTACGATAGAATTGTCACTTAAACAGAAGTGTTGAAACTTCGATAAGATTCCAAAACTATTATGCAATCCTGAGTTTCGATCCCAGTCAACAATCTGTTGAGGAGTACTAAGATGCTAGTTACAATAGCAGATATGCAAAAACTAATTGTATAACCAATATAAGCATACAACATGGATTCCCATTTATCTATATTACATGCCACGCCTAACTCTATGAATGAAGGCAGTGCTGACATGTATGCAAAATACAATTTTAACTAGAGAGCAGAACAATTGGATATTGTCAATGTAAATAGGTACCTTGAAAATATTGGAATGCTCTAAAAGGTTAGTAAATCAACTAAAACCAGAAACCAGATAATGATCTCGTACCATATATCTTTCCAAGTAGCAAGCAGGAGGTCCTCCCTTTTTAGTTCTTGGACCATCGGGTGTTTGACATATTGGCATTACGATTTTCGTCTTCCCCTTTGAAGGAAATGAACATCAATTAATAAAAAAACAGGTGCTCTCATAACAAACATGAACAATTTCTATGGGGTACAACAGAGGTGGACAATATTTCTACTTACTCGGAACCAGGTATCTGGTCTAAGAATTTACTACAAAATATCTAATGGTGTAGACTTATATAATTTCCATTTGTACACGCTTGTCTGTTGCAGATTTATTATTTATCTATTGCTCTATAAACCTGCGGATAAAATGTTACTTCATACGACTTCAAATCAGGAGTTTCAAAGATTTCTTTCTCCTAAGTTAGTGCCTGACTTCTCTCACTAGAGTTTCTCATTTTTTTTCATCAGTTCTAGGTTTTTCTGTGAAGACCTCTACAAATATTGCTAACAAAAACAACTTTCTGGGAGCGTTCTGTTAGAATAACTGAAGAAGCACAAGCATGAACACGAGCTACGTAAATATGGTAGCAAATGCTTCTTTAGAAATTAAAAAATTACGTAGATTAAGTATAAAGTGATAACTGACATTTTTTACATTGGATATATCATGTTATTATAATCAAATAGCACAAAAGAATAACAGGATGATGAACAAATAATAGTGAATGTTCTATCTTTTATCAATTCAGTATTTTCTTAACAATGAAAAATACATTGCCTTGATCAAAGGGCAATCTCAAGCACAAAACTGATAAGATTGTGATCCACATGAAACCTTGACCTACAAAATTCATTTCTCTAATGAATATGCTATCGAGTAAATCTCTTTCCGAGAAATTTTTTAACATTGAAGATCCATATTTTAAAAAAACATTGAATTCCAAATATACAGGGTAGATAGAATGAGGCACAACTTCAGTTTAAAGCAAAGCAAAAGCAAACTATTTGATTACCAAATTTCATGACTACACATGGAAAATAACCAAGGACAATCTGCTTTAGATTTAATACTTACTTTCTTACGTTTTCCTCCTTTCTTGCCACCTCCTTTCTTCTTTTTCTGTTGGAATAAAACGCTGATTGTTATCGTTTATTTTCTAATCCAATACAAGAAATTTACTAATCTATACGATTGAAGGCGATGTAATATTTCCTGTTGTTGAATCTAGAAGGTGCTCGCGAACATCTGCTGTAAAATAACAACAGATTCAGTAGATTATGTTCTTTTGACAAAATTATCTGTAAGCTTCAGAATTGTAAATAAACGGATTAGAGTATTGAAAATCCACAGAAAAAGGTAGCATAAAAAATCTAAAATTGCATTATCATCTTCACTGCTTGGTCTTTCTATTTGAAAGCGAAATACTTAAAGAAATATAGATAAATGTCAAAGAATATTGTTTTAGCTGACAATATCCCATCCCAACCTAGAGGCTGGAAATATATTGAGAGTACAACAAAAACTGCTTTGCCCATTGATGAAAATATGCTAACGTAGAACAACTACAGTGATATGATCTTCTCCTGATTAAATTTTATTTAATCAAAAGGGAGACTCCAAGTTCCGATCATCATATATTCGGAATGAATTGCGTAAATTTTATCTCACCTTGCCACCATCTATTGTGTAAAGCTGTTGATAAGAAAAGCAAAATCAGAATTCTGTTATCAGACTCTATATCGGGAATGCAGTGGAGGGGGGCTTAGGGGGCTCAGCTCCTTTGTTTAATGAAGAGAGCTTTTAGGCGGCCTAGCCATCCATCCAGTAAGGGTATGCTGGTTTGGTGAAGTCCTAACTTGGCAGTATGAATCAGCCCTCTACCATGGTTCTATGTATCTTTACATTAAGTAAGTATAACTTTTTCATAACTTTGTATGTATTTAGGGTTGAACAGCCTAGAATTAACTTTGAGTGCGCTCATGGACGTGGTCCATAAAGCGGCCTGCACGACAGCACCTCTTGTTAACTTTTTAGTACGGTACCACTGCTCTATATCAAACAAACGATTAAAGCAGATGTCTATCGCTATGAAAACTTCTGAGATAGAGAAAATTCTTTAGGGTTTTAGAAAGATCCAATTTATCCTAGGACTTATATACTGCTACGTCCTAATTTCCAATTTAAGGGAGTGTTTTGACACACTCAAGATTCTTCGATTCAAATAAATGTATCTGCCCAGTCTATCTGTTATTCACTGCCGTAATAAAACAAATTTACAAGAGGCAACATAGAAAGCTTCAAAATAATAGACCTGAACTGTAGACAATGGAGCTGATGGCCTACATACAATAAAAACAAAAAGCATATGATTTAGAAGCAAACATCTACGACCTATCTAGCACATCTGGCGAACTTCAAAATATTGTTACCTTGTTAACAAACTTTCTACCAGTTAAGAACAGGTTGTAATCAACAATGTCAGACTTCAGAGGATCATGAAGGCTACAAATCAGTTTCATCTTGTCCTCTTCCAACGGCGCTTCTAAGATATAACGGAGATTTTAAGTCAGAACTAGGGTGTTCTGGCAGTCAGTTGAAAAACATTACACCTGCTTGATGCAACATTAAACACTTGAGGCGCTTGCTGAGAAAAATGGATAAAACTCTGATATTTGGCTTGGAGTTTTTTTGCGCACATTGGGGCTTGCACGTGAACTTCTACTTGAAATACTTCCTGCTACAGTATAGATATTAACAGTATAAATAGCTTTCATTCTTTCACTTATTCTAGTAGACTACGAGCAGATAGTTTTGTATACAGTATATAAACATACAGTACTTATATATATGGAGCATTATATGATAACTTTTATTATTATATCTTATATTATTATATATATGTGTGCATATGTATATTTATATATACATACATACATACACACACACACACACACATATATATATATATATATATATATATATATATATATATATATATATATATATATATATATATATATATATATATATATATATATATATATAGAATAAACCACAAATATACTATCCTTTAAGTAAACGTTTCGATCAGAATCTTCATCAGTACTCTTCATCGGTACTGATGAAGATTCTGATCGAAACGTTTACTTAAAGGATAGTATATTTGTGGTTTATTCTATTTATGTAATTTATATACGTTGTGGATGCGGCTTAGGTTTAGTTTGTATATATATATATATATATATATATATATATATATATATATATATATATATATATATATATATATATATATATATATATATATATATATATATATATATATATATATATATATATATATATATATATATATAAACAAATAGTAATACAGATAACCTAGGCCTGCATAAAGTGCTCAATACTTACGTAGGGCTTTGAATAAGAATGAAATAGTAATCAAAAACGCGCTGTAGCTATATATATGTATATATATACCGCTTTGTATATTATACCGGTTTCATCCGAGTACGGAATCCTCAGCGAACTGGACAGCGCCAGTCTTACGCTCAAATTTATGGAGAAGTTGTACATAGTGATGCGTTAAATTACATGAAAGTACCAAGCATCGACATATGTGACGTTTAATCGACTTAGTCTCGATTCAATTCTGGCGTATACTTTTGAATGAAATAAATTTCCTTCGATTAATCGTCTTATAGGTCGATGCTTGGTACTTTCATCTAATTTAATCCATCACTATGTACAACTTCTCCATAAATTTGAGCTTAAGACTGGCATTGTCCAGTTCGCTGAGGGTTCCGTACTCGGATGAAACCGGTATAATATACAAAGTGGTTTTTATTTTCTATGTACTTTTCTGCATTTGGATGAAGATAGATAGATTGGTGATATATATATATATATATATATATATATATATATATATATATATATATATATATATATATATATATATATATATATATATATATATATATATATATATATATATATATATATATATATATATATATATGTATGTATGTATGTAATTGAAGTGATATAGGTAATAACAACTACTACAACTGCAACAACAACAATAATAGAAAGCTAAATAAATGAAAACAACATAGCAGTGTAACACTATTACCTTATTTCCTCGAAAGAGCGCCCCGGGTGCTCATTTAAAAATTCAACCTTCGAGAGTGGGCGTTCATTCAAGGAGGGCGCTCAGTTAAAAATCAGCCAATAAATTAACTGTTTTGCGACCGCATTAAACAACTGATGACCATAACAACTTGAAATAGCGACTATTTGATAGCTAAAGGCAATCTATGTAGCGAACATTACGCAAAGTCAACAGAATGATAACAAGATGTAATAAAATTATAGAGTGACGGCAAGGGAGGATTTTTCAGGGGAGGTACTCATTAAAGGAGGGCGCTCTTCCGAAGGGGGTGCTCTTTCGAGGAAATATGGTATGTAAATCTGTAATAACTGAAAAGGACAGATGAATGCATAATTTAATGATACAAATGCAAATAGGGATAAACCTTAAAATAACTTCGATAGAAAGTTTGAAGAGCTTACTATTCGATTGCAATACCGACGTGAATTCATGAGAGCTGATTTTTCCACGTCTGCTTCCATCTGTATCTGGATCATATTTCCAAAAGTCTTTAGTTAACAATTTCGATTTTTCTAACATCCAATCATACAACTAATACAAAAGAAATAAAGTCAAGAAAATAAAGAGATACTGAAAAGACCACTGTCGACATAAAAATGGAATCTGAAAAGCTCAAGCTTACTATTGATTTAATTAGGGAAATAAAACTTCCGTTGCAAA
Organism: Mastigias papua; assembly: GCA_964019165.1. Taxonomy (NCBI): domain Eukaryota; kingdom Metazoa; phylum Cnidaria; class Scyphozoa; order Rhizostomeae; family Mastigiidae; genus Mastigias; species Mastigias papua. The sequence continues at coordinate 6,160,796 of OZ025273.1, read as the reverse complement.
CCATAGAAGTGGTGAACATTTCTGCATAATGATGGGGGCAATTTTTACATTGGGTCAAATGTTTTATATTCATTGGATAGTTGTGTGTCATGTGACATTTCTGTTATTGCATTGTTGTCTATTGCATTGTTGTAATGTGGATGAAGTGCTTCAGCTAAGGCCAAATCTTTGAAGTCTTCCTTCATATTTTTTTCCGTCGGAGTACCGAAATGCTAACAAGCAGATCTTCAGGTCCAAATCATACAAGGAACAGTGCGATAGAAAGCAAACTATAAGTTAGAAATGGAATGAAGTAAAATACCCTTATGGGAATCATTAAAATTTTTTGTTCCTTACCCTTACAGCCCATTTCTCAGTGCCTGGTTTACCCGGCTTTACTTTCTCTGCCTTGCGACATTCCTTCATTGCCTCCTTGTGTTCTCCATCCTTGGCTAATAATCTCGGTGTTCGCCCATTCCCGTTTTTAACCAAGACTGGACAGCCTGGAAAAATACATACGCATAAATTTTGCTGTGGTTTGGCCACGGGTGCTAATATTAGAAGGAAGTACATGGTAGATGTAGATGACCAGACATAAAATATTCCTACATCCAGCCTCTGTTCCTCTGTTGATCCTTAGTATATTTCATATTATTCAATCAATTGCAAGATTCTGAAGCTACATATCAAGTTCTTTCCCTATGAAACACTATCAAGCAAATAAGAGATAGGTATTAATATACACAAGAACTGTACCTCTTTGGGCAAGGAACTTGCAAATGGGCCCGTAACCTTGCATAGCTGCAAGGTGCATTGGCGTATCACCACTTGACGATATGACCCCCATTTCACCACCATACGCTGATAAAACCCTTAACGTTGCCAAATGGCCATGCAAAGATGCTCTAGAAAATATCCAATCGATACAATCAGTTAAATTGGCAATTAGGAAGCTGTAGTATACATCGAACTACTCGTTGAATGATATCTAGCTTTTTCAATAGACGCTTTCGTTATCTATATCTAAAGATAATTCATAGTGGTAACATATTCTGATGCAGAAGAGAGAATATTGTTCAAGCGACATTCATTAAACCAAGGATACTTTAGAGCATTGACAAATCTCCGCTGATTATTTGACCATCAATACAAATTTTACATCCACCACAATTTAATTATTTGATGTAAAAAACAAGCAAATATCAATAATGCAGATCCATGGGCGTAGGGGGGCGTTAAATTTAGGGGGCTGCAAACTCTATGCCCGAATCACTGATATTTTGTCCGAATGGGTTGTTGCTTAGCCCTTTTAAGCTGCAGCTATTTATGGAAAAAATATTGTTTTTCTGAAGAAATTTCCCGAACGAAATAGATCTCTGTTCAGTTTGGAGGGCTGCTGTCCTCCCAATGTTTTTACGTTATATCGAGTATGATGCAAAGCAAGTTGTAAGCTACCATTAACCTGAATTCAATTAAATGCTAGTTTACTGTATCCTTTCTTATATTCCATCATGATTATCAATACAATAAATGTTCTCAACTCTAAGTTAATATCGCTCTTCCCCTTGATTATTTGTTGCCCCACTGTACTATTGATCGCAGTTTCTCCTTACACTAAATTTACTGTGCATCTATTTGTAAAACAACGCCTTACTCATGGGATGGATGCCTTGACTCTTTATCTGCCAGATTGACATTAGCTCCGTATTCAAGCAGTGCTCTCACGCACTCAATAGAGCCATTAGCACAAGCCAGAAGCAGTCCAGTCTCACCAGTTTTCTGCACAACAATAGATCGAATTAAAATATACTATTGCAATGACAAACATAAGCTAGAAAGCTGCAGAAACATATTCCATACAAGGAAGAGGTAGCGTGTGACTAAGAAATCAAGTGTATAGATTGCTAGTAACAGAATCTTGACCAACTGATAGTAGCTGCTGGGTGAATGGCGAAATTAAAGGCTATTTCTCCTAAAATGCTATTATGGATGCTGGTCTGCTGTGCTTCACTTTTCCACAGAGTTTCTCAGCAAAATACGTCTTCAAACTATATAAGAAAAGAAAGACCTTGCATCTCTGTGAATACAGAGGATAACATATATTTATCAAATGAAATTCTATGAAGATGAGATTTACACAATTTGCATGCTACATCTTCTTGAGCACCATGAAGGTTATCATTGTTCAAACTGGACCTTGACAAATAGCCAGAGTAAATAAGCATGCATCTAACAATATTTGAACCAAACAAAACCTATATTTGCTGCAAATAACACATGTGTATAAAAAAATGCTATCATAATGAAGTGAAAGAGTTAGTCAAAAAATATGTATTACATTTTCTCTGCCATTTCACTTCTTATTGCATCTCCCTAATTTTCCCCTTAATAAGAGAATATAGTAAAGAGCTCAATTAAAAGTTAGAGTACATAAGGTAATCACCTCTATATGATAATCTGGGTCAACTCCAGAATCTAGCATTATTTGCAAATGTTTATCTAGCTTTTCTCTTGCAGCAACAATCACCAATGATTCACCATTATTCCCCTGAATCAGAAAATATACTTCTCACAATAATTTGAATGCTAACTATAACACCTATCAGCTATAACAATACAGGAAAAGGATAAAGCAGGAATACCACTGCAAACAGATAAGGATCATATCTTTTAGAACAGTTAACCGCAACATCTTCTATATTCTTCATTCCAGAAAGTTGAGTTCCTCCAAGCATTTGAGACATAAAATATTGTTTTCAATTTCTTATGCACCACCTAGTACAATATATAGCATGTTTAAATAGTATTTAGTAGAAAGGCATTTCTGCAAGATGGAAAGAGACTTGCATTACCAGTCCTATCCCTGATATCAATGAACCCTAAATTATATAACCAAAGTTGAATTGAAATATTATTTAATGAGTAAAATGCAAAGCAAAGAGACATGCATAGCTCATTGAGACTTACAACATTGTGCTGGTATGCTCCATATTTCAAGGATAGCTCTAGACATTCCTGGTGCCTTTTTGTTGCGTGTAAGCAATAAAATAGAATATTTTTTCCTTCCTTGTCTCTTGCTGAGAAAAAATACAGCAGAGCACATAGTTTAGCTTCATCTCTATTTAAAATCATAATATTGAATGAATGGTGAACTTGCTATTGGTACAGAGGGCTGTCACTTCACCAACCCCATGAAGCAGCTTTATTGGAAAGCAATGAAAGCAGACCACTTTCCCAAATGGTATTATAGAACAGTCTAAACAACATTCAAAATCTTTCACTTAACTTTGCCATATTAAACTCTGGAAATGTTCCACAAAACATTATTTTAATTGCATTGGCAATTAGTTACACTAACCAGTTACACTAAAAAATACTCCCATTCTGCATAATAAGTAGGGATGCTTATAAAGGAGGCACAGGGGCAAGTGCCCTTTCTGTTCTTCATTAGGGAAGCAGGGGGGGGGGCAAAAGTGGAATTTGTTGAAAAATTTCAACTTTATGCTCATTCTTGACCTAGCTTCAAAAGTCTTTGCTGAAGCCTTGCAACATTAATTTTGATACTGCATGACTAGCTCAAATTATGAAAAAGCCAACATAATAAAATGTAGTTTACAATATGTCATTGTAGTTTACAAGATGTCAATGAAGTTGGTTATAATGAACAAAGTTACATGTTGCAAAACACTTTTATCATTTACCCTTTATTCATTCTGGCCTTCCTAGTGGTATATTGACAAGAAAATTTATGACTGAAATTGTGTGAACATTAAACAACATCCATTCCCATCAAGTTGTAAAATAACAAGTAACATAGTACCAAAATTACCAGTCAGATCAGCATGTGCTTCAGCAAGAAGCTTAAGTGACTGAATATGGCCATAATCTGCAGCACACATTGATGGTGTTTTGCCAAGTGAGTCTGACACATTTGGATCTGCACCCAAGCTTAGCAAATGAGATATCATTGCTTCATTGTTTGCACAGGCAGCTTGGTGAAGTGCTGTCTCCCCATACTCTGGCTCTAAGAAACAATTTAAAAAATTAGATTTATTCATTATGCTAATTGACGCAAACATATAAATATATATTATATATTAATATATAAATATAGCATATCAATATATATATATTTATATATATATATATATATATATATATATATATATATATATATATATATATATATATATATATATATATATATATTTATATATATATATATATATATATATATATATATATATATATATATATATATATATATATATATATATATATATATATATATATATATAAGATTCATGGCCTTTCAGTATTTAATAGTGACCCGCATGTCAAAATTATAACTTGAATGATTGCGCTTACTTTACTTCTCTGATACTTTTTCACTGTCAAAACATAAACACGCAAAATTATGTTAAGTTTAGAAAATTATATGTAAGGTTGTTTATACTACTTAATGTAAAAGTTAAATAACTTGATGGATGAAATATGAATCTTATTGATAATATAAAACATACCGGAAAAATTTATTAAATTTGGAATTCCATTATTTATCAGTTTCTCAACTTGGTCTGCATCTTCTTTCCGTACTGATTGCAATAATTTTAAAACTTGCAAACGCTCCAGTCGATTCTCAGCAACGGGCATACTTCCAATTCACTTGCTTTCGTTTGTGGGTATGACCAAAACCTATTCCTATTGGACTCTCATTCTGAACAAATGCATTTTACACAGCGCGGTTTCCAAATACACAGAATCTCATCTATGGCCTTGCTCAGAAAGCTGATCTAAATGTTTCATTAATGTGCCGGATAAAGAGCATCGCACAAGAAATACAAAACCACCTCAGTCGTCTTTTGGCAAATGGTCCTTCTTCTGCAGCCACAAGATTAATAACTACTGTTGCTTGGATACGGGAAACTTTCATGTCTGCCTCATGTTCAAAGCCGGCAAAATATCCGAATGAGGCCATCATTCTTGCAGTTTTCAATTTGCACATGGGGGCTTCGAAAAGACAACAAAGTTTTATGCTATAGTTTAACTACCTCATAGTGACAATGCAGTCAGAATATCCGCGATCGGCAACCATCATGCTTGATACTTCGATGGTATATATGTTTTGTTTTATCACTGCTTCATACTTATGTGCGTTTGAAGTGGCTTTGGGATCAGGGTGTTGGGAAAACTAGTTTAACTAGAAGCCTTGTTCACATAGTTTAATGTTTTGTTTCTTTAGGGTGAAGTCGAGTGTGAACTTTATTGGTATCATGCTCCAAGAACCTGCAAGAACTTCTATGAGCTTGTAAGTATCCTCCTTAATTAGCGCGATTTGTCAATTCAAGTACATGTGAATGTTATGCAGTGTATTTTTGGCGATGCAGAGTTTACAAAGTAGCCAGATTGCTGTCATTACCTATTATATTAGTACTGCTTCACACAAAAGTCTGGCTGACACCTTTGCCATGTCTTCGTTGTAACTTAACCTGGCAGCACTGGTTGCTTGTTTTTCGTCTTTACCATACTTTTTTGCCATGTCCTCCCTAGTTATTTATTTTTGTGTTTATTCTAGGCAAAAAGAGGATACTATAACAATATAAAATTTCACAGAGTGATTTCAGTAAGCTGTTTTGTATTATGTTATAAACTACTTTTCATTCTTGTTCTTTTCTCCTTTCAATAGATGAGTATAAAGACTTTATTGCAAGATTTTTTTGTAGAATTTCATGATTCAAACTGGAGATCCAACTGGTACAGGTAGAGGAGGCTCATCAATTTATGGGTAAGAACAGTTTCATTTCATGTTTATCTTTCAGTTCAAAGAATTGCTTTTCGTAGTATTTCAATAAATAGCACATCCATGTATTCTGATTATAAGCAAAAAATTTCTGGCCTAGTGAAAGTGAATTCCATTTATTTTTCAGACCACATTTTGAAGATGAAATTCATAAGGAACTAAAGCATGTTGGTGCTGGAGTGTTGTCAATGGCAAACAGGTTATAATAATTTTCTGTTTGTCTGTCTGTCTGTATGTTTGTTTGCCTGTCTGTTGTATTATTAAACCATATAAATTATCCTGTTAGGGACCTTTTGGCAGTACTATCAATATTTTCTTTAGCATGTTTTGAAAATATGTAGTAGCTACTGGATTCTCTTCTGGAATTGGCTTTGTTCTCTACACTTTTGCTATGCTTAAACTGATATTTATCTCTACCAAATCTGTTATATATCAACTCTTTTGTGTGATTTGTAATTTAATGAGGTTATCATGCCAAATGAATATAAGAAAGAATATAGATGAATTTTGCTTAACATTCTAAGTATAATGGAAAATGTTCATCCCTCCCCTTGTCAGCTTTGTAATAACAAATGCAATATACTGAATAAATGCAGATTCAATTAATCAACAAGTTTATATTATATTGAGTATTTATGTCTACAACTTACAAAATACTTTCATTGTACCCACAGTGGACCAAATACTAATGGCAGCCAGTTTTTCATAACTTTAGCTCCTACCCAGTGGCTTGATGGTAAGCATTCTTATTCACATATGCACATAATTCAATAGTTTATGTGCTGTAACCATTTAATTTCATTTTGAGAGTTGCCCTTCCACAGAGCCAATTTTCCAGGGACCCTCTTACTAAAACAAATACTAGTCGTAAGCTTATTTTCTTTTAATTGTTGGTCTTTCTGATTCTAACTTTCATCTGGTGCCTTTTCTGGAGCTTTCTGTGTGATCACAGTATACGTTTGAACAAGTATGGATGTAGACTTTCATGTTTCTTGTAATGCACTTTGTGCTATTCCTATATTATTGTGTAGTATTGCTCCCCTCTTACGGACAATATTTTGTGTTTCTTTTAGGCAAGCATTCAATATTTGGTCGCATTAAGGGGGGCATGGAGATTGTAAAAAGGTTGGGGCAAGTACCAACAGATAATAATGATCGGTGAGTTACGAGACCATATTGTAAGCCATTAAGATCTTTAAATATTGTATACAAAGTTTCTAACTTACTTTGTTTCATATGTTGTATTTGATGTCACTGTGTACCTTAGTCATCCCATTCAATGGGAGACTGTTTCCAACACCTTATACATTTGCTTATTCACAGTATCTGATTGTGTTTTGTATTCTATTTCAGGCCATTGCAAGATATATATATTATAAAAGCAACTCCAGTTGACAAAGCTTAGTACAACATGGAAGCATCACATTTGCCTATAAGTTGTTTCCTGTATTATATTTATATACTTTTGATAGAACTGAAATGAGTGTATCTTTCAATTTTGATCAACTCTCCTACTGCTATTCATCAAGGAATAAAAAGAGGTCCATATGGTCATTATATAATAGACATTTGAAGGAAGGCAATAAGTGTCATTGATATTTGTAGTAGTATGGCTCATTTGGCAAGTCATCTACTGAGGAGAGTGGAGAATATACAGTATATGCCCTCCTTTGAATTGACTCAAATCCAGCAGAGATGTAGAAACGTTCAATGAAGAAAATCAGGGATATCACAAGAACCCTTTGGTTGGGGTGTGTGTAACCTTCAATTCCTGTGGTTGGGGGTGTGTAGCTTTCAATTCCTCACAAAGTACCTGGTATTAACAATTTAACAAGCTAATTTTACCTGAATCTTCCCATAATCAGAAAAGTTGGGGGGGGATTTCACTCCCCCCTACCACCTCCTCGATCGCTACATCCTCGGATAGAATCTATAAGCCTAAAGTACAATGTCTTTGCCACCATCTTTGTAGCCCTCAAAAGGTTTTTCTATGGGTACCCTGTGGTATTTCGTTTGAATCACTTTTGCATAGACACCCCTCATCGACAGGAAGACTGTGTGAACAGGAGGCCTAGTCGAAAGCGTCTTCAAAGGTCTGGTTTCTGGAGAGGAAAAGAGCACGAAATGGCCGTTGATGAATTGACATTCGTGTTAAAATCGATTGCAACTGACTTTTCACTGAACAATGAAGACTCCAGACGTCAAACAAGATTCAACATAGCGTTTGTATGCTTTGGCCTAATGGTTCTCATGTGTTTTCTATCAGTTTACTACCTGGATTTCACCGTTGCCCTCATTGTAATCGCAATATGGATATTCTGCTAAAGTGCACACGTGGAAAGTGCATCGAACTTAATGGATAGTAACCGTTGCTTTCGATAAACTCGTGGTGTGAACTGATGCAAGTCAAAGTTGGAGACATCGTTGTTATGGGAACGCATTATCTACAACGTGTTCCAGTATCTTTCCGGCCAGTGACTTTGTAGGCATTACTTATCGTCATTGGAAAGGTATTTCTTTTACCAGTCAACTGTACAAATTGTTTCTCTGGCGTACTTATTCTGCAGCTAAATGCTGTTGTGTTGTTTCTCAAACAACGTATCATTCATAGGCTGGCGTTGCGAATACAACAACAACACTATCAAGAGTGTAAACAGTTGAGAGTATACAGTAGTTGGAATATTTTCATGAAAAATGTCTCTCGTATCAATGTTTGTAAACATCCTGAGAGATCTGGAAATCCCTATGACAGACATTAAACAAAAGAGTATTGTTTCGCTTGTGATTGTCTTCTCAGAATATAACGTTTAGAAGCAAAGAATCTATAACAAAGTTCTCGTTTCCATCACTCTGATTAGCTTTTCTTTATCTTTCAAGCAAGCTATACACCAAAGGAAAGGGAAGCCAAATGCAATTTGTATCGGTGAAAGGGTTCACCACGAGATAAACGGCTAACGATGAACTGGTAAACAAGCTCAATTCTGAGAGCGCTTGGGACGCACTTCCAGTTAACGTATATCAACAAAGGCCATGAGAACAAAGAGAACATATTGCTTTTGCATACAAGTGCATGTTGGGCTCATACCTCAGTTTGGTCAATAAAGAACTTCTGGGATCAAATGGTCATTGTTATAGATCATTGAAAAAATGTCATATTTCTTTTTAATCTTAAGACTTTTACTATTTTCTATCAACAGAACATGATATAAAACTGTTATTTCACTAATTCAAAATGTAAACTATTAAATATCAAGACCAAGTTTCGTATTGTAAATGTCTCGTAGAATCTAATTTTTTCAAATACAGTTCAGCTTCTTCCGACGATAATTTTCCATGTTGTGTTGCAATATCTTTCAAACTTTCCATTACAGCTGCTGGCATGTCTTTAGCATTTCTAGTGGATAAGTTATCAACTAAAAGTAATGATTTTTTCAAACTTTATTTCTTGAATGTAATCTCAAAATCGACAAATGCAAATCTCTCTATGAGGTAATTTACAGAAGGCTGGCTAACTGAAGTAGTAAAGAAAGAGCATACCAAACTTTAATGCAAATCCAAGAAAAGATAAGAAACTTGTACGCGAATAGTTTACGAATTCTAGGTCATACCAACGGATGTTCCTGGTTAATACAATTTTCGAACAAGTAAATTTGAGCTGATGACTTTTAATACCCCTTCTATTACACATTTGGGGACAAGAGCTTGATGAAGTACTTAATACCCCCAAGATAACCAATACAGAGATTAACAAAATTTTTCTTACAAATACTAATAATAAGGAAAATAATAAATACTATTGCACTTGTTAATAAAGAATCACACTTTCATTATGTAAGTACTGCTATCACCAAGGATTTCTGTATAAAAAATGTTGATATAGATACGAAATTCAAAGTTAATATTATGCAAAACGTAGGCCATCTATCCTCCGTTTAAAGGTAATAAATTATAGTTTATACGTGAGGTCGACTGGCAATCCAGTACACATTATCATTGCGTCGCCGTAAAAGGGAAAAATATTTTCAAGCATGTGTTCCGACTTTAGGTAGAAACAGATCATGAAATCTTATTTGACTTTAATTGAATGAAAAGAAATGCAATCGCAGGAACTTTGGTTAAATTTCTTCAAAACAGTGAATTTTTGTTGCTGGATAATTTCACAATGACACCGGAATTCTGTATTTCCTTTCCAAAAAGAATTCGTAACATAACACAACATAACATAACACGACATGACATGACATAACATGACATAACATAAGATAAGATAACATAACATAACATAACAACATAACATAACAACATAACATAACATGACATGACATAACATAACACAACATAACATAACATAACATAACATAACATAACATAACATAACATAACATAACATAACATAACATAACATAACATAACATAACATAACATAACATAACATAACATAACATAACACAAATACATTCTGTAAGGCCAAAAGCCTACTAAGGTTCCAATTACTAACTACTTCTTAGAGCAACTGTAATTTTAAATATCATCACAAAAACCAAAGAGCGCTTCTTACCCTGCTATATAAAAGTATCCTTTTTGCACCTCGATTATCCCCCATACGAGCTGTGAAAACTCTTTTATTCTGTGCTGTACATAGATCTTATCCTCCTGAAAAGAAAGATACGTCGACATAAAGTTCGTTGATATAAACAAATGACAATAATACTAATACTGATCACAACATTCTACTTTTCTAATGTGTTATCCCAACTGCCTTTTGTCCATTTAGAAAGCACAATTCCCCTAAAAATTGAAGGCATATTCTCTGTAGAAGTTCGAATCGTTTTCATAGGTGAATTACATTTGCATAGCAGAAGATTGGCGTACCTTGTATTCAGTTTACATAACATTTGATGCGCTAATATTACCCTTGATAATAAGAAGCTTCTCCAGTCTTTAAAGCAATTTATCCCATTAATTTTCCACGTTTGATTAAGAGGACATTGTACTGGCAATGATAATTTCAACAGATAGAGAGACGCCAGTGATCTATGAAATCTTGATTTTAAAAGAAACTGAGCTATGTTGATAACTAAACCAATGAAATAATGGGTGTACCGTTTGAGAATATGAAATACTACAATAATCAGCTTGCCTGATCACGTGAGAAGGCTGTGAAGATCTTCAAATGCTTAGAAGAACACAGTACGTCCCATTCCTCTTTGAAAAAGAAATCCTTGTCTTTATTTCTTGATCCAAAGAACAGCACATTACCTAAGATCAAAGAATGCAAATCGTAAACAAAATATTTATCGAATTAGATAAATTTTAAGATACATAAAAGCCACCCTTAGACGAATTACTATTTTCGTTTAACTGATACAAAGATACTTGGCTGAGGAACTGAATGGATAAATAAAAGACTCAAAGGACTACCAAATGAATGAAGTCTAAACGCATGACTGGCTGGCTGCCTGGCTGACTGGCTGCCTGGCTGATTGACTCGTTAGCTGATTGGCTGGCTGGTAAGTCTGACTATCTGACTACTTTGCTAGATAGTTAGCAGATCGACTGACTTGCTGACATCAACAAACAAGATAGCTCAAAATGTATGACTTTAAACTAGAAGGGTACCTCTCTGATCTTTCGAAGCTCTCTCCTGTACAATGGATCTAAATGGTGCAACCCCAGTACCTGCACAAAGATACGCAAGTTCAATCAGTACAGCACAATCGACTAGGATAACAACAATGAGATTATCGAATGAAGGAAATTTCAAAATTCATAACAGCTGCTTCAAGATGGATAAGAACAACGAGGGTTAAATCGAGTTGTACTAAAATAAAGTGGACAGTTATGTAAAGTGATTACCTGGTCCAACCATGATGATGGGTATTGTAGGGTCCTTTGGAAGCATAATGCTACCTTTAGCTACCCATAATCTTATCTTTGTATTCCTAAAGTCATTCTCTTTGAATGAAGCTAGCCAGTTTGAGCACACACCTAAACGAGGCCGGTGAAGATTGGTTCTGTATTCGACCACTGCCATCAAGATGTGAATTTGGTTTGGGTGAACCTACGAACAAAGAAAATCCAGCTATTTCAAGGACTCGTCGCTAGAGTCAGATTGATGCTTTACAACGATGATGATGGTTTCTGAAGTTCTAGTCAAAACTTTAGTGAAAGCAACGATTGAATGATGATGACCGTCGCCTGAAACAGTGAATGAGTATTGGTGTAACGAAGATTTGAAAGCTACTGTTGATAATGGTTATGATAATGATGGTAATAAAGATGATGGTGATGATGGAAATGATGACAATGTTGATAGCAACACTACTTAATAAAATCATCATTATCAAGTTGTAGAAGTAATTTTCACTAGTATTAATTTTATCACATAAAGAAATAAACCATTGAAAACTCCTGAAATGCTAGATATCGCTACAATTTGTTAGTAATATTTTTTTAATATCTAAATGCAAAATTTATAGAATGGATTTAACACAAAAATATGATTGCATACACAAATGTGTTTGAATAAATTGATAGTAGCAATAGCATAAACAGTGATATTACTATAAAGTGATGACTTAGTGGTAAATTTTCGACATTATTATTCGCAATTCTTGAGCCAAACTCTCAATTTTGGACTTAATTTAATTTTTATATCTTTTTCCATATTTTATAGTCAATCCTTTCCTGATTCCAACTTACAGAAATACAACGCACCTTCTGAAATTTTTATTCTGCTAACATCTTATTGAAAAGGAAAGTAAGATATTTTCCAGCATTATCTGGTACAAATATGCAATCTCTTCGAAACATTTACTGAAGTCTTCCAGTAGTGCCTGACGCTCCACTATAAAGTGAATAAGCACGCGCATATTACATTCCGCTTTTGACCTTATTCGATTTATGACTTCATTTTGACCAAGCTTGACTTTAAACATTTTAGACCACCCTAGTGATGACGTTAATAATGGTCATATGAAGTTCGTGATGATAATGATTTATTATGAAAAATATGGTGATCATGATTAACAAAACTTCCAACTTTTATAATATGATTAGACTTTCCAATTTCTGTCGATTAAACATTAACTTTTTCAACCCAAAAGCATCATCAAATCTAATAACTGCCAATATTCATTCTTATTGCCAATACGTAATTGCCGCTAGTCAATTCTTATTCCTCAGAGCAAGTCGTATTTAGACAGCTGCATACAAAACCGTAAAGGAGGGAGACTCTTTTCGGCTAATGTTATTAAAAAACGACAAGTGATAGCTTCTCTATTCTCTGCATGGTGGCTAAACTTTAACAATTAGATCCTTGCATACAATGATGAATAATGAGAATAGTCCAACAGCATACATCCACTAAATCAATTCACAGCCACCAGTGAAAACATCTCTACAAAAGAGAATCCGCCAAGCTGATCCTAGACTCAGATTCCTAGTCACCAACAATTAGAAACTTACTTGCGGTGAAAAGTGAGCATGCATATGAAATAAACAATAATTCCGACAGAGTTGAATAGAGCCCAGAGATCCCTAGTCATCATGTCTTTGAGCTGTGCTTTGAGACCGGAGAAGTGCACAAAAGTGTGAATTGACATCTTGGTAGCCCATTTCACTGTGGTGTGCCTTGTGTGCGTTTGTGTATGTTTGTGCGTGGATGCATACATATATTTAAATAAATATAGCATATATATTCATAAACGTTCAGTACATATATATTTTATAGCTATAAGTTAGATATATACATAAACATTATACATTGATTTACTATTCAAAAATAAAATATATCATGTATTTCATATATCATATATCATATATCATAATATATACACATTGATACCATATTTATTTATATATCAAAACAATAGCAAGTGAAATTCATACCGATGGTGCAGATGCTATGGAAAATGCACGTGGTTTCATACCAGGTATCAAATCAAAGAGATATTCTATTGGAATATTTGCTGTCGCAGTAGGAAAATCTTGGAATACCTTAAAGATAATATATAGCATTCCACAATAAATAACACTTATCACTGCATCCTAATAGCTGGAATAGTGATCAGTGTGGGTAAACAAGCAAATGTGTTTATGGGTATTGCACTAAATCGTGTTGTTGAAGATTGTATGTCTACATAAATTCTTCAAATATGTATATAAATAAACAAATACATACATAAATACAAATACATACATAAATACATACATAAATACATACATACATACATACATACATATATATATATATATATATATATATATATATATATATATATATATATATATATATATATATATATATATATGTCTATATATATATATATATATATATATATATATATATATATATATATATATATATATATATATATATATATATATATATATATATATATATATATATATATATATATATATATATATATATATATATATATATATAAAGAAACATAAGGCAGAAAAAACATCATATATTTCGAGTGTCTTACCTCAAAATAGTTTCGTTTTGACCTATAACAATAGCTGTAAAGTTCCTCCTAAGAGAAAGCGTAATGAATTTAAGCAAACTAATCTAATTTCAGACCTTTTTCATCGCTACAACGAAACGCTCCAAAGTAGCCTCCTTATGGATATAAAATTGGATAGTATTATCTTATTTAGCTCGTGTATCCAACTGTCTTGTTTTTGCTAAGATTATATTCACTGTATCATAGGGCAGTACGATACTCTTTTTCTTAACAGCTCCCAATGAAAGCAAAATTTTCATTTCTTTGTAGGTACAACTATTCACTTAATACCTAAAAATATAACCTATTGTGCAATCATTTGACGTATTAGACTGTGTAAGGCAAATACAATCTATTTTCACTAGTCTGTTGACATTCTTTAGCTGACTGAATGCTTTTTTTTCCGATACTTGTCAGAGTGTGACCAGTGTCGGAAGAAAAAAGCTTCCAGTATGCTAAAGGCATGTTCCCGCTTTTTCGAGAAATACTAAAATGCTATGATCTAAGAACCAAACGCATGCTTATTCTTACTTGCCCCTCGGCTGATGCGAATTCGAGTAGCTTCTCCTTTTCCATTTCGGATGTCGTGAAAAAGGACAGAAGTTCAAAAAAGTAGCGCTTTGGCACACCTTGAATATCAAGATATTTCTGGACGACTTCTCTTAGAGTGATTTGGTCTCTAAAGCAGATAGGAAGTGTAGTATCTGAAAGAATAAGATTCATATGATCATAAAGACTGATGAAAAATGAATAAACTTTCCAACTTTCGCTTGGGCGGGTCATTTTTACTTGTAATTTCCTCTGGCATGCAGTGCCGCAGATTTCATTGCATAATCTTAGCGGCTATGACGAGTACTTTCATTTGATATACATATACATACATAAATAACAGCGACAGCTTCTAGATAGAGTATATGTATGTATTAATTGGATTACCTTGGTCCCGCTTGGACACCTTCAAAACTTTGTTTGGATCTAATCCCAGCAACTCTATAAACTCATCTACTACTGAATCTAGGTTCTCAGGTTGTATCATGACAACATCACCAGGTGCGTAGCTAAAATATGGAGGAAAACTGTCATGGATGCAACAACAGCCGGACGCTTTAGAATGTCAAGTGAAATAGTCATAAAGAGCACAAAGAATAATACAGTCTTGGTAGTGCAAGCATGTCAAGGAGCAAGAAAAACTTGTTATCCTCAAAGAGTAAATAATAATACGCTTATATATGTGCGTAGCTTTGAGAGGTAATGAAGCCTTGCTAAGGTATCAAAAAAATGCTGAGAGCCAAGCATAAAAGCTCATGGAGAAAACTAAAAGTCGTGAATTCATGGTCACGACTCTACTACACTCTGTGATGCTAGTACGCAAAATAGAAAGTTCAAATAAGTGTCCTGCAATTGAAGATGAATGCAAAGGAAGATTGACTTGTATGTAAGACTATACCTAATTTCTGATTCTGATATGTCAAATTTGATAAGTCGAACATCTTGCCAGTGATCTCTATCTGTTACTCTATCGTTACAGATCATCGTAGCCTGAAAAGGGTGCAATTTCGACCAAACTACTGCGCCATTCTCTAAGATTAAAACAGACTGAATTTTAATAAATTTATGCGAAAGATACAATCAGTATTCATGAAATTTATAAGTTGTTTAGTACAATGTATAGCCAAAGGATCATCTCTCTACATATGAAAAAGTCATCCTTTTAGTTCTTCCGAAAAATCCCTATACCATTGGTGAGTTGGGTCTAAGAGTAAATTTGAAATTATCTATGCCTTATCAGAAACCCGTACGCTACGATAAGATATTCTTTGGCTTACATAAATCCTTGATAAACAACTTCGTTTGCTTGAAATGTTTGATCTGAGTTTATTGGGTCCGAGTTATATCCGACGTTTGACTCTGAGTAATGGTAATACAGCAATCGGCCTGAATCCAGCAACTAAAATCCCACTGTCAAAATTAGTCTAATTCAGCATTGTCAAAATATGGCGAATGAAAGCGCATAACAGAAGATTAGCATTGTGTTCAAGTACTTATTGATGCAAGACAAAAATCTACCAGCACTTGAAGTTTCGTAACCATGCAATATTAAAGAGTAAGACAAGAACGATATTATAAATACAAATTTATTCTAGGTATTGGTTGAGGATAAGGAACAAAGGAAACAGGTTTGAAAAAATTCATTGGCTAAGGTTGATGTGCGCACTAATATGCAAAGAAGTCAATTTGCGCAGAGAAAAAAATGGAAAATGGTGAAAATTCTAAGTTATGACCTAACACTTAGCATAATCTAATAAGCTATTCAAAGAGGTCAAATGAAAAAAATGTTTGATTTTCAATCCTCGCTAGTCATTCAAGGGATTTGGACAGCATTTTCCTACTGTTGAGGTCGCATTATCTTTTAGAGGTATGAGCACCAAAGTGATAAACGAAAAACTGTGATGACATATATATCTAATATATATTTAATCAACACAGCCAAAATCAATTTCAAATCTTTTGCATTTTCTACAATTTTCAATAAAAGTACTTAAATGTGATTTTGCATTCTGAATGTATACTACCAAAAGGGGGATCTGTCTATGCTGCTATTATACACAAAGTCGCAATATGTAATAAGTTTGTTTCTCCTTCTATACTGGTCTCAAATGACTAACCAAGCTGCAATAAGTTACATCAACTAGAACAGTTCTCAAACCCCATGTGGTATCCCTGTGGTCTTCCCATAATGAGACAGTAGTGGTACATACAATTATAAGCAATGCCAAAACAGAAAAGCAGGAACTGGAATAAGTTACACCAAGGGGTCTTCTAGCACATAAGCAGGAAGGGATTTACATTTCCTCACTAGTTTGGCACATGTGCCCCCACTAGCAAGTGCCCTTTTGCTTAAAATCAACTTGGAATTGTCTCCATAAGTTGCTCATATGCCCACTTATTTTCTACTTCCCTCGCTTCATTAATGCCAATCAATGTCCATCTTATTTTCTGGTACTATGCAAAAACAGGGTGATGAAATCCATGGCAAAATTTTATGAGCCAGTCCCCATATCAACAGTTTGCAATGCCCCTGTGCTTCCACTCCCACACCAGCATAATTTCCTTAGAATACCCTCTAAGTTACATTGGCTGGCGTGTTTCCAATAGAATTACCTGTACTAGCCATCTTACACGCTGAGATCCGATCATTGGTCATCTTGTCTTTATTTGGATAGATTTCAACTGTAAATCGAGCCGGTGGCCTTAATAGGAAGACAAAATGCATATAAGTTTCTGCACCAATATCATTCAGTGGTGAAATAGGAGTCAAAGATGTTGTGAATACAGGTCACAAAAACTATACTACAGATCCAGCATGACCTTTTCAAGAACATTCCCTGCTAACACCAATATAATAGACACCAAACAGTGTCAAAGCACTAAAGCCTATAAATTTATAAATATATGTATATATACACTTATCTATCCATTTATAAATTTCCTACTTCATAGCCACATTCTCCAAGTATATAAAGTTAACCAAGTAGAAAGCCAAGAATACATATGCAAGGTGAAAAAGTGTTACTAAATATTTTCATGCTGAAGCTAATGGAATCAGATTTTCCATACCTTATACAAGCAGGTATAACTTTGCTTCCTGGGGGCAAAGGTGAAAGTTTTAAGATCTCAGGCCATAGCCCATTAAGCCATGGATCTACAACACCATCTATGCTACAATGAAATTAATTTCAGAATACATCACTGTGGATGGACATGAAGAGAACTATTATTATACATCAAGAAATTTCATGTACAATAAACTGAAAAGGCAAGTTGTATTTGCATTGGCATTATTCAGGGACAATTGCAAAGCAACTTTCATCTTTTCACACAGTGTAAGAGAAGGCAATCTTATCAACTTCAAACTGTCTCTGCATACACAATGAAGCATTAGACAATTTATGATATTTTCTAGATTCTCCCACATTGATACTGCATGGATGATTCCATGCCCCAATCATTAGTTGTCAAACATATATGTGGATACAAATGCTATGTAAATGTACACAATAGTGTTTCCTGTGCACTTTATAATGCAACTTTGTAATGCCTCCTTCTACATTCCTTTATACCATGTGAGTTTGAATCCTCTTATTTATAACTTTATAATATTTATTTAAATGATCTTGCTGATGATGATTTAAGTTTCAGTAAAAATGTCTAATAACACCAGTCTTGCCAAATTGGTTCTGTACCAATCCCAATAGCTTGTCAGCTAAATGGATTCATAGTATCACTCCATAATAAATTAGGCTTTGCTAAATGCAACTAACAGCATAAATGCTGACAATCTTTGTCAATGTCTTGTTCCCTGTGTTTTTCTAACTTCAACATCAATGGCTATATAAATATGCACTGAATAACATATAAGATGGGCAAATAAAACAATAACTAAAAAGTTAGTCCATTTCATAACTATATATCACATACATGCATGCATACATACATACATACATATATAAAGAAATTCTGTTTAGGCCAAAGGTCTATTACAGTTCTAATTATCTACTGTACACTGAACAAGCAAACAATGTAGTATCATAGGGGCACTCTTTGGTTAGTGGTTGGTGCTGGGGGTGGATAAAAATCATGATCACTAGATTGGCTGGTCTGTGTTATTGTGGGGTTATATGAAGATATGGACAGTTATGAAATGTGGAAGGGCCACCTCAAGCCCAGAAACAATCTCCTAGTTAAAGTAACAATGGACAATTAACAATGGACTGGAAAAACTCAGAAGCCTAAAGTAACAATGAAACCAACTTATCATCAGGTGTACCCAAGATCATGTTGATCATCTGCATATGAAGGTTTAATGATAACTTGTGCACCCAATTGTACTAGTCTTCTGTACAGCTTCTTAGCAACAAAATTAAATCTGCAAAAAATTACTATAATGAATTATGGCTCAAGATTAAAATTTCAGTACACAGGGAAAAGATAAAGCTAAAATTAGGTAGATAGAATTCGAAATTGATGTTATCCCTTCTATTCTACATTGGCTTGAAGTGCTTCTTGTCAACCTTCTTGTGTGTGTAAGAGATGAAAAGGATTTAGCTGCTATATTGTCAGTCACTCAATTTCAAAGATAATTAACTCACAATATGGCAGCCAAGCCCCTTCCATCTTTCATACTTTGACTTGATATTAAGAGCTTGAGAAGGCTAATATTATTCCTAGCTTGTCAAGCCACATTACCTGTTTTATTTTCCATACATTTGACCATTTGATATGCCACTGAATGATGAACAAATGGAATTTCTTTTCATTCATTAAAATATTCCCTTGCTGCCTATTAAGTTGACTAATTTATCGACTAACTGCTTGATTGATTGATTGATTGATTGATTGATTGATTGATTGATTGATTGATTAATTACTTGATATACTGACTGCTTCATCCATTTATTTTTTCATTAATTCATTCATTAATTCATTCATCTGTATATTCACTTCTTTATTCACTTCTTATATAATCTTAAATTCTATCTTTCCTATTACTTTGCATGTACTTGTCAATCTACTTGTTATTTGCTTGTTGATTAGTTTGTTTTCAAAGGCATAAATATTACTCAACCATCCTACAATGAGATTCAACTTACTTCACATAACTTGAGTCCCCAAGGCCAAGAACTGCAATATGAACATTCTGCAGAGATGTTGTAGGCAGATCCTTCCGTAACAAAAATCGCCAAAATTTCTAAAAGTAGAAAAGGCTGTTGTCATAGAATGGAACATGGATTCCATGCACTCCCCTTATCAACTGCAATGTCGATAAGATAATGTGATAACAGCATGAATTATTACCAAAAGTAGTTAATAGATAGCTAAGCAGGTCAGGCTTGTCCATATATTGGGGGTGCTATGGAGAGATACCTTCCTATCAATTTTTCAGTCAGCAAATGGATACAAAATATTCCATCAATCCACAGAGTTTTTTCATTGTTTACAAACATATCTGCTATTCTGACTCCAATCAGCAAACCAAAGCTGTCACATACCCATCCCAAAATTATCTCAGAGCATCCCCAACAAAGATGTAAATCAAATGGATTTCTCATAAGGTATCATGCTAAAAAGCATATGAACAGATGTAGTTACATTATTGGTTGTACTGATAACTGCAACATGTTTTACTGTTGCACTGTATCCCAAGCACAAATCTATTGCATATTTGAGTCACATACTCCACATATTATGTTCCACTCTCCACAAACAGTCACATGAAGTTAGTGTAGTAATATCATTGCAAGCCTTGCTCTGATCCAACCAAAGGTGCTCTAAAACAGAACTCCTAGAATAACTTAGGCACTCTGTTTCTTACTCCTTCTAAGAATGCATAACTACAACTCCAAGAATTTGGGCATTTGAGATATCATACTCCAAGCAAAATTTTAAGTGCAATGTAGGGGCTCACAATTGATGAAGTGCCTTTCCAACCAAGGCCTGATCATTGGATACTAGCTTTGCACTTTATAAAACAACAATGTTGCCTGGAACATTTGAGATATCATAACAGCAATATTTTTAACAAGGCAGTAAGATAGCAAGTGAATTTCCTTTATAAATTACCTTCATATTATCAGGTGGATCACCTTGGCCAGTTGTGGATGCAACAAAAATCACAAGCTCTTGGTTGATCAAGCTTGCCTGCATTTAAGATAACAGCAAGAAACTTATACATAACGACATATAAAGTCAACACTAAACAGGTGAGATGCAAAGTGAAGCAATCGCTCCAAATCGCAAAGTTACAAAGAGTTCCATTTCTCCTAAGCACCCGAGAGTACGACCTTATTTAAAAGGTAGCCACCAGTCACACCTGGTATAGCGGCTACCTAGAATACAACTTTCTAGGCAAAAACATGCTTTCACTTTGAACTTAGTAAGTGGGAAAATACATAAAAATCTGTTTTGTTTCGTCAGAATATTCCCTTGCTGTCCCTAGCTTTATTTATGTTGTAAAAGCTGTGGACTTATAAGGAATATCCCCTTCCTGGCCCCAATGGCAACAATCATCTGATGATGGCAAAAACCATACCAGGTCAAAATCATCCATAGCACACACTTTGCAATGAAAATATCTCCTTTTTCCTTCTCTTCCAATTCGTTCTGCGACCTCCTCTGCGGTACCAGTTTGAGACCCAAACAGAATTATCAGCTGTCTAAAATTGCTCTCCATGGCTGCCATCTTCTTAGAGCTTTTACGTCAGCCTCATTTTCATGAGTTGGTAAACTTTTTAATAAGAGCATTTTTAATAACTTTTTTGCTGAGCATCACTAATCTTTAAATTTGATCCTTTTGAGGCGAAGGATATTCTTAAACTATTCTTAAATCTTTGTGATTTTGAGCACTAATCTTCATATAGACTATATTCTTAGCATGAAAAGTGTGTAACTAACAGGGAACTAGCATTCCCCAAAGAGTTGCTGAGTCCTTAAAACTCAAATGAACAAAATAAGTCTTCATGAAACTTGAATCATTATTCTGAAATTATTCTTTAATTTCAGCGACCTTTAGCCTTAATTTCTTATAAACTATAGTATATTTTTATAAAAAAAAGTATGTATAAACTCCTTATAAAGGTTTAATCTCTTAAAATACGTGTAAAGCATTCCAAAAATCCATTGCTCCTTAAGATTTTGATTCCCTACGTGAATTCTCAGTGATATGAAATAAACTCCAAATCCAAGTGTTTGTGGAACACACTCAAAGATTAAAGTGGTGATCTCTACAATGAAATTTGAAAAAGAATTACAGTACTGGGGTGGCAAGAATTGTAGGTGCTACATCTGGAAATGAATATTTTTTCTTTCTCTCTTTTCTGTCCTTCATATATTGTAAATCTACTACTACCATCGATCAGAACATTCGACTTCCCGAACGGCTGTGGCGGCATACACAATTGTCCTCCAGTTTTCTCTGTCTTAGGCTGCTGTTATGGCCTCAGTCATAGTCATTCCTTGCTTGTATTGTATTTGTTAATCTGGTTTTCTGTCGTCCTTTTCATCGTTTCCAAACACCATCCCTGTCAATAAGTCATTCTCTATGCATCTGTGTCTCATTATGTGCCTCATAAAATTGAGCTTCTGTTGTTCCATTTGGTTAACAAGTCCTTTAAATTCTCCGATCTCCTCAAGCACACTTTTGTTTGATCTTTTTTCCGTCCATATTTTAAATAGCTGGTACCAATTAGTTACTTTAACTAGAAAGAAACCAGCTGCAAACATGTTTCTGAATATGAAAATGAATTTATAGTTGGGGCATACCCCAAGCAATGATATAGCATACGGTAAAGATCAATATGAAAGTTAGTGAAGGGGAGCAGCTGAACAAATTACATCAATAAGAAAGCTATGACTTTTCCAATTTCTGCTGCCTTACAGCTGCTGGTTATATAACGGTCGTAACACGGTATTTCCCTTGTTTGTTTTTGTAGAACTTTAAGGGCTTGTTTGCTGAAAAGTTAGAATAAGAAGATGTTTACCATGGTCACACGTATTTACCGTTGTAGGAGAAGATTTTTTATTTATCAAAGAGATTAATGTTAAGTCTAATCGACCTGACTGATGAGAGGGGCTGCTCCAAGTGTTTGAAATTAGAAGGCATTGGACAGGGTGCGTAAGAAGTGTTTCCTGACTGCTTTTAATATGAGCTACACTCTCTGTTTATAAGAACCAATTCATTTTTGGCAGAGGCTGATTGCTTATAATATTGTTCACAAGTTTAGTGTCAAATATTACTAATATTATCTTTATAAGAATTATTTTTGGCAAGTACTTGAGACACTACATGCAGTATGCAGTTCATAAGAAATAAAGCTACAAATACCGATGTTCAGTAAAAATCTCATCAGAATTTGTTTGGCCGAAAGAAAAGATCGAGCCTCGGCGCTCTTGTAAAACGTACTCTTGTAAAGAAACAACAGTACCTACTATGACATTAGTTTTCTGCAAGGCTATATGGTCGAGCTTTGATTGCTGATTGCTGTTGATATCCCAATTTTTAACTGAATCAAAGCGACGTTTTTATATGAATACACGTTTGAGGAGTTAAGCAGTTTACTATAGCACATTCTGTACCGGGCACCAAAGCTCAAAACCAGTGTATCATTGCACGACAAGCCCGTAACCCCTGCCCGTAACCAGGCATGTGTTCCATGGCTGGCAGAATAGTCTTTAGGAATCATGTGGCACAGCGTTTGAGAACTTATTTCAGACTTCGTTATCACGATTGTCACAATCAATTGGATAAGTCTGTGCAAAATGAAAAAATGAACAGTCTCGTTAACACCACAATTGAGATGAATCAAACTTCAGGGGATATCTCCCTTAGTTACAAGATAAAACAATAATAAAAACTGCAGGAAAATCTCCAGGGGTGGCAAAAAGCTGGCTTCTTGTTGACCAGGGGTGGCATCTGCCATCCCACGCCTCACCCCATGGCTACAGGCCTGATGCACAAATTGGTCACCACTGCACACTACAGGTAGGTACGCTTGCTAGCGGATGCCACTACTGAATACTAAGGAATGTATGCACTTTAAGGCAGCTTTGTGGCTTTTAAATAGCATTAAAGTTCTTCACATTCCATTTACATGAAAGTCAATGACCTTGCGTTCCGTAATTTGATCGGACAATTGTAAGCATTTGGTAGCCGTATGAAGACAATTTTGTAATTGGTGCCGATCGAGTATATTTTAATCATCTATAGCTTAGGCATCACAACTCCTATGTAACTGACACGTCTGTTTTCCACTGGGAAGTCAAATCCTCCCCCCCCCCCCTTTTATCACCGTGTCTATTGTGTACTAGGCTACTTTTGCACAATGGTCAGGCCTTTTCCCTATCGCGCAGCATTTTACGATTGTTTATCAGTCCATCATGGCGGACGATGTTGAGTTGGCAACAAAAAGTAAAGGCGATTCCCACGCATATGGAACATTTTTGAACGATGGTGTGTAGCAAGTTACTAATGTTACTTCCAATTGCAGTCCATAATTTTCTGTTTCGTTACGACCTGAGTGACTATAGATTACTAATACATACACTCCACCCGAGAATTTGAAACTACTTTTCTGCCAATGTTTACAACAGTAAGTTTGAAGCATTTAGTGTAAGTTAGAAGTTAGGGCAAAATGATAGATTGCAACACAGATTACTAAGCACGTCATTACTAGGACTTGTTTTTAAGTCAGTATTTTGGTTTGGAACCAGGGAGCACTACGTACATGCCGCAAGTGAACTGAATATATAGCTCACGCAGGGAATACATTTAGTCATTTCTATTTAGTCACGTCATGGTAGCACTAACAGGTCACTGACATTTTACTATCATATGCCCGTTTCACAACTTTGAAATAAAAGTTCTGATGCCAATAGGCCGAGGAAAAGCATTGTCCAAGACAGTTATCTTGGGCATAGGCTGCAGACCTGGAATAGACAAAGGTTGGAGTTTTATACATTTTTGTAACTTAAACAGGCCCTTTAATATTGTTACCAGAACGCAAATGAATTGATCAGTGAGGTTGCTAGTCTTTTTTGCTTATTTTATTGAGTGTTTTTGTGGAAGCCATTGGACCTGACGTTAGCTGTCAATGCACTACCTATTTCCTCAAGAGTTTTACGAAAGTGCGTGTTTTTATAAGGAACAACTTTATACGGAGCCTACAAGTAGAAAGCTAAACATTTTTAGGAGATTGTTCTACTGAAAATAAAGTCCCCTAAGAACTTTTGAAGTCCATGAGCCTTTGTAACTATAGAGAATCAAGAACCATGGAACCGGTTCCATTCAGATTCATAGCTGTAAAGTTTGCTAGCATTCTTTGCAGTCCATGTAGCAATAGTTTCTTTTGTAGCAATTTATAGCAAAACTCAGAATAAGACTTATTTTCCTGCTTCTGTACTGTTTTTAGGGCCGTGAATGTGCCATAGATATTAAGGAACCATTAAGAAATATTTAATACTCCAGTGTGGCCAAAGGAGGCTGTATAGAAGGACCTTTATGAGCTAGGCCTTGAGCTAAGTTCTTTATGAAAGTACCTTGTACTCATAGCTTATACCTTATGATAAAATGTACAGCATAACTGGCAGTTGATTTGTAGTGAATGCTTTAAGTGAGTCCTGCACTTTCCTTTAGAAATTTAATGGTCTATTTTGCTTATATGGTGTCAGTTTGCAAGTACAAACCAGGACATAGTTGAATTTTTGGGGCCTGCACCAGCTTACTACTCATCTCCTGGACCTTCAGAATACCCCAGTTTTGGGGTTCAGGCATTCATAACCATTTCTTTCATGGGGACCTGATCCATAGGTTTGGAAGGCCCCCTTTCATTATGCCAAAGTTAGTAGCACAAAAGCAAATTATTTGTTTACATAAAAAGATAAACATAGAAACATGTTTAAAAGAAACTTGTATCATTTATCATCATTTGTAGAATACCTCGAGGGGGCATAAGTTTTTTGGGAAGAACATAAAATTCAGATAGCTTGACCATACAGAAGCTGTTATGTGGAAAAAGCAAGTTTAAAACTATAGAAATTCAAAACTTATTGGGTAGCAGCAATCTTATTGTTTTACTAGAAGTGAGAATACACTGAAGGTTGGTTGTAGTAAAGCCTATCAATTAATCTGTGTGGGGTTTCCTCTCTCATTTGAATGTTGCATGTAGGTTGCTACTCCATATTCAAGATAGCGGGGGATTCTTGCACTTTCCAGTCCAGAGTTTTGGCATGTACCAGAGCCTAATGCAAGAAGCATTTGCCGATAGGAACTTTTGTAGAAATTTGGGTGTGGTCTTTTCTCTAAATCACACAAAGGGATGAAAGAAAATGTATGAATGTATATATATGTATATATATATATTTATATATATTCTTGTGTACACATAGCTCAATAAGGTATACCCACCAAGAAATTTAAAAAACTTTATAGAGTTCAAGAAAAATTTCAACTTGTTAAGCGTTTTGACTCTCATCCTCTTCATTAATAAGCATTCCAGCTACATGAAGCACATTATACTCTACATACATGCAAACACATAATACAACTTACCATGTAAGAAGAAAAGCTTTAAAGAATGCCAATGGATTATGATGGGAAACAGCTGGAGGTTAGAGAATGGTAATGAAGGTGGCAGTTTAAGAGGGAGATGATGGAGAAGATGACACTTTCCATCGCACTGGAGTGAAGAGAATAGTATATATAGAAACAGTCAAGGTGATAACCAGAATGAGATAGTATATATACCTGGTTATACAATAGGAGAAATAGAGAGCCAGACAACTAAAATAAGCTATAGATGGTAAAGCTAAATAAAATAGATGCGAAGAGATAGCCAGAATTAACAAGTAGAAAAACAGAGAAGAGAGACAAAGTATGTATATAAAAGGAAAATGATTAGATAGACATGTTTAAGTTTGCTAGCACACATAGGTTTGTATTAGTTAGTTAGTTAGTTAGTTAGTTAGTTAGTTAGTTAGTTAGTTAGTTAGTTAGTTAGTTAGTTAGTTAGTTAGTTAATTAGCTAGTTAATGTTTGCCTTCTTTCATGAAACAGACAGGCCCTATTTATAAGTCCACAGTTTCCCCACGTATAGATCCACTGTTTCAATTTGCAACCCATAACGGGGTCATTCATCTATTACGTATGCACGAACTGGCTGTCAAGCAAAAGCGTATGATTGCGAACAAGGGAGGAAGGGGTTCACAGATTTTAGTGCGTATGCAAAATATATGAATTAATCGCCATTTTTGCATGTATCCTGAAACATTTTCATTTGCAGAAAAACTTCATCTTATCCACCACCAAACTTGTGGAAAGAATCTTTCATCGATTTTTTAACATACTATTGGTAGTGACGGCTTTACTATCTCGTGAATGCTTTAAAAAGTCTTTCTCCGTGGTTTTTGATGGCTAGAAACTTTCCGTTAGAAATGGGGATGGGGTGAAATAGCCGAGTGTACGTGAAAAGGGAAGGGTTACGTAAAAAGTGTAGGTGTGTGTACAAGGGGGGGGTCGAATGTTAGTACTTTTGGTGCGTACGTGCTATATGAATGACCTCAAAATAAATCAGATCTACGGTTGTTCTACTGTGTGCCCTGTCAGTTGTGATTAGTTGAGCAGCGTCTTTGACGTTCTACATTCTCGGTTGTTCTGTTGGTTTCAGTTTGTATCCACACCTCACACAAACAAGAAAGCATTTTGTCAGTCGCTGTTTTGGTTTATTCAGAGTTTTACTTGTCAGCCATTTTGCAGGCTAAGCAATCACCTTTGTTTGTTGTGATAATCGCTTTGTGATTTCACATTGGAAGTATGTTTAGCGGAACCCCGCAACAATACGGTAATAATAAAACTATTTAGAAGGAATGTTGATACCACTTCACTTTATAGGCTTCGTGATCTTTGGAGAAAGCTTATTTTCTATATCCCGCAAGTGTATCGCTAGAAATACTTCAGAAATACGGTATATGCGACTATTTTAATATCAGATAGCGATAATGGGTAATGGTGATGGTATGTCTACCTAGCTGTTTGGTTTTGATTTATGTTAGAGGTTTAGCCTGCATGAAAATTGCACTTGTCCTTTTCATGAATGGACCTGTACGACATTTTTTCGCCAAGTGGCATAGTGTATGATGCATTTATTGAGGTACGCTGCGTAAGCAAAGACCTGCGAATATAGCAGTAGAGCGCGGGTATTCTCGTACGATTGACGACTTTGCGTCCCGCGCACTTACAAACACACTGTACGTTAGCGGATGGCGAAGCGATAAGGTGTAATTCTCGTAATTTTTGAAAGGAAGAATACTCTTGTTATTAGTCATTTAAAAGAAAAGTCTCAAAATAGGAACTCCAAGAGTATCTCCCGAGAAAATGGGAGGTGGTAAGATATTTTTTTATTTCTTTATATGTTATGTTAATCGTCAGCGGATTTACAGTTTAGGGCAACAGTCAAATGGCCATAAATCATGTATGAAGTTGCTGCTCGAGTATCTGTACGTGAAAGATACTCAAATATGTCTTAGAAAGTTGTACTTGCTTCTCAGTACTATTAGTCACTTTTGATAACATGAAAACTTAGTTGTAGCTGTTACCACGGGACTATGGATTCTTGAACGAAGAGTTTGGTGCGAAGGAAGTTTGGTCTTTTACATTGGTAGCCATGAACTGTTGTGTTTACGTTGTTGATTCAAGGAACTAGATAACATTTATCTTCCTAGAGATATGCTGCTAGGCGAATGAATTGAAGTATGTCTAACTCACTGACTTTGCGATTGGACAGGCTCTTAAGGGGCTGGTCGCTATGACCACTTAGAGAGGCCAGATCTTGAGAACTATTTTCGTAAGAACTATACGCTTGTTCTCAAAAACTTGCTCTATTTCAAATGGCTTTTAAGCTAAGAACTTTTGATATTTTGGAGAGAAGAGCGATTGATTACAGATATTGAGCAAACTATCTAGCAGGTGTTGCAGACCTCATAGATTAAAAAGCAACCTGTCGGCGATGTTCAGTACAGAATGAAAATGGTGATTGCCTTAGAAACGTCAATCCAAACAAATATCAATATTCGGGAAAATTTCAGTTAATAGATGTGAAGTGACCAGGTTGTGTCTGTTGAACTGTAAATGCTAAATGAAGTAGATATCCTGCATGGAAATCCCTTCCAGAACATGTGTCCTATGAGTCTTTGCAGTGAAAGACTAGTTCTCAGTATCTACATAAATGACTATATTCTTTCTTTTGTATTTTTGTGACTTAACTGTCTGACCCAGTATTGTGAACAGGATCATCTTCAGAAAGAATTTTGTATTTTCAGAGCCAGAAGGGAGCAATGATGGTCTTGGGCTGTGTGGTTGGATCCTAACCATAATTTCATTGATACTTGCTCTCTGTACATTCCCATTCTCCTTGCTGTTTTGCATAAAAGTAAGTAAATATTTATAGAATTAGGCATTTTTACAAGGAACCATTGCATTATATGAAACCTATATGCACAGAGCCAGAAAGTCACAGGAACGTGTGCTACTCAAGACAATTTCATGAGCAGATTTTCCAGTTTCTGATATTACCATAAATCCTCATATTGGCCCCCTCAATTTAGCTCCCCTGAATAAGCTCCCATGCTAGAACTTCAAATTGTTACTAAGCCCCCCTTGAATAAGCCCCCACAGCATATGATGATAAAGACCTTGATAAAGACTAATGCTTAAATTTACACTGTTCTTTTGATATTATGGAGAAAGGGTGTTTTGATGATGGGCTTATTTTGTCACAAAATTTTATTAGCCCCCCTCACATATGCTCCCACCCAAAAAGTATCAAACATAAATAAGCCCCCAGGGGGCTAATTTGAGGATTTGTGGTATTGTGATTTCAAATCATCTAGAATAAAGAAGCTAAATTTTATGCAACCCTTGTAGCAAGTGCTTGATGCATTTATCTGTTGAAACTTGCAATGTGATAGTTCCCACTGATATCACTGAAGATTTGCAATGTCTATATCACTAAATGTGCAGTTAAAGTTAAGAAACTAGCAAGGTGCTTTTAACACTACTATATAGTACTATGCGCCATTGTATGTTGTAATCCTTCCTCTCTGCTCTATTTGTAGGAACCTTGTTCATTAATTCATAAAAGATGCACATCAATTTATATATATATTGCTTCTTATTAGATATTTAGAAAGTATTATTATCTACTAGATTGTTCAGGAGTATGAAAGGGCTGTTATATTTCGAGTTGGTAGACTAAAAAGTGGAGGAGCTAAGGGTCCTGGTAAGTCAAATATTTGACTGGGGGCTCTTGTTGAGCTTCCTTTTAACAAGTATACTCTGTTTGCTTATTCACTTTTGGTATTTAAGGAATTCTCACCAGCTGGGATTTGTGAAAAGAATGTGGGAAATTTTTGTGATTTTTGTAATCCTGCTATGGTATCAACTGCATCTAGTAGAGATTATCAAAATCTCCTTAAGTTGATCTCTTTTTCAGTTGTACTTTGATTTATCTTAACAGGTATCTTTTTTGTCCTCCCATGTGTGGACAACTATCTCAAGGTCGACTTGAGGACTGTGTCATTTGATGTACCACCACAAGAGGTTATTTCTGTTTCCATTCACACTTCTATTTATTATCATTACAGGGGTTGTCTAGTTCGAGTGGAGATTTTCTTACCTTCATTTTGCCTTAACCTTTGTTTTTTATAATAGCTTTTGAAATAGTTTCCCTTTTATAGCAGATAGTTGTTATCTAGCAAGTTTTATTAGGCAATTATGAAAGCCCAATTATGGAATCAAATGTGACTTTGAACAAGCATGATTAAAACGTTTAGTAAATGAACAGCTTGTGTTTTGCAATGTATTTGTACACGTCAAGTTATCATTTGCAGACTTTCTAGTGTTTTTGTGATGGTGAATGGTGTGATGAATCATTGTTAGTAATTAAATTCAGTCCCTTGATATCGGCAGCAAGTGATGCATGGATTTAAGGAAACCTTCATGCTCTTTAGTTTGCATTAGTATATGAAGGATGGCAACCAGTTTTATGTTGTAGACCATGAGAAAGCTTCATTTTGTTATATTTTCACTTTGAACAGTTGATTTTCTTATCATTTGATGAGAATCTAAAACAGGTTGGATGTTTGTCCTTCAGCTAAATTGCACACTTGGATATTTTATGACATAACCGCATTTTCATTTTGCCAGATCTTGTCCAAAGACAGTGTAACAGTGGCAGTTGATGCAGTTGTTTATTTCCGTGTTTCCAACCCAATCTATTCAGTCATTAATGTTGAAGATGCAACTCGTTCAACAAAGTTGCTTGCCCAGACCACTTTAAGAAATGTTCTTGGCACCAAAAGCTTGAGTGAAATCTTGGTTGAAAGAGAAAATATCAGCCACTCTATTCAGGTAAATATATATATATATATATATATATAGGACGAAAAACACTATAATAAGGGAACAGCCACCTCGTATGTGTAAAACCTCTAATTCTAAAATGAAAAGTGATAGGGCAAGCAAGATCGTCCTTTCATTTAAGTGTTTTGGAATCGGTTTACTTAAAGACTCAAAACCCAGTCTTGTGTAAACAAAAAGAGTTCATTTTCTCACTTGGACTCTTCAAGTAACAATGGTGAATAGGTGCCAAGTGGCCAATCATAAGGCTAACTGGACACATTATTCATCATATCACGTGTACCCGCATCTGGCTATATATTTAGGTTCACCTTTCGGTTGCTATCTGACGTTTCATACTCTGACGAGTGTTGGACGAAAATAAGCTTTTCAGTATGTCTAAAACATGGTACCACTTATTCATGCTGTAGTGAAGATATATATATATAATATATATATATATATATATATATATATATATATACAGGCCTTTCCCGGAGACGCGGGCTATAGCCCGCGCCCGCGCAAATCACGCGCAAATCACGCGCAAATCACGCGCAAATCACGCGCAAATCACGCGCAAAATGAATTTGCGAGGGCTTTTTTCCGCCCACGCAGTAACGTTCTCATTTAATCGCGCAGCTTAACTTCCCAATGTTTGAACTACCTACCATTAAATATCAGGGTGTTAGTAAATAACGTCTATGTGTTTATAACATGGCGTTATAAATAGAATATTTCTGTTTCCTTATATAGCACATGTTAACAACTTTTGTACTACCCTCTAAAACTTTCAATGGAATAGGAAATGTGTTCGCATGAAAGGAACAGCCCATAGCATGATTACCATAGTAATGCAAACTTTTAAGGTAGTAATACACACAAAATGCCTTCTTAAGTTGAATAGTGTTTAAAGAATTGGCAAGGTAGTGTATTTTTGCCTTTGCAAATACTCAAATGTAAAAACTAATCAACAGCTCTGCAAGGGCTAAATAGCCCACGCAGCCAAATGGGCAAGGGCTTTTTATAGCACTCCTGGCATTTTTTCCCGGAGAGGCCTGTATATATATATATATATATATATATATATATATATATATATATATATATATATATATATATATATATATATATGTATATGTGTGTATATATATATATATATATATATATATATATATATATATATATATATATATATATATATATATATATATATATATATATATATATATATATATATATATATATATATATATATATATATATATAAATGTCAAAA
Source organism: Mastigias papua (assembly GCA_964019165.1). Taxonomy (NCBI): domain Eukaryota; kingdom Metazoa; phylum Cnidaria; class Scyphozoa; order Rhizostomeae; family Mastigiidae; genus Mastigias; species Mastigias papua. The sequence goes on along the minus strand of OZ025273.1, from coordinate 6,128,280 downwards.
AGCTACAACCAACCAAGTAATTTTAAAGTATACACAGAATTCAAGAAATAACATTACACAATGTCAAACGTTTCAGCATAAGCCTTCATCAGTAATGAATGCTGATTACTGATGAAGGCTTGTGCCAAAACGTTTGAGACTGCATAATTTTATTTCTTGAATTCTATATACAAATTCTTGAATTCTATATGTATATATTTAAGCTTTCTTTTCATACCTACAAATCTAGAAAAGTCATTTCAGTACTTATCTTGTTATGTTACTGACCACTTGTATTTACAATAATGTTATGCTGTACCATCTAAAGCATATATTTTTTTTTATCTTCAGCATACTCTTGATGAGGCGACTGATCCATGGGGAGTAAAGGTTGAGCGTGTTGAAGTGTAAGTGCTCTTTCATCACTAAAGTGGGCACTTATGATTTCTGTCTGTACTTGCTGTCCGTATCGATCTTTATGAAACTTTTTGTTTGAAATGGCCTTCCAACACCTATAGGATGTGTAAATGGTCTGGGGCTGCCAGCAACAAACTCTCAGGCATACTCTGGATTGCATTTTTGTTTTGGTAGTAACCTACTTTATAAGTGTTCATTATATTTGCCCTTTATCCTAAGGCACCTCAACCCACATTTTGAACTTGTCCCATACACTAATCAGATTAGGGAGTGAATGCTGCCTTTTATGTGTTTGATTAACATTATTAGTAAGGATCGAATGCATTATTGCAGTAATTGCCTTTTATCTTCCACACAATTACCAAAACTCCTTTTATATTACAGGAAGGATGTCAGGCTTCCACAGCAGTTGCAGCGGGCAATGGCAGCAGAGGCTGAGGCATCTCGTGAGGCTCGTGCCAAGGTATGGAATTGTGCATCTTTCATTCTTGGCCCGTTAATATCTATTCAAGTTATGGGGGCCCTTTGTTGTTGAATATATGCAATATACAGTGAAATGCTGATTTCACTACAGCACGAAAAGCGGTACCATGTTTTAGACATACTGAAAAGCTTTTTTGTCCGTCCGACACTTGAAATGCTGATTAGAGATTTGAGGTCTCTGGTACTGTCAACTGGAATGGTCATTTGACCCATCTCATTGAATTTCGTATCGAACAAACCATAGAAGTATATTCACAAGCCTTCCTTTCAAGACAGCTATATTTTAAGACAGATTTTATATGCATTTTGGATGTTTTCATTAATTGCACATGCACTGAACGTTTCTGTACCCTTGTTTCTGTTAGGTGATTGCTGCAGAAGGGGAAATGAATGCTGCTCGTGCGTTGAAAGAAGCTTCTGAAGTTATCACAGAATCTCCAAGCGCACTGCAGCTACGTTACCTTCAGACATTGCAAGCAATTTCAGCCGAGAAGAATTCGACCATCATCTTCCCGTTGCCAATCGATATGATCCAGAGCGTTACTAACAAGTTGTAGGCCTCCATGGGACCACTGTTCCATGAAACGTCTGGGGTTTTGTTGCTAATGTTCTCTCTCTATCAATTGTTGCACCGTTTACGCTATCAATGTGCTTGTACAATTGTTTGACTGTACAATATGTGTAATTACTGTTCCTAAACATGCCAATTCATGTTCGTTATATCAATTAACACAGTATGCGTAAATTTTGCTCTGTTTTTGCCTAACGATACACTTGAGCGTATCCTAGGCGTTGATATTAGTCTTATCATTTGTATTAGCCCATGTTGCAAGTGGTTCGTGAACTGTTTGCTTAGTTATTAAAGCATTTATTTTCATTTACATGCATGTTATCATCTATCTTATGCACTCTCTGCAAGATTCATATTAGAGTTATTTACTTGTATACTAAGCCTGCAGTATAATTCCTATATCCTTGCTTCAGAAGTTGTAACAACGTTTGCCCTATTAGCTCTTTATATTCTTAGCATATAATTAGGCTTCGTGTACGGCAGGTACGGGCAACCTTGTTCCGTGGGGGCGATATCTATGATGTCTGCCTTGCTGATCGGACAGATCGGGAAAAGCTACTTTGTAAACCTGGTAAGATTTTGTATGAACGGGGACATCGTGACCAGAATTGTTAAAGCCGAAGGGACACTAGGAGCCTGTTTGTGGGACGGATTTTGCCCCCAGGCTGGAGGTTGCCAGTCCGTAATCTAAAGTATCAATAGTGTTATTTGCCTGCTGTCTAGACCTTGGAGCCAGGGTCCCTTGCTTTTGGGCCCCTTCACAATGTACAATAGACCTTTAGGTGCAATCTGCTTGGTGAGACTTCGTTGAAAAGAATGGAAGTGAATGAACAACGCCCGGGCACCTTAGTTCCTGCCAATCCGCCCCTGAATGGAACTCTTTTATCCCCATGATTTCTACTTACTCTTGTTTAGATTTCGTTGATCTCGGTGTGAAATAATAACAGATACTTTGTAGTGTCTGTTATTCTGTCATAGAATTATATGCATTAGTGAAGAGAGGAATACGTGAAAAGTCTGTTGGTACTGCAGAACTTCACTATAGCACAAAAAAGCGGAAACACTCTTTGGTACTATAAAAGAATGTTCCCTCTTTTTCTTGCTATAGTGAAGAGAGGAATATGCACTCTGCATAGAGAAGAAAGCTGTCCTAGTTTTTCATCTGCGCGTGCATTCTATTGCAGTTCGCAATCATTTTCAATAGAAACATTAAATCTACTGGTGAGATAGGCCTCTTGGCGAAGTAGTTAATTCTCAATTGTCTCACATTGATACAATGGAAGTCTTTGCAGGTACGGTCCATAGTGGTACAGTTCCTTTGAAAAGTTTTGATGATTAAACCCCTTCCTCTTTGGTACTATAAATCCCATCAATTTAGAAACAGCTATATACTGCTTTGGTATGCTCTAGAGCTTATTATCGAATATTCATACAACGTATGCGGCAATATATGTTAGATCATATCCATTTTCACTCTCATGTATTTATATGTCATTTGTTTCTTGGAGTATGTCTTTTTTCATTCAGGGTACTTCGCTTTGAAGATTTGGTTGATGCATGCCTTTTTAGCAATATTTGAATCTAATTGTCCTATTCTTGAAAGTGAAATATGGCAGCGATAATTTTGTTGTAGGACAACAAATCTGCTTTGAAAAAGCTACAAAGCTCCTTCAAGCTGTTTCGAGTTATAACTTTCGGTCTCACTTGCTTGTTAAAGCCAACGTAAAACGTGATAAGTGTTGTGGCGAGGAGCTTATTAAATTTGCACACTAAATTATTGAACAAAGGGCCAGTGAAGCGTAACAATGAAAGGTGTGAAAATGATTCATTCGAACACAAAGGAGGCATATGAGCAAAGATAACTTCTTTATTTCAACTGCTTTCCTGTGCATTCGTTTAGCTTTACCATCTATAATTATTGGAAAACTGGAAGTCTGCTTGCAAGAGTAAAGAGAGTGATGATACCCAATGGTGAGTTTCTGAAGAGAAGTACGTGCCTTTCCGTAGGATTAGAGACGAGACATGTGACACTGGCTTTATGCTTGATTTGTCTTAGGCCTTATGCTTGCTTTATCGAATTGCAAATAGTGCTAAGCATTTGATAACTCAGTAGAGAATTTTAAACCAATATATGACTCTAAATGAACTACTTGAACGATTAAAGCGCTGAGCTTCTTGTGACACAAGAATTACACATGGTAGTAATGAACTGTAGAAAATTGTACAACAACTGTTATGGGAAAATTTATGAAGATCGAAACAAACATGCAAGAAATGTATTAAGTGGCATTTCAATTCATCATTTATGATGAACAATGAGTTATTGCTTGTCTTCGCAGTATATCAAGAGCATGGATGGGCAGCCTGCAAGCCAGATCCAAGTTCTTTAAAGCCTGGTTCACAATAAGAGTCAGTGAAGTCGCCGACTATCGTTCTTGCATTCAGTGTGTTCAGACTTGTCATGAAAGTCGGTAACTTACATGTTGCGCGACAACCAAATCTCAGAAAAGCGCTGCAGTAGAGCTATAAATTTAGAGCGACTGAGTAGCTACTAAAGCATCGTCGACATCCCAGTACAGTGCTCACATTCGTAGTAAGAGACCGGGATGTCACAGTCATGCATAACCATGCGTTCACGCTTGTCATAATTCGCGTAAGAATCTGGGACAACGGGGACATGACATTTCAAAAAGAACTCATTTCTTTTTGACTGGGACGTCGGGGACAGTTTATGAAAACATGTTCAAACTTGTCGTAAAAGACGTAAGAAGCTGGGTAGTCGCCGACTTCACTGACTCTTATGGCTAGTGTGAACCAATCTTTGGAAACAGTTTGACAACAAATTATCTATAAGGAAAGACAAATTTCTCATGTTCCCACTATTCATATAATAAATGTCTACGGTAGTGTTCAACCTGCAGGGACCGTGGAGCGTATTTGTGGGGCTACCGAAACTCGCGAACCTGAAAAAAGAACCTTGAAGGTATGAGGATTTCCAGCGAGTCTGGGGAAATTTTTTTAAGATAGATATGAAAATCTGAAATTAATTATGAAAATGCAAGAAACGCATTTATTTCTATGTTCCGAAATTGATAGGGATATGGTATGACATTCAGCGATGGAGAACAAAGGTCTGATATTAAGCCAGTCCCTGAATCTCTACACATTTTTTATAAGTACCCTACATGTAGAATGCTGAAATATTGAAAGAAGCTGATTCCATTCATTTACAGCCAAAACCAGGATAGACTGTTTGCCATGCTTGTGCAAAGCCCTTCATTTTCCATTGATCTCACGTTACAGCCATGATTAAAGCAAAACTCAGGATTTCATATTTTTCCTTGTGTCTGTACCATTTTTATGCACTAATTGTGTGCTGAAAATTAAGGAACTGTTAAGAAACTTTTTTAGTACTACATTTTGATCATTGGAAGTCCAGAAATAAGGAACTTTTTGAACTAGGCCTTCATTAGGTTCCTTATAAAAAGGCATGTATTTCCACAATTTCAAAACTGCGTTCTTGAAATTATACTTCATTGTCAGTCTTGACTTGTTAGCTTGACTCATTTCAGTCTATCACTTGCATTGATCACTGATAATCTTCCATTTCACTAGTTGGTTGATGGAGGTCAGCTTCAGTAAATGGTAAAGACAAGCCAAAGTTACTTTAGAGGCTGTCATTTCGACTAATCAATTCGTTGGCAACATTAAGTCGCAGAGCATCTGTTCGTGTTTTGTGCACATGTTGAGTCAACTTTGCTCGCAGCCCGCTGCAGCTACAGTCGAATGATCAGTTTCAATGGCACGGATAATCAAAACCTGGCAGGTCTTGGTTCTCCGTGCAATGGAAAATGATCTTTCGCCTGTAGCTGCAGTAACTGGCTTGATGTAGAGTAGTTTGCAGATCTTCGCAACCTCACTTATCTTTGATCTCTGATTGGAGGCAAAGCCCTTCACTTCATTTAGCATGTCAGAAAAAACGTACACCATCTTTCCCTTTCCAAGAACCTTGAAATTCTCCAGCTGAGGAAGAAGGTACCCATGTAAACTTTATGTCTTCAACATAGTTTCCGTCATAAACTTCATTTGAGAAGAAATATCATCGCCTTTATAAAGTTCTTAAGAAAACTTCCCAAGTTCTTGGAAGGTAGGGATCATTCATTTAGTATGTGCGCACCAAACATGCTAAAATTCCACCCACCCCCCTCACCCTCGTACGTACACATACGCTTTGCGTACCCTTCCCCTCTTGCGTACGTACTCTTGGTTGTAAAGCTTCTTTAAACTTAAGTTGAAAATGGGTGCTTACTGAATCTAATATGCTAAAGACGCTATCATTGTAAGCACTTCTACATTTATCAGAACCCTTTAAATGCTTAAAAATGTGTGAATTTTTATCAGTGACCAAATGCTCACGTACTCTTGTTGAAAAGTGTCGGCTCGTTTCACCAACGTACGCGGAATTACATTCCGCACATGTAAATGTATATATAACATTTGAGTGGAGCGATCTGGGCACAGAATCTTTAACTTTCATTAAGTTTTTAATTTTAAAAGTGGAGAAAGCCAGCTTAATCTTAAGATCTTTGCAATACCGCTTGACTAATGAGCGCTCCTTACTTTGTACAAAGCTAGACAAGACAAGATAAGGTAGCTTAAAATAGAGAATGCAAATGTCATTAGAAGATGTAGTAGAATCAGCAGCAAAATTCTCGGAATTGCTAACATTATCAAGATACGTTTTAACAGCCTTATTTATCATACCCTCTGGAAATTGATTCTTTTGAAAAATATGAGAAAGTCTTCTAACTTCTTCATTGAAACCAGAAAGAGTATTATTACTTTTATAGGCTCTATCCAATAGATTGCGTATAAGACCAAGCTTATAAGAAAAAGCCGTGAAACTGAAGAAATTGGTAAGCAGCCCAGTAAATGTTGGCTTGCGAAAAACCGATGTTATGAGACCAGAAGGAATTTTATTGTCAATGTGAACATCAAGAAATGCTAAAGTCTTGTTCATTTCTTTTTCCGTAGTAAACTTACTAGCAGGGTGCTACGAGATAAGGTATTCAAAGAAAAGTAAGGAATCATGCTCATTGTCAGAAAGACAAAATGTATCATCAACATATCGTCGGTAGAAGTGTATAGAAGGACCATGATAGTTATTGAGCCATAGATTTTCATAATGTCCTAAGAACAGATTAGCAAGTACAGGAGCTAGTGGAGAGCCCAAAGGAACGCCATCAATTTGATCGTAAATTTTACCAATGAAAAGAAAGTGGGTGTCAGAAGTAGCAATCGAAAAGAGTTTAGTATGGTCACTCTTGGAGAGCTTAAGATCAGTCCATCCATCTGAGATGTATGAGACTGCAAGATCAATCCATTCTTTAAGAGGTATGTTAGTAAACAAACTAACTACATCAATAGAAACCATAAATTTGTTAGAGAAGTCTTTAGCATTAAGTTCTTTGACGAAAGAGAAGGTATCAGAAATGCTGTATGTGTTAAGTTTTTTTTTCATGCTCATAAAAAAATTACAATTACATTCAACGATATAGAGACACAACATTACGGAATACAAGACAACACCACAGGGAGCATGGAAATACATAGCAACCTTGCAGCAATTTAAAATTTACTTAAAAAAATAAAATAAAATAAATAAAAATAAAATAAAATTACTTTACTAATGAACGTTCATGTACCATGTTCTCTCTAATGAGCGACCGGGAGAGCACCGAAGCGCACGATTTAAATGTTTTTGTTCCTCGGAGAAGAACCACTCTTGAAAGGGGCACTCATTAGAGAGAAAACAGCATCAATCTATTCAAGGAATGAGGAAAGGAGGAGAAAAGATTTATGTTAGTTTGTTACCATTTATTCAAAGCGTTTTGTGGCCTTGATATATTCTAGTGTTGCGGTGAGAATGCTAGCATTGGATGTAAGTGACAGGTGCTTATGGCCATAAAGGATAATATCTACTAGTTCATTGTTTGAAGGATTTGTGTTAGGTAGAAGAGGCTGAACGAGATCATTAAAGTATTTAGATAATTGATAGTTATATCTATTAACAGAAGACACAATAGGTCGACACGGCGGTATTACATTATGCGACTTAACTTTATGCATTTTAGGTAAGTCATAAATTCGCGCAGGTTGTGAACCCGATGGATAAATTCTGCTGTAAATATCCTTATCAATTTTACCCTTCTTTTTGAGATCACGTAGGAAGCGTTGTAATTTACCTTCTCTTCTTATAGTCGGATCACTCACAAGCTCATTAAATTTATGTGAATCAACTATTATATCCATAATGCCTTTACTATAATCAGTCCTATTTAATATTACCACTCCATTACCTTTATTAGGTTTAAGAATAACAATATCCTTGTTTTTCCGAAGATTGTGCAAAACTTTGTGCGTTTTGATATCCTTAAACGATGGTTTAAAAGAATTAGCATATAATTGTGCTAAGTGGGAAAGTTCAGCTCTTAATTTTCCCTCATTTCTTTATTTAACAAACGGCCTTTCATAGAAAGAAAGATAGATTCAAAGCATGCAAAGATATCAGTTTTATTAATGTAAGCGGGAGAAATAGAAGGTGCTAAACCGAATTTGAGCGCTTCATTTTCGTCCGGTGTTAATATATGAGAGGAACAGAGATAATCCCCCATCCCCGTAGTTAACTTGATATGAAGTGAAATAAACCCAGATAAGGGAGCGGTCATTACTTATGACCGGGATAAGGATTGAAGAGAAAATGGTGGGGTAGCTGAAAAAATAAGCTGTGTTAAGTGGGGTAGCAGAATGATTTTGAACACAGGGATGGTGTGAAAACACATACCATATTTAATCTTAAATGCAGCCTTGTCTAACCTCTGTCCTTTGATAGGGGTGAAGAAAATTTGACTTAAGCAAATGATGGGGTAACATTTTTTTAGGGCACATAATACTTTCTCTTCAGTCCCCACCCCGACCATAAATAATGACCGCTCCCTAACGTCCTTGGCTACAATGAAATTCTCCATAGAAATTGCTGCAAGGACTCAAAGTTGAAATGCTATCGTCGATGCATCAAGAGATGATCAGATTATACAAGATGCATAGGCTTCCTGTCGTGTTGCCATCAGTACCTACAATACATGAGAGAATCCTTGAATCAAAAATCTGTCCTTTCTCTCATGGTTTCCAATTACCTACTACTACGCGGTTTTACAAATCAGTACAATGCACAGCATACTCTAATTAGGTTTACTGAGAACGTTAGAACGGATAATGAACAGATAAATAGTACACTTCGAGTTGACCTTTCTAAAATGTTGATTATTTGAACAACGACTTTCCGACTGCTAAGCAAAGCGCTTATCTGTTCAGTAGGATCCCTTCAGCATTGTTTGATGCGAACGTAACGAAGTTACAAAATTATATGTTCCCCAGGAACTTGCTTTCGGACCTCTCTTGCTCACAAGTTACTATATTGATATGCTACTTTCATGAGGGCAAATACATAGTTATGCAGACCATATGTTAACGACTGAACTGCTGCGCATGCTTTGAAACCATGACATAGGCTTTAACAGCACGAAATCCTGGCAACAAATAAGTGGACACATATTTTTTATCATGAAAAAGTTTACAAGAAAATTAGGCTCAAAAGGCCATCATCTTAAGAAAATATTAAGAAAATCACAAAGCTCAATTTCCAAGGTTCATCTTTTTTACGTGCCAGAAATTGACATAAGATCATTCTTTGCAAGCTCCTTTACAAAGATCGAAACTTTTCTTTGATAATCCAGGACAAAAAAGATCAACTTTTCATAACAAGTAATGGTAACTTCTTTTAGCCAGTTTACTCCAGTAAATGTTAAGAAAATGTTAAGAAAACCTCAGCCTCAATTTCCGGAAAAATTAAGAAAATTGAGGTTCAGACAAAAAGGGGGCTTTCTTATAAAAAACGTGTATAAAACAGAATGGAAATAAATGTCTCTAGATAATACTTGGATCAATGTCACCGTCGAAAACACAACTCATTTGTGCAAATGGTATACGAATCCGCTAGCAAGCACCAACGGGGTGGATTATCTGACAATTTACCCCAAACAGGATTTAAGACAATTCAGTTAAGTAGTGCAGTACGGTTACTTAGTGTGCTATGGTGAAATGGCGACTAATATGAAGAGTAAATGGATCAATCCAATGAAACTATGTGTAAAGGCATCTGTCAATCTGGCTATAAATTCACATCCGGATATCTAGGCACTAAAGCACTAAAAAATGCAAGATATTCTTTACAAATAAAATTAATACCTTAAATCCAGTCTCAGTTTGGTGGAAATTGTCTAAAGTACGTGACCAAACCCGAGATGTGCCTCCTTGTCAAAGCGGCAAAAGTCTTGCAAACGGCAGAGTTCGAGTCAAGAAAACCACAAGTGAACAGGCAAAGCTATATCTCATCAATTCAGATCCTAGCTCGGTAAACTAGGTCTAAAGCATTAACAGAAGGATACAAGTGTGTTACGTAATGTAAATGCCTCATGTGCGACTGGTGCATAAATCGTAACTGTAAATGACTATAATATAAATCAACTGTAAGTCTATGCACCAAAATCAAGTGAACTGCATCAAATTTCAAAATAATATTTACGTTTATATATATAGTTATATTAACCAAATAATCGATCACAAATACAAAAACGTAATTATATGGCATATAATATGCAATTAATACGTACAGTGCAACATTTTTATCGCAATGTTTAAAGCAGCTGGGAGTAACTTCATCACAGCTTGTTTGTGACTTTCTGGATCATATCGATTGGCAATGGGAAGATGATGGTTGAATTCTTCTCGGCTGAGATTGCTTGCAATGTCTGAAGGTAACGTAGCTGCAGTGCGCAGGGGGATTCTGTGATAACTTCCGATGCTTCTTTCAAAGCGCGAGCAGCGTTCATCTCTCCCTCTGCCGCAATCACCTAGAAAACGCATTCCAATATGATACTAGCGGTACTCTAACAACAGCACGATCCTCATGAGCCGGATACGTAGGAGGAGAACCATTCTGTTATATATTTTAAAGACATAAGCATAACAAATATATGTGCCTAATAGGCAGCTAAATGTTGTCCCATGCAAGAAGATTGAAAGTATCAAGATGATAATATTTTTCTCATATCATTATACATTTATCCACATACATTATTTAGACATTAATTTGTGATCAGACCCAATTTGTTAATCGCCATAGCTGAATACTGCAAATTGGGTTTTTGGTACAATTATTTTGAAAATTCAATGACAAAACTAGAGCACCAATCAATCCATAGCCGTTGTCCATTCAGCTACCTCTTTCCAATTCTAATAGATATATCTGACCGCTCATAAACGTCTAAGCTTCTAACACATCAAGATCTTAGCTAGATAGCAAAGCTTCTTCTAGCAAAAATACATAAAGGAAGCATGGTTCATTAAAAGTGTTTTGTGCCCGGAAGCAATTATCAGGATGCTACATACGGTTAGATGCAGGTAACTTGCAAAACCGTCTTCTGTTTTCTACTAGGTTATTAACTACGTTATGTGCTGTTACACTAACATAGGTAAGTAGCAGCAATCCAAATGTAGATTTTGATCAATACTTCTTGTACAAATTTGGAGTATATCACGTTGTGCCTAAAAGCTGTGCTCATGCACCCACGCTTGATAATGAGCTCTAGAAAGAAGAAGTGCCAACTGAAATAAAATAAACCAAATGAAAGAGAGCAGTCAAACTTTAACAAACCTTTGCTCTTGCTTCACGAGAAGCTTCAGCCTCAGCAGCCATAGCACGCTGTAGTTGCTGTGGCAGACGTACATCTTTCCTAAATTCAACAAAAGGAATAACTTACGGCTTCGCTATGAACATTTCTGGTTACATGAAGTGCTACACCTATGTAAAAGTACTCTTCCAAGTGCAGTGGTTACTCAAAGGTGATACATACGAATGGGGGACACTTACCCAAAAGTGACACTTACGCCAGGGAGATGCTTATAACAATAAATAGGTATATGTGTACCGATAGTAAACTGTTTCTAGCAAGGGAAAACTGGAAAAAAAATGAGCAGAAAACAAACAGGAGTTCAACATAGCATTCAGAATACTTTGAATGTCTAATTGATCAATAACAAAATCAAGTAATACATTAAATTGTAATAAATTAAGATTATATATAAGTCTAATTTCTTGTAGCGTAAGTGATTCCCTACACATATCAAAGAAGATGACATTTGCAATGCCAAAGTAGCCACACAATAAAGATTATTGGATTAAGGCTTCAAAAACATTGAATATTTGAGCAGAATGGACAAAAGGAAGCATGAAGCTGAAAGGCAACAGGACTGCTGGTTGAAGGAACATATAGGAGCAGGAATAGGAACAGAAACAAAGGTATGAATATCAATGAATTACATTAAGCAGCAGGTCTTTCAATGAGTAAATTAGACATGCACCGCCAACCGCACGTGCAGGATCGTTTGCATGCGCTAAACATTCAATCGCTAGAGCTTTCCTTAGTACTTGGATATATATTTTTCATAAAGCTGGTGCAAGCGAAAAATCGAGCGAGTGAGCTGGGCGTATTCCCGTGCGCTTGTGTGCGATAGCGTGCATCTAAGTGAAAGGCCTGCAACAGTAAATAAGGCTCTAGAAGTAGTAAACAAAGTGCTGTGTGAATGCAAGATGAGTCAATTGATATCTTATCATATGTGAAAGATAATTGAGCCCTTATAATAGCTCTGGACACTCACTAGAATACACAGCATTGACAGATTTTATGTTGACACAATACTTAACAACACTGGAAGGAGGTAAAACTTACACTTCTACACGCTCTACTTTTACTCCCCATGGGTCAGTTGCTTCATCAAGAGTGTGCTGAAATGGCAAGCAAAGATCCTTGATAATACAAAATGAAAAAAACACAAGCAGATTGTGCTTTCGGTCCCTCTTGATGCAAGGAAAGACCAATCAATAACTTGTGCAATGACTAGTAAATTTTGGACAAAGAGTAAAATGCAAGTATGAGAAAATGCATGACCTGAGAGGGACTCAAACTCACAACTTTCATCTTGACTTTGCTCAATGAAGCTGAGGGTCCCTAGTATAACTTCTATTTGAATCAATAATCTTCTCCTACTTTCACATCACAAATCATTAACTACCAGTACTTGAAATACATGAAGAAAGCTTATAAGCAAATAGTTTTGCTTCGGTTGAATAGCACTTAAGAAAAACAAATTTAAACTTGCCTGAATAGACTGACTGATTTGCTCCCTTTCCATAAGGATCTCACTCAAGCTTTTGGTGCCAAGGACATTTCTCAGTGTTGTTTGTGCCAATAACTTTGTTGAACGTGTTGCATCTTCAACATTGACAACTGATGAAATTGGGTTCTGAATCCTGAAATACACTACTGCATCAACAGCAATAGTTACACTGTCTTTTGATAATATCTGAAAAGAAATCAAACAACTAACTTTTATTACAATTTCTCCTGTGCTAGAAGCAATTTCAAAAGCCTCTGTCAAGGTCTGGCATCAAATACCACTTCAGCTTAATACTCATATATATATATATATATATATATATATATATATATACATATATATATATATATATATATATATATATATATATATATATATATATATATATTTATATATATATATATATATATATATTTTAAAGGCAACAGGATTTGAAAGAAATGAAAGTAGAAGTGCGAGAAAATAACCGACCCAAGTGGGACTCAGTTCACGTACAAAGTCAGGGGTCGCAAGTTCGAATCCCACTCGAGTCGGTTATTTTCTCTCACTTTGACTTTTCATATATATATATATATATATATATATATATATATATATATATATATATATATATATATATATATATATATATATATATATATATATATATATATATATTTATTTATATTTATATAGATATATAGTAAGAAAAACAGTGATTAAAAGAGTAACCATCTTTCCAAATACTGTCTTCAATGATCTTTAATTCTGACAATATCAAGTGAAATGCCATGTTCAGTAACTCTCGTTCTACTGCGTCCATTCAGGGAGATTCAATATGTATTTCTTCTAGAATGCCAATACCAAATTTTTGCTATTCACTTAACATGGCATTCAGTAAACAGTTTTGAAAAAACAGTTCATTTTTTTGAGCTCACAAAATATCATAATAGAACATTAACCATATCCTACCTCTTGTGGTGGGACATCAAAGGAAACAGTTCTCAGATCAACCTTGATGTAATTATCAACACATGGCAGAATAAAGAAGATACCTAGCAGGAAACAACAAATATCAAAGATATTAAAGCTTGCATTCATATTCCTTCATGTTCCTCTACATAATAGGCATTACTATACCATATACCATATACATATATAAATACATGTACATATACATATATGTATAGTGTTGTCTTTTGGCCTTTCCATAATAATTACATGTTGAAAGTTACATCAGTTACATATAATATATGTGATAATACATATATGTATATATGTATATATATATATATATATATATATATATATATATATATATATATATATATATATATATATATATATATATATATATATATATATATATATATATATATATATATATATTCAAATTATATAATATTCAACTAAGCTTAGTCCATATAGAGCTAATATACAATAAACTACAATGGCAAAAAAGGCTGGCTGCAAACATGAGCTAAAAAAAGCTACTGGGCAATGATCAATGACCAATGAAATGTGGATCTTCTGTTGAAATTTATTTGATTTGGTTCATTAATGGAACTCTGAATAACTCCATTGCAGCTGGCAACTAATCCCTTCAGCAATAATACAAAGGCATGCAAATGGTTTGAAATTTGTTGGCTGCAGGTAATACCTGCAATATGTTTATTTGCACTACTTTTCAACACAGATCTGAGTACATTCAAAAATATATTCTACACTTCTAAGAGGCAGTAGAAGTAATGTTGATTATGTGTTGAAATGCCACTCATATTACACCATCAAAAATCTAATTCAGAATTCCTACCTGGACCTTTAGCTCCTCCTTGTTTTAGTCTTCCAACTCTGAATATGACAGCCCTTTCATATTCTTGAACAATCTGGCAAATGATAATTTAATAAATACTTGGAGCGAGGCTCACAAATGGGTAAGAAGCACATCTACAATACACCTGGGTCTGTTCAATTATGGTAATGACTGTGACAGCACCAAAACTTGTCATGAGAACTTTATATTTACTGTGATGCAGTAAAAAAAATTACATAAGTTTTAATCACATTACAATTTAAGGATTTCCACTAACAGCAGTTTTTCAGCTTCATGTTAAAAATTACTACATACAGCCCATCAGTGGTCAACTAGCAAAAACAATTACCATAAATATATAATACAGAGAGTAAAATATATATGCAATATAGAAAGATGATAGAAATGCAAGAAAATATTCACTCAAAGCACAAGACTGCAGTAAGTCCACTGCATTTGCAAGCCTCTTCCTCTAGAAAGACTTAAAATTCAGAATAGTATCATAATAATAGCTCAAACAACTCCATGGATAAAAACTCATTTTAAACCACATTTTCCTTGGTAAAGATCAGGTACCAACAAGCATAAAAATCCTATGTCAAAAATATAGAGATATATAGAAATAAAGAAACCAAATTACCTTTAGGCAAAACAACAGTGATATTGGGAAGGTGCAAATTGTGATAAGCAAGGATAATCCTGTCAAAAACCATCCACAAAACCCAAGACTATGGTCAGCATCAAGCCCTACATTGGAAATAGCAAATATTCCATGAGAAAAATGATATCTGTGCATATCCATTTAAAACTACCCAGCAACTGACCAAAATATGCAACTGACCAAAATATGCAACTGACCAAAATACAAGTAAATTGGACAGAAAACTATTACACACTTACTGCTAATGTGATTTAAAACAAGAATGGTTTCAAGACTGCCAAAGATGATCAATCAGATCACAGATTGGCAAACTATCTTTTCTATGATTACAGGCAGCACAGACTAGTAATAAATTCCCATTCAAAATCAAAACAACCATACACATTTCAATGAAGATAAGGAGAAAAGACCAGAGTTAAGTAAAACTTGAATCTTGAAGTAAAACATTGACAATTTTGCAATAATGATGAAAACCTGATCAAACATAATAGTAAATTGCACTAAAAACTCCTTAGTGCATATCACAGCCATAGCGATGAACCCTCCTTTTCATACTGACAACTTCACAGCAAATTCCTGTGTTCTGTTTCTGTAGTGCTTGTCTGTTTGTGTAATGATGTACTTTCCTGCTTTGAGAACAGATGCACAAAACAGCAGAACTCAAACAGTTTTGCAAAGAGAGTCCTAAGATCTGTTTTGATACTGAAATTCTCACACAACTATGAAAGTTTAAGCACTGTGTCAAATAAAGTTTCCTATAAAAAGTGTAATATTAAAATTTTCTGCTCACTGTCACATGAAGAAAGCACATGCTAGACCTTCCTACCTTTCAAACACTAAAACCTTGAAATTACAAAAGTATGCTTTCAGATTTAGGTTGCAAAACCTGAAAATTGTAAAAAGTGTCAAAAACAAAACACTCTACATTAAAGTTTCCTACATAATGCCACCAAGTGATGATGTGCACCGAAAACAGTGATTAAAACTTATAAACTATTTCTGATACATGACTGTTTCACAATATCATATACTTATCTGGAAATACAAATCTGAACAGTGGTCTGAGCTGATTTCACAATGCAAGAGGCAAATTACACTGAACCAAACAATTGGCTATAACAGCCTCTACTATAGTAATTGCATCCTCTGGCTCTTAGGATATTAATAACTGAGAAAATGGGGGCTGAGATTTTGCCAGCTTTCAAATCTTACTATGCTCAAATTAAGATAGAGCAGCAATCAACCTGCAGATTGATTTTAGACTACATTTTAATACTTTTCTTTATTAAGGGGACTTGCAAGATTTTGAAACTAACGTGTGAGATCTTGAGATAGGATCTGAGCCTATGAATATCACAGTCAAAACTGGATTGTTTCAGTCTTCATTCAAAAAACCTGATAAGATTGCTCTCTAATTTTCAATCTTTTGCAAGGAGTTTGGGTCCAAAAAGCAGTTTCTAATAAAGTCACTGAATGAATGCTTAAATTGTGCGTAACACATATATTGTACAAACAAAAACATATATGCAGTAAGTACAGTACGCATCATGTAAACAGCTTGGATGTTTGTACTGAGTGACTATGGTATTTATGCTCTTCATAGTGCATGCTGATTGAAATTTTCAGTCTGTCGGTTCTTATTTGTTTCTGACCATATTTCTATGCCTGCGAGTTCTTTCTATCACATGACATCATGCAGACAAAACTCTTGGAAAACTATCCGTAGCAAAACTAGCACTTAAAGTTGCTTTCTTCTCATTGGTATTCGCTGACACTTCAAGGATCATTCGTGACACAAAAATAAGCTCAGTAAATCGCCCTACAAGGGATAACATGATCTGCAACCTTTGCACACTTCAGCCTGCTGATGCTCGCTTACAGCCTAATTGTCAAAATAACAAAAACACCAGGAATAGTGTCGTCCCGTAGGCCAGCAAACCTTGCATGTAGAAAGTAATAACAAAATTAAAATTCCCTCATAATCAGGCTCTTACGTGCATAATAGCCCGAAACTTCTGGTGCTGCTGCTTTCGCTTCCATCTGATCAAAGCTGCTTCTCGGAACATACTAAGACTAGGCTCACCGACAAACAGTCTGATCGCATCGAACCGATCGCATCACGTGGGTGAATCGCCAGAACTTCCGTTTTGCTGAGATCGCAAACTCTCGTCATGCTGTTACATCTGTCCCTTCACATGAAGACATACCTCAAAGTTTCAGACTAACTTTCCACTCGTGAGTTCAGATTACCGCATTTCCTAATGGCCCCTCAGAAGTTGTCAACAGACAAGCACAGAAAAATCACTGGCTAGCAACAAGTAGGGAGGTGAACCCCCATGCCCGACCCCCTACCGACGCCGTGCCTGCTCAACGACCCAATATCCCAAAAAGGTTTAAAGGCTACTTATTGATTCTTTTCTCCCTTATTACTAAAAGGTTTGATTTGCTATTTTGTCTAGAGTTGGGACAATTAAGCTCCCTAGCCATTCTGTTATACCACTGCATCTGTACACCCGAGATCTTACAACATACTAGTGGGAAAATTCCCCATAAGGCCCATAAGTATCTCCACTAGTTGGTCCATAATTCCCCAATAGAAAGTATGCTTTTTAAAACCTGCATCACAAACAATGCTAGTTTTATAATTGTCTCTGCATACTACTTTTTGTCAGATCATTGTTTATTTCCTTTGTCTTATTACCATTAATCAGTATATGATTTTCTTACACTGTGGCATGGTGGTCCCCAATCCCTAGTCATGGTCCTGTGTGTATCAATTCCTTACTAGTGGAAATTCCTTAAAGATCCCCTGTCTGTACAGAAAAATAGAGAAACTTGAATAAAGTACAACTAATGGCTCTTCTTGAACACTCCATTGATGCTTGGGGGGAGGGGAATTGAAGAATGTGACAAGAGAATCCCTAGCTCTCTAGACTCCCAACTACTTTGTGCTATTCCCCCTTTTATGAAGTGCAGTGAAAGAGAATCCCCCCTAACCAAAGCAAACTAACTTATTTTTCAATGGACATCAGATATGCAGAGGAACACCCATATGATCAAAATGACAAGAGTAGTTTGGTTGGACAGCCCCTGTTCATCAGGGTTTACCATCAAAATACATGATTCTGTGATTGTTATGGAAGCTTCCCAAATTTTCTCTTTATGAGGAATCCCCACAGACTGTAAACATATCCCTAGACAGTGCCATAATTGGACAGACACAAGTATAAAGTTCATGAAAGAACAGTTCTTATCGACCAGGGAATCGCTGAAAGTCAGTTCTGCAAAGAGCAGCAAGGAGCATTGTGCATTGAAAGTGATACAATCTCTCTGTCTCTCATGGCAGCTGTATATGGAGACACACCAAACCAATAGCACTTTTCAAAGGGCCATGTTTGCTACATTCCTTGCTAAACTTACAGGCACTTTATTGTATCACTCTGTGCAGCATTCCATTATAAGGCAGTAACACACTACGTAAATTATGGCAAAAAACATGTCATGGAGATTTATGATCAGAAAGAGCATCAAATTTTTAGAAAACATCAGGTAAATCCTTGTTACTATGTGCAAAAGCCATGATGTGACAACAACCATGATTCAAATTGGACAATGAATAATAGAAATAAAGACTTCCAATGAACACAAATAGCTACACATGTCACAAAAAGGTTTAAATCTGTTAAAATTGGTCATGATTTCTCCATTATACATACATGCTCCACTGACAGAAAACAGTACAGAAATATATTTGCCAACTTCTTTTAAAATATACTATATCTGACTGCAGATCACTACGGCTTAACAGCACAAAAATGGCCTACATTATGCCTTTTAGCTCTCCTGAAAACTCACTTCAATGATTGGTTGTTAGCACTCAGTATATATAGATAACAAACATCTATTGCACATTCCAAAGTGTATATCAACAAATATGAAGATTTCAAATTGGAGAAAAGTATCAGCCCTAGTATGGAGAGTACTTATGTCTTTTGGAATCTAAATGAAAACTATATTTTGAAAACAAATAGTGAAGATGTGCTACCACTTGATGACAAAGGGGGCAAGTAAAAATTTGAATCAATCACCACTCCTGATATGTGGTAAATAGTATTATTCTCAATACCTCATTGTAGCAAAAGTAATCTTAGAGAACCTATATAGAAAAATGTGTATGATGGTTTATGGCAGTAAATCATAAAGAAAGCATAAGGTGGATGAACAGGAACCAGAGAGCTGTTGAGTTTAATATAAGATAAAAACTTATATTGGGTTGATTCAATGCAAAGAAGTATGCCTATGAACCAAAATGCTAGCTAAAACACTGTATCTCTAGGCATACACAAACAACCACACATATGAAAAGCCTTATGAATTCATAAAATCACAGGTGGCAAATCATACCAAGATAAGAGAAAAAAGTAACCACAAAGACAAATGACAATAGAGACATCTTTTCATTGGTCTAGCATATATTTTATAGAGATGGATCATAAATAATTCACAAGGCAGTGCTGTTTTGTCAGACCAAGATAGAAATTAGGTCTTTTGCTAAATGCAACTTCCTGTGACACTGAAAATATCATGAACATGTCACACACATGCAAGCTACAGAAACAATGATACCAATATCACAAGACATAACAATGATTGAGAA
The DNA here is from genome assembly GCA_964019165.1 of Mastigias papua. Taxonomy (NCBI): domain Eukaryota; kingdom Metazoa; phylum Cnidaria; class Scyphozoa; order Rhizostomeae; family Mastigiidae; genus Mastigias; species Mastigias papua. The sequence goes on along the minus strand of OZ025273.1, from coordinate 6,108,422 downwards.
TAGTTGCTACTGAGCTGGCAGGAAAAATCTCCAAAACATTACAAGAGAAATGCCAAAATGCTTTGCACAAAATTGATGTCTGATAATGATGAAGAAATTAACATTTATATTTCTCTGTTCAGCTCATCTTAACTTCCAATATCCTATTGCAGAAGCAACCTCTACCTTACAATACTGCCATAAAAAATTGTACATTGCCAAAGTGACATATAAATTTGTTGGATAAATTTTACAAATCTTGGATCTTCTATTGTTATGAATTCTTCTGTACTTTATCACCTTGACTGCTAATGTACTAATAGTTTTCTACAACTTAATTACTAAAAAGTTTTAATATTGCATATGCCTAATCCAGCTTCGAAGCAGTTTGATGGATATGTGAGCTCATGTTTGTCTTTTGAAATTCAATAATTTTTCCTATCTTTCCTTTGTATAGTAAAGAATGCTCTTTGAAGCATGCCCCTATTTGATAAGATGGTGTAATATGCCCTTCATATGATACTTTGATTTTTCTGAGTCTGCAAAAGATAGTACCTATCAAATTTTGTGTGGTATATGGCTCCCATATTTTCACAATCCCTACTCTGTTTCTAAATCTTAATGTAATATCTATGGATTTCTGCCTTATTTCATGCTTCTCCTGCACTGCCTCGTACTCTTCAAATGTCATGGGTTTATGACCTGCTCCAGGGGGCTAACTTTTATGAGTAATTTAACCACTAGATGAGGTAGAATTCCTTTTCAGTTACAACATCACATTCAAGATCTCACTGGAAATTAAGTACAACTTTTCTTAACGTCTTTCCGTGGAAACAATTCGTTTCGCAAAATTAAAGACCATGCCCTTTGTTACTAATCTAGTTCGCAGTTCATTGAAAAGTTTACACGATTTCCTCAAATCGTTACGCTGTTGGAAAATACTTCGATATCTACGATTGATCACCAAGACAAAGTACGTTACGAGTGGAAGCGTATGATTGCCATAGTCAACTGTTGCCTACTGATATTCAACGCCATTGCACTTCCTCACCAGCTCTCAGTTTACTACTATGAGTGGCATCCCAACAATTTAGCCGCAAATGAAGGGGAAATTAGCATTCCACAAACCACGAAGCCGATAAAAATGTGTGGATACATCTATTTTCATATGTAATTCAACATAGCAGGTGAAACAGCACCCTGCGCAAGGTTGTAAAGCCCGCATTAGTGACTTCTACACTAAATTGCCACGATAACTCTGCAAATGAGCCTACTTTGTGCCTATCATCATTTACTCTGAAATCTTGTTTCATCACCGTACATAAATTCACTAAATTGGGCGCAGTGCTAACTAGAATTGCGAAGCAAGCAACTTTACGTCACCGTAAATTACCAAAATAATTACTGATAACATCAGTAGTACTTCAGAGTACTGCGAAAGGTAAATGACAGCAAGCTACGAAAGGCGTATCCCAAGAATTTTGCAACAAGAAACCGTCCTTCAAAAGTGTAGATTTTGAATACTCAGAGTGAGAATCCGATTTGTTGGAACCAATAAGCGACGTTCAGATAAGTAACTGGCGCGAAGTCAGCTTCGAAATATGCTAATCATATATGCAGATTAGGTACATGCATAACATAGAGAATAAAAAGTTGCCGTAGAATCTGGACTACTTCTGTTTACCAAACACAGCTTGGCAGATATCAAACGATGATAGTATACACATGAGACGCAACTAGTAAACCAAATTTTCAGCTACTTAAAGTTAATACTAACCGTCAGTTATTGTGCCATAGCCTGCACTCTTCTGGTTGCCGGCTTCTAACTTCATTCCATCCGCCATGTTTAACGTTGTGAACTGAATATCCTGATGGTGAATTGCGCAGCCAAAATACGGGGTTTACTTGAATAGGCGAGATTTTGCGGTTTCATTGGGTGTTTTCGTTTTACACTGTTCTTCATAAACTGAATGGAAGACTCCCCAAGACAAAAGTCAAATTAATTTCTTTTGCTTACGTATTCATTTTTTATCACGTTTGACTCTCACTATCTCATCATTCCATTTCCCATGACTTCCTCTTACATCACAATATACACGACCATTATTCAACCCTTTTCTGGAATGATGAAATAGTACAAGTCAAACATGATAAAAAATGAATACGGTTGCAAAAGAAAATAATGTGGTCACTACATAATGTCTTCTTACCGAAATATATTACGTCTTGGGCAGTATTATTTATCATCCATCATGTATGAGTTTGGTAGAAATACGCACGTTTTCTTTACGAAAGTAGTTTATCAGAAAGTAGTGCTAGATTGCCCAAGGCGCTAAGAAAATCAATACTGGAGTTTAGAGATCTAAGAAAACCGATACATTCATATATATCTAAACTTTCAATATCATATGTGCTCGTCATCTCTCTGATATGTTTATGTTGCAGTAATGGAGCCAGCTCTGAAAAGGTAGCGAATAGGCAGGATTGGGGTCAGGGAGTGACAACCTCCTAGGAACATTGATTTGTGAAACCACGCCATTTAGCATCTAGGAAACGCCCTTTATACCTGAAAAATCAGTTGGTACTACAGAACTTGACTAGTTTGTTCAATGATCTGAAAATTACCGTCTGTATATGTTTTGGGGCATTCTGGGTTTGTAATAAGATGTTCTCCTATGGCCGAATCACAATGCATTTTAGGATTTTGCACATACGAGGTGGCTGTTCTCTTATTGTATTGCTTTTCTTCCTGATGCTCATGGGAACATGTTGCTTTATTCTGTCTGCTAGTCTCTGTGTAGTGTGTCTTACTTAGTCTTACCGAGCTTCACACCGGCACAAAAATTTATAAACTACACAACTCTTTTGAGTGGTAGGAACGCTATCTTTATTAGCAGATGGTAGCATGACCCTGTATCGTAGACCACACAGGGCTTCACAGCAAGGAAGCAAGATGTAATGGCTTTATTAATTTGGTTTTCAAATTTTGATGAAGTATTTTGATGAACCTCCTGTTTCATTAAAATTCGAACAATCCACAACATACATTAGCAACAAAAAATTTCGTCAGATAACATTTCGGCGGATAAACTTCGTCGAAAAAAATTTCGGACAATTTTTCAGAATTTCGTCGTGATAAGATTTCGTCGTGGACTTTCAACACACAAAAAAGATAGGAACCTTCTACTAATATTCTAAGAGCTAAAAACTTAAGACACAAGTAAAGCCCAATGAAAAACAAAACATATTCTCAGTTTATGTGAAGGCAATCAAAAGTGTTACTTTTTGCACTCTAAGCATCTCTACTCAAAATGGTACGAAAGTTTATCAAAAGAGCATAATTAAAAGTATTCGTTTAAATATACGTATAGGAACATCGTTTTTCTTTAACCACAAAGCCTCTCTAAACATTAATTCCGCCCTTTGTGCTCAGTTCTGTTGTATCTTGTAGAAAGAGACGACGAGGATGCAATTTTACAAACACGGAACATAACTATTTAACCTAATGACCAACAAAATGTGATATCTTAAAATAAGAGTCTTTATCCAAGTGAATATATATTACAACTACGTAAATACCTTGGGCGGATGAGAGAAATAGTGGAACTGAACTATATCCAGATTGATGTAGATTCTTTTGAAATTGGCGACAAAAAGCAGCTTGGAATATTTTTATCTAGCGCTGATAATGAAAGAAGAACCGACCATGATGATGATGATGATGATGATGATGATGATGATGATGATGATGATGATGATGATGATGATGATGATGATTATGATGATGATGATGATGATAATACCAAAGACGATGATGATTATACGGACGATGTAATTTGCATTGATTAGATTGGATGCATTAATATTATCTATGACCTCATATTATAGTTTTTCTATGCGAATTCTCAAAATTCTTAAAAGCAAACAATTTCGTCGTGACAAAATTTCGTCACATTTGAAATTTCGTCAAAGAAATTTTCGTCAAAATATTTGTCCGAAATTTTGTCACGACGAAAGTTTTTGTAGTTAATGTAGCATACTTTCATAACAGTAGAAACACAGTCTATTAATGTAAGTAGCCCCAAATATAAAATTCATGACATCACTATTAAGAAACTGGAGTACTTAACGTCTACATTTCTTTCTTATTTAAAAAATGAGTGTGTGTATACTTCACGCATTTGTAACTGCGGTTTTCCATGTGGACAGGTATTTTTTTGTTAATATGCAGTAAAGTTCCAAATATAGACGTCGTATCTTTTAAGTGCAACTCGTGGGGCATTCTTGTGAGACTGCAATTCATCTTATCCTTTGTCTTTCCATCACATATCATCTAAACTAAAGGGTAATAATTGATCTGGGATGACAAAGAGACAGCATAATACGTTCTGGTTTGGAAGATTCGAAGAAGGTTGATGTACGTGATAGGGGCATGAATTTTGGCTTGCCATTTGTATAACATTTCCAGATGCGGCTTAAATCATAAGGTTTTATCTAGGATTATCCCAAGTTGTTACTCGTCTTGGCTTTCTGTGATGTTGCTGTTTTTATTTTTCATTAGTAAGATACTATTCTGCTTACTGAATATCGTAAGATAGCATTTATTCCCTGTTAAGACTCATTAGATTACTTCGAGACCAATTAACCTTAGTTGTGGTACCACATTTTACCTGCTAATTATGTCTGGGAGCTTGCGATCGCTTACGAAGGTGGTCGTAATTTTCGCATGATTACAAATCATACTATCTGTCGCAAACATGCATAAATCATTGAAGTATGTATTGAGGAAGAGTGGCTCCAGAACAGATCATTGAGGCACCAATTTGATTGGCCTCTTTCTCTCTGAGCTGTATGATCTATTCACTTACACCCGCTGCTTTTATTCATACAGATAATTGTAAATTGATCTAAGAGATACCTTAGAGAAATCGTATACTTCAAGTCTAGCAACTGAAAGCTCGTGCATGAAGCAATTGAATGCCTAAGGGAAGATTGTAAATACACCTCCAATACTATCTCCATTGTCCAGTGCTCGTTTGCAGTCTTCAATAAAACGTAAGAGAACACGTTGTGTACTTTGTTTCATCCTAATGCCAAAGATTAATGGATTGAGAAAGGAGGTGGTGAATTGCTTTATTTGATCTTCCATTAATTTCATATATTATCGATCTCGATGGCAATATTGTGAATGGCCTATGCTTTTTATTACAGAAAGCATAATCTTTTCGAAGGATAGGTGTGATGTCCTCCCACTTTTAAAGCTTGTAGGAATTGCGTCTGTTCTACCCTAGCAGTAACGCAAGGTTTCAGGGTGGGGGGGGGCAAATCTACCTGCATTTCCCCTTGAAACTTTTGCAGGATCGCTGTTGATGGGAGATACCTTCTTAGTGTTAATACCTCCATTTCCCCTTGAAACTTTCGCAGGATCGCTGTTGATAGGATATATTTTCTTAGTATCAAGTTGTTCTAGATGGTGTGGAACTTCTGCGAAATTCACCTGTTTGGAATGAAATCGTTCAAATGGTTCGCTAGCTCTTCTTTTATCATTTTTATGCTTGGATGATTTTATATTTATTATTATTTCTTTTTAATAGCTTTCTTTCCTCCGTTATCTCGTTCACATATCTCCTTTTTTTATAAAATTATCTGTAATTAGGCCAGTTAAGTATAAATTGCCTATTACTAGAGAGATTTGTATTTGTATGTTTAGTTTATGTGACAGAGTTTTAAAAAAATCATTATGTTTAATAATTTGTGCCGATCGTGCTTGAAAGATGGATCTCATTTTCAGCTATTTCAAAGTCACCCGTAATATTGGCAAAGTATACTGCTTCAAAGATACTTTACGAAAGAATGCATGACCGAAGTCTCTCTAAACATTATGCTTAATAGACATACTCCCAATAATCGTACGATCCGTCTTAGCCCTACGGGTTCGAGTCAGAAAGTAAGAGAAATAGGGACAGGGCACAAAGTGAACTAATCAGGTTTTGATAGATAAGTAAAAAAATAGAGTTGGAAGTTATGGAAGTATCCTTCCTCCAGAGCCAAAGGAGGAGAATTTACAGGTAAGCAGGGAGATGAGCCCATTGGTGTGAAGGCCAAGAAGAGAAAGTCATTGGCAAGCATGATATAGAGGTACAAACTGTTGAACGCGAGAGGATAGTAAACTTTGTTGTGGCAAACCAACCTACAGCGATACATACAAACTTTAAGAAGAGAATAATATGTTTGCAAAGAGAGTAGCTGTACTCAAGGAAGAGCAAATAATTTGGGTAAATATGCATAAAAAATGTAAAATATATACTTCGGTTAGATATCGGAGTAAGAGTGATTGATATACGAATGCTTAAAAATTATCACATCTAATTAATGTCTCTACCTGACTCTCTTCAATCGATCTTTGCCTCGTCCTCTTTGATGCAAAGAGTTCTTGCCGATTTTTTCCTCTTCGTCTTCCTTTCTAATCTAAATGTTATCTAGCATTTTTAATCACCCACTAAGGATTGTGGTAAGATGTTATTTTCTTATCGTACATAACAAATAAACGTAAATGTAAAATGTAAACAAAATGTAAAACAGCTAATAGTGCTAGCCACAAAACCATTGCTATTGAACGACGACAATGTATTCTATTAATTAGTGAAAAAAATTGCCCAAAAATTGTATGTTAAATAATATATCCAAAAGCTTCATTGCAGTAGATAAAACAGAAAATATGCCACAGCGAACAGTAATCGTCAGAGTGAAATCTATTGTATGCAAGTATAAAGACGACATGATAAAAGATTGTATTGGATCGTTCACATATTATTTAATTACTTTTGGCCATTTTAGACCCACTTCTGCCAATAACCAACTGTAATAATTGGGTAGACTTCTTCCTGAATTATGTCATTATTTGCTTTACGCTCTCCCCCCCCCCCTCCATCTACACAGAATTGTAAAATTAATGTTTAACGCTATACTCAAATTTCTTTGTTATATCTCACATTCATACATAAGAAGTTAAAAGTATACACCCTAAAAAGATGCTGTGAAAAGATGAAATTAATAATACATGCTTGTTTACTTTCGTCCTCAAACCACCTCCCTTCCTTCATAATTAAACTTGAGCCTTTCTTAGGATCCCCCTTCCCCTTCCATGATAATTTAATATGTGAACGGCTCCTATGTAGCTTTGTTAGCTGAAACAATAACAGTTTGCAATTAACGAGTTTCAATAAAACAATTCAATGTCACCTATTTCTGCTGACAATTAAATTATGGCTTTGTGACCTTCTATTGAAGAAGGCTTAAATGTGGTTCATGTTTAATGGTTTTACAAAAGTTTTGCAATCTTGTCTTTCTCATCTACTACAATGAAGCTTGTGGTTATATCATTTATCATCAAACTACTTGCTCTAATTAACATGTTCAGAAAATTTTTCTATAAGCATGAAAAAGCGAACAATAGGACTTAGATATTATAAGCAAAAAGTAAAAAAGATAAAAGAAGGAAGGGAGAAAGGATAAAAGAAGGCCTATAGAGAGAAAGAGGCTCAAAACATCCCAGCTTTACTTGGAAATACAAAAAAACAATGAATTGCGTGATTCCCAGTCGTAGTGAGGCTTTGGAACAGTCGGGAAGGTTTGGATACAGTGCCAAGAAGTAATAGAATGGGACTTCGAATAGACAGTGAGATTAAGCATTTTTCCAAGAGGAAATACTATAGAGGTCGGAAAATAGACAGGCAAAATGTCTGTTTCCAACTTAACTGTTATGTGAGTTCATAAGAATAAATACTTATATGTCCAATTTTTCCAATGCAAATGTACTGGGCGGAACCAATACTGTCAAAGACCAATAGTTGAGGGTCAGAATATTCTGAGTGAAAAAATTTCCAAGTTTTAACTGGCAGGGAGCATTATATTTGTTTAGGTTGTTAGAATTTCATGGCAGGCAAGCCCGTGTGTGTTACTTCAATCAAGACCTCTGTAGAGGAATGCAACATAATCTTTTACATCGTAAAGCAGCTATGAGAATTGTGGGGGGGGGGGAGTGGTGCTAAAACGTGGAGCAGAAGTAGTGACAGTAACACAAAGCATTCTTTCTCTTCCTACTTGCCTAATTTAACTTCTATAAATACGTTATGACTTTCAGTGGAATAACCACTAAGCAACTCCTGAAAGCGAAGAAAAGGGAAAAATTGACAGTCCACTATGAAGTTTTGCCGTGGAAGTGCAATACAAATGTTACTTTTTGGTGGTCAAGCGTATGTGATCCGCATTTGCACGGCAGTGCACTTAGGGAGCTCCGTTTCATCATCACTCTCCGCACAGGCTTCATTACTTCTAGAAGTTCCAGGTTGCGGGGATCGTAGCCTATCTAAAAGATTCAAAGAATTGTAAGTCATTTCACCACAAAATCTAACAATATATCTGAGAAATAAAGGAAAAAAGAACAGACAACACGTTTCACGCTTATTCAGCCAATAGCATAAATACACTTAAACTGCCTCAATCAAATTAGTGGTCTTTATAGAAGTCCTTACCAGATTGCACTTCTATACAGAACACTGGGAAGCATCTAGGATTTTTATACTGTATACATACATACATACATATATATATATATATATATATATATATATATATATATATATATATATATATATATATATATATATATATATATATATATATATATATATATATATATATATATATAAAAATATATATATATATATATATATATGTATATATATATATATATATATATATATATATATATATATATATATATATATATATATATATATATATATATATATATATATATATATATATATATATATATATATATATATATATATATATATATAGTGTGTGTGTGTGTGTGTGTGTGTGTGTGTGTGTGTGTGTGTGTGTGTGTGTGTGTGTAATTTATATGTAAAATGCAACCACGACTTGCCATAAGAAGGCTTTTCAAAAATTCCAATTAAAGAGTAATATTTTGTCGAAAAATGTACTTCCGCTACCGCCCAACTGTCCCATAGATAAGTATGATGAACGAACGACCTAGTGTGGCAGAGAGACAGACTTTCCAAAGCAGTCAAGAAGGACTCAGCTACTAATAACAGTCCGAAAAATGTTGTACTCACTGTTTTCATTTTGAGATTGATCTTGTGCAGACCCTCTAGGCTCTCTAGGTTCAAACATTTTTGTCCTGCTCGCCAACTGAATCCATGTTTCACAACGATGGATGATCATTGCAATCACTTGCGCAAGGAGGGCCTTAGAAGATTACAAATCAACATTTATATTTCAGTATTACGCAAGAAGTGGCATACAAATATTATCATGCTACAATAGAATAGAAATTAGCGGAAAAATATTAATGTTTTAGCCCATAGGCCATTCATTAGGAATGGAACAGTGGAGGAAAGTCAGTGGCGCGCTGGGGGGCTTTCGAGTAGGGGGTATAACAAAAGAACTTTACCCACAGGCTTGGACAAGGCCTAGCGGCGCAGGGGAAGTATTTTGCAACAAATTTCCGTCATTACTGTCTCTCAAAATTCTAAATTGTGTTTAGGGACTGTGCCATGCTAGAAGTTAATCTTTTAAGGGATCAACTTATTGTCACAAACATTTCTACAACTGCTCACATGTTAGGCTGTTATAAAGTCGTACTTCCTTCTGAGTTTAGGGATTCAACTTCTTTGATACCTCTAACCACGATTTGTTTCCATTGAAGACCCTGTCTGTATACTAATGGGGCATGGCTGAATCAAAGGTCTGTACGCTGAACACCCTAGAATCAAGGATGTTCTACCACGAATTGATAACAGTGGGCTTATGGATTCGCTTAGTGATGTTGAAGGACCCACCATGGTTGGGTTTGATGCGACAGACATTTTGTAGATTTTAGCCTCTAGAATGGCTAAACAGACGTCTTCCAGGCTAATATTCGGACGAATAGTGTACGGCAGTGCGAAGACGCTGTCTAAGGAGAATAATCAACAAAACAAGAGAAGCTCAATAAGCCACACAAAATCTGACAAAATGGCAAAGGCAGCATAAATGCCAACAAAATATGATCGTTTAGACAACTTTCACCAAAGAGCTGAAAAATTACCGACTGGTTCGGTAACACCCCCACACCCCTACTTCTGCACGCCCCTCAGGATACTTGGTTGTTTATTGGAGTGGTGGGGGAGGATGGGCAACCAGGCCACAGTTTTCTAGAGTAATATACTTGTGACCTCTTCAAACGCTTAAATGTTTTTTGAAGTGAGGATGTATTCTAATAATGTCCCTATATAAGTATGTTTCTGTCTATATATCTCTGTATCTCTGTACCTCTATATCTCTCTATCTTTCTATTATAAATCTGAGTCGCAATTAGCTTTTATGACACTTCAGTTTTACGTTTGCCGAAGAGTCTCTGCTGGTTTAATATTAGAGAACTGATTGATTTTGAAACTATCAGGATTGTACATAAATTTTTGAACGGCCTTGCCTTTGAGTACTTGAGAAACATCTTTTGTAGCGTTTCTAAAGCTACTGACCGTCAGCTGAGGGACTCGAAGGCAGACCTTAGATTACCATTACTGAGAACATCTACGGTTAGAAATCGTTTGCGTTCAGAGAGGCCGGGAATGATATAATTAGTTGCATCAAAGCGTCCTCATCCCTCTCTACTCATTTCGAGAAAAATATAAACAAGAATGTAAAGCCAAACAATCTCTCATCTCGTGTTTCTCTCGTAATTTTTAACCTATAGTCGTTATAACTAGGGTAATGTTATTTAGTTGATGTTTGGTTGTTGTTTCACCTTGGCACCCCGTAAAGCAATATGTGAATTTTGACCTCACTCCACATTTATTTCTACACTGTTAGATATTCATAAGAATTCTGATCAGATAATGAAGGAACGCTACCTTAAGAATATCTTTTTTGCATATCTAATCATGAAACATGACAGAAGAAATTCTTAAGATATTCCGAGAAATATCTTAAGGGATTAAAAAATCTTGCCTATAATATCAATTAGATTTTGTTCTATTCTGAATACGTGATGAAACATGAGACGATAAAGACAGTGTTCATTCATTTTCTTCTGTTCTGTTTTAACTTAGTGCTCATGTTGGTGTATCAGAATCAGACGCGGTCTGGGCGTGGTGCCGAAGTGGTAATCGCCACCTGGCCCCTGTGATATTTTATCATCACAGGCCATCGTTCATTGGGATTTGCTAATTATGATTCTTTGTTACAATCTGAAGCAGAACCTATTGCTTTACTAGCTACCCTGCAATCATAATCAAACACCCGCCCTTGATCCCAAAAGCATACTTGATGTCATTTGAAGCTGTGTGCTGCAGCAAATATAAGGAGTTGAAATGGAAAACATGCAATAAAGGAAGAGAATGTGAACAAAGGCATTTTTGAAGTTTCTCTGCATTTTGCTCCTGATAGAAATGGAATTTGCCACCAAAACTGTCCTCTCGCTCGTGAACCATGAAATATTTTTGACATGAACAGATAGCTGCAGTACCTAGCTTCATCAGAAGGTTCTAAAGTTTCATCAGATATTTTGATTCTATTCATAATTCTTCTAGGTATTCTTACGATATCTCATTCTTTATTATCTGATCAGATTTCTAAACGAATATCTATCCGTGTAACAGGGCCTTAAAAGAATCTTGCTTAAAATTAAAACTGTGTAAATATGCATGATTCTGAAAGACAACACCAATTGGCAGACGGAAAATTGTGAATGAAAATTCAAATAATTTTATAATGTACTTATATTCACCACTAAGTACAGCGTGAGAAAGCCAACACTTGCAAAATCAGCTCCCAGTAATTCGAGTCGCACCCCTTGATAGAAGACTGTAAGCAGAAATATCAACCAAATGCTATTGGAGACTATCAGGATGATAAGAGCGTGCTTTCGCAATTTCAGAAGCTTTTCTTTTAGCTCTTGACCATGTGTAAATGCTGCATGCTGTGGCGAAAGCTGATTCTTCGTCAAATCTAGCCAAAACTCTCTTTCTTCATCATCAAGGTCTAGGTATTCAAAACCCCTGAGCTCGTGCTTTGACTTTTGTGCTCTTTTCTCCGCTAAACATATGAAAGAAATAAAATCTACCTACTGTTTATAAGCTCAATTGCTATGATGAAATAGTAACTCTTACAATTACCATACAAATAGCCTAAAACATATAGCCCTTCAAAAGAAAGAATCTGCTCTAGAGCTCTCGAAATATCAATGATGTAAAGAGGAAGATAATAACTTATCAGCATTATATAATTATAACTAGATATTGGTACCACATGTGAGGACCATCTATATTTGTTCTTTTGCTGAACCTAAGAGGTCCTAATTTGATACTTTTTATCTCAATATCAATTCTTCTTTGTAGACATACGTCTTCCCTATCCTGTACTCTTTGGTGCCCAAAAGTAGGGCAGGGGGGGACACGATTACAAATTTTGAAAAATTTCACCACCCATTTCCATCTATTAACACTCTCATATCTAAAGAATTGTGCATAAAGTCCAACTGTCCATTTTACTAACATTCCCCCCTCCCAACTAATGATTTTGAAGGTTCAAAACACGACAATTTCCATTAGTTTGCAAAGCATGTTTCGACCAAAACTTTGTCTACCTTCAGTTGCATAAATATACAATTATGTGGTAGCATTATTGGAACACATCAATAGAAGTTGTAGAATATTCGAAGAGAGAACCACAAATAATTCGAAAAGAGCACAACGATATAGTAATGCAACGGTTAGAAGCAGGGACGCCGGAGCCAAGATAGGGCAGGGGGGGCAAAAAATTTAAAAGGGCATTTCCATTGGTTAGATTCGCGCATACCTGTACGGCAAGGTTACCCTTAGGAAATGTTAGCGTATGCCACGCCAGCTAGAATAAGCAGCCAATAAAATGCCAATGTTTGAAAAGTGCTTTCAATTTTTAACAGAACCAAAAATTAGAATGTATTTGTTCGTTTTATTGTTAAAATTTTCCAAAGTAATTCAATCTCGTTTCTGTCCTTTCTGCAAATTCCATAGCAACAGATTTGATATTCACTCGGTCCATATCTTCTTTCTGGATGTTCGCAAACATGATATGATTTAAATGATTTGCGCCAGTTGAAGCACGTAGCCATGTTTTCAATCGCCGCATGGCACTAAATGTTCGCTCACAAGATGCTGAACTGAGTGGAACTGTATAATACAGTTTTATCATTTTGTGTACTTCTGAGCACTGAATCTTTGCGGATGGCATAGAGTTGAAGATCTCTGCTATGGTGGATATTCTTGTAACAGAGGTGATTTCCTTTTTTCGATCGGCATTGTAGAGGCCAAGGATTGTGGGGAGGTCATCTAGCTGGGTTCTCAGCAAATCTTTATTCAAAAGATCATTCCTCAGGTTAGCTATGGAGATGCTTCTTTCTTTCACTGAGTTCAACAAAATTTCTTCAATGCTTTTGACAAGAGAGAATTCCTCTTGATCAAATCTGTCTGTAAGACTGACAGTTACTGCATCAATGGCACCATAAAATGATCTTCGCATGCGTGCTACCTCCGTTTCATCTGATCGTTCAGGTAAGCTGTCTGTGAGCATAACACTGTTGTCGTTAAACCGTTTTGGCACTTTTGATGGACGTGGTTCTGATCCAGTGTGTAGATCTCTTACTCTTGGAATTGCGCTTGCTTCATCAAGGATGCGGTTAAACTCGTTCACACTTCTTAACTCTTGAAGCCGCTTTAAAACATGTCGGATAGAGTATAAAGCGTAGTCTGCAGAGATGTCAATTGCTTGAAGTTCCCTCGAAAGTTTTTCTAGCAAGCTGAGAATTATTCTTGTTGCATTTAGATTGAAAAGGACATCCAGGGAAGAAAATTGACGGTTGAGTATTCCTTTTATCTTGACTGCAGTGTCTTTAGGAATCGAAGGATCTTTCCTCATATCCTCTAAACTTTTCTGCAACTCAGAAAATTTAACAAAGACAATATCCGCAGCTTTCACTCTCGTTGTCCATCTTGTTGCTGACAGATTTTGTAGTCGAAGGACTTTGTAATCTTCAGTTTCCTGTTCATAACTAAAATCATTTTGGATTTTTTCGAACAGCAAAATGCGTTTTGGGTATGCACCAATAATGGCATATAGCGATTGGCATAAATCATGAGAAGACGACAGCAAGTTGCTGTTCTTGGTTGCATCTTTAACAATGAGCTCATTACAGTGAGCAAAGCAATGGACGTAAATAGCATTTGGAGCCACTTTTGCTTTGAGCTTCTGTGATAAAGATTTCATTGCCGCTGCCCCATCGAACCCCATTGCAGCCATCTTTTTGCCATCCAAAGAAGTTCTAATCAGAATATCTTGTATATAGCCAAGTAGTGCATCAGAAGAGAGACCATCTGAGCATTCGTATATACCTACAAAATTTTCAGAGACTTCGTATTCTTCACTGCACATTCGTACGGAAAAGGAAAGTTGTTCTTTTTTGGTGACATCTGACGATTCATCTGCAAGAATAGCAAAAAAGCTTTTTTCTAGGATCGCATTTAATAGTTCTCTGCGGGCACGTGAAGCCAGCATTTCTTTCTGCTCATCTAAAATATCATGTGCACTCGTATAGTGTTTTTCGTTCAAGAGAATCTTGAGGCCTTCGTCCTGGATAGCTTTATCAAGATTGAACTGATAGATATTTGATTCGGCGTGCGTTTTTCCTCGAATTGCAAGCCCTTGACGTAAAAGAGTCTTCATTGTTTGAAGATGCGAGATTAGTCCTTGCTGGCGAAGACGCTGTTTATCAAGTTGCATCGAGTTGAAAGTTTGCGCAATAGGGTTTTCTCCCCTTGCCATCGTTGCACATGCTGCATTGTGGGACGAAGATTCTTCGTGTTCCTTTAGTTTTTCTGTGGCTTTCTTCCAATTGTTGAACCCCTCTCCATATTTGCATTCAAAAACCCCATGTTTTGCACTGTGAGTGCTACATGTTGAACAGAAGGCTTTTTTCTGCTCTCTGCCATAACATAACCAAGGGTACTTGTTCAACCATTCTGATTGAAAATATCTCCCGCCTTTTTGACTATCTTCCCGGTCTTTTGCAGAAAAGTCATTAGCGTCTTTGATATAGGTATTCGAGATGCTAATGCTCGGTTCTATTGACTCATCATCATTTTTGCTTTCAGATGTAGGCACAACTGAGGATGTACCCAGAATGACAAAGGCATTTGCCTCATCTTTCTTACTCTTATCATTGACTTCTGCACGTGGAACTGTCTTGAAATAGGATGAAGGAATTCTCGATTGTCCCGGGAGGGAAACTGCAGCAGAAAGCTCTTTCGCGACAGACTTTTTAATTCTATCTGCTCTTGGCATCGTGGAGAAAGAACTTATTCCAGTTGTTCCAGTTCAAAGTAATTTGTTTACTTCATGAGAACTTTTAAAGCGAAGCACACAGCTGGACCAGCATGTGAAGTTCCTGATTCGAAAAGTCGAATTTCGAATAACTTAATAGCATTATTTGTTTTGTCAACATCTATTGTTTTGAGTAAAATAGAATATTTGATGGATGTGAGCGGAAGAGATTGTTGTTGGTGTCATATCTACGTCTGTTTATCCGCTAATAAGTGGTTGTCATTGATTTCAGGGTACAAAGACTTCCTTCCTCTTTAAGTGAAAAAAACGTATTAACAATTGTAGTCTTCTCTAAAAAAGGGCACATTTGCCCCCCCTGCCCCTCCTGGCAAAAGGCAGGAGGGGCGCTGCCCCCCTCATGCCCCCCCCGCTCCGAGCTTCTAACTTAGAAGCTTTCAAAAGGAGATATTATAATGTTGAATATGCCTATCTAAATCAGGTTTTTCCCATAAAATATGTAAGGCCTCCTTGTTCTTAAGGCAATGATATGTGATAGCTGAATCTATAATTTAAAGTAATTCTAATTACAGGCCATTCTACAAGCACTAGAGCTCTTTAGGTGTTTAAATATATGAGAGTTTTTTTCTGTAGGTAAATGTTCATGAACTCGGGTGGATATGTGTCGGCTTGTTTCACCAACATACACAGAAGTATAATCTGAACAAGTAAATTTATAGACCACACAAGATCGGAGCAATCTTGCCACAGAGTCTTTAACTTTAATTAAGCTTTTAATTTTGAAAGAAGAAAACGTTAATTTCATGTCAAGATTATCGCAATACATTTTGGCCAATGTAATCACTTTACGTCACGCAAAATTGAAAAAAAGATATGGCAGCTTGAAATAAAGAGTGCAAATGCTGTCAGGCAATACAGAAGCATTGGTAGGACTGTTGATATATCAAGATATGTTTTAACCACTTTATTTACTAAGTGTTCAGGAAATTGATTCTTTAATATATATGCAAGACTTTTGACATCCTGATGAAATTTAACAAGAGAGCTATTTAATTTGCAGGCCCTATCTATTAAAGTACGAATAAGTCCAACTTTGTAAGGAAAAGAAGTGAAACTGTTAAAATTTGCAAGCAATCCAGTAAAGGTCTTTGTTCGGTTCACTAACGTCAAGAGACAACAAGTGTCTTTATTATCGATGGAGACATCAAAAAAAGCCAACATCATATCCTTTTCTTTTTCCACTAGTAAACTTGATGCTGGGATGTTGGGAATTGAGAAATTCTGACAATAATAAGGCCTCATGCTCAATATTGAAAAGACAAATGGTATCATGCCAGTTTTGTTAATATAAGGGAGTGGATACTAGAGTGAGATCTGTAGACATCACCTAACAGTCTGGTAAATTGGGGTTTTTCCAAGTTTTGTCTCTTCTACAAAATAAATAATAGCTACATCCTACTGTAATGTTAATTTTTTCAGTAGGATGTTGTGTATAGTTCATCAATGTTTAAGTCTGCAAGCAGTGATTGGAAGAGCTCAGAAGATGTCCCAAACATTCCGAGAGCACTCGAGGAAAGATTTGTAAATTTGAAAATCGAGTATGAAGTCTGGAGGTTAGCAATTTGAGGGAGATCCTTAGTACACACTTTTTTATAAGAATAATGTTTATAAGAATATCGAGGCTTAAAATCGCAGAAATTTAAGAATAATGTAAGAATAATGCAAGGCGCAAAGCTCACAAGACTTGGAATTTTGTGTAATCGAGATTTCTATATAACAAAACAGTTGTGAATTTTATGGTACGTTTTGAACCCATTTACCTGTTCTGGGAGTCATTACAGTGGGATAAGTCTCAACAACTCTTCAAAAACTAACTTTAGCACAATCAGCAAAAATTTATTGTTCTGTTCCGCTTGCTATTGTTTTTTCGTGATGAAGTAAGACATCAACAAAAATTCGAATATGCCCTTTCTATCTATTATGTGATGAGAATCATTTATGAGTATTCTTATGATTTTCAGATGAAGTGGCACTATTGGCACTTAAGAATAATTTAAGAATGATCTAAGGCTCAAAATATAAAAAATTAAGAATATTGAGGCTCCGTGAAAAATTAAGTATTCTTATAAAAAAGAAGTGTGTAGTCATATGGTGGCTATATGTCTTGATATTTAATTCAAAGTTAACAGTGAGTTTTAGCAGTTCAACACAGGCACTGTTATGCACCAAGATAAAGTCCGGACAGAGAGAATCACCAGTTATTATAGAAGGAGATGGAGAAAAGGAAGATCTGTATATAATGCGGTATTGGCTACTGACGAGGGAGTTTTCGAAAGACGCAAAAGAAGAGAACTATGACACCAGGTATATTTACCATCTTGAAGAAAGGATTCGCAACTGGAAAAACCCTGTTGGAAAGTCTCAGATTAGAAACAGAAAGAGCATACAGTTGTAAGGGAAAGAGACCATCTGCGTAGATTTTTCTTGGCAGGGAGAGTATTATGATACACTTAACAATAAAGTTAAAGATGTTTCTAGGCATATTGCAATGAACCTTCACCTTCAAAGATGACGAGTATTCTTTCTTCTTTTTAGTAAGTAATGTCAGGGAAAAGCCAATAGAGCCTATGACAAAGCCCTGACAAAGGAAGAAAGAGAGGAAAGTTAAATATATAGGGAGATGAGATCAAGTTTGTTGATGTTAGATTTGAAGCAAGATAAGTTATAGTATTCAGGAAAGGAAGTGGAAGGTAAGGTGTTCCAAAGTTTGCTGCCGAGAAGGAGTATAGATGCAGGCCCTTAGACACTAGGGGGGCAGGGGGGCAGGGGGCATTGCCCCCCAATAATTCACAGAGGTTGTATATAGAAGTATACTACACAGTACTTTTTATCATTTTTCAGTTCAGTTCCACTCAATCTTGAACCTAGAAGCACCATAACACAGATATATGGCATGCAGACATCTTGATTCTGTTGTACGACAAACTGATAACCTTTTTTCAGTGACGACACGAGTGTTGTAAGAGTGTCTAAGAGTTTGTGAAGTCCAGAAAGAAGACACGTTGATAAATGTATACAAAACTTGATTTTATATATAACTATGTACAAAAGAGAAGACTACGAGCATTTTAAGCGTATATCGTAAGCGTAGAACTAGAACGTATCTTGTAAGCGTAAAACGTGAACTGAACAGGAGACTACAATCATACTATTATAAAGAAGTGTTAATGTTCTGAACAATGGACTAGTGTCCAGGCTACTTAGAGTCATTAGGTCCCAGACCTCAGTATTTGACAGAGTTTCTGCTTTTGTAGATGGCAACCCTTTTGGGAAATAGGGCATTGTTCCTTTTGAGTGTATTCCATGTAGCCCATGTCAGATATCTGAGGGTGAGAAATGTCTTTTCTTCAATGTGTTAGCAAGATATAGTTTTGCCTCTATCATTGGTGTACATGCACATAGTACCAAAGAGAAAAGACGGTTTAGCTTTTTCTTTTGTCGTTTAAATTTTGAAATTTAAATGAAACTAGGTTCACTCCTTTTTTATAACAACAATTTTATAAAACCAACAGCCTCAAAATTGTTGGGAAATTAAGAACAAATTAAGAACAAATTGAGGCTGAAGTACTATCGTAAAATGTATTTTTGCACATAGATGCATGCACTGTCCAATAATATATTAACATGAAATGTCATTCCCTCGTAGAAATAATACCTGTTTCATAGGCATCTAATTTTATCTTGCATATTGTCTAATGTCTAAATTTTCTACACCCCACAAATGTAAGAACAAATTTTATGAACAATTCAGCCTCAAAAATTTAGAAAAAAATTAAGAACTGCCAGTCTACACCTCAATTTTACTGGTTCTTATAATTAAAAAGAGTGCAGAGAAGCTAGTTTCTCCATCTTAGCATGACAATCAATGATGGCAACTGCTTCATTCTATTTTGCAAAAGAGCCTTTTCCGACGTTCTGGAGGGCGTTACTTTGAAAAATTTTTCTGGGGGCAGGCCCCCAGACCCCCATTTTCCTTCAGACAGCCTATGAAAAACCACTATTTTCGCATATACTTATGGATAGCGCATAATGCTCCCCCCGAAAGGATTCTAACTTGACTTCTACATCTGTGCCCTCCCCCCCCCATCCATTTCAGCTGTCTACGGGCCTGAGATGAAAGAATGAAGCCTTGTGACTGTAGTTCATGTCGAATACAATCTTCAATGTCATTTTGAATAGCAGTAAAACTTGTTTTGTATTACGATATTGATCGTATAGTATATTGAAGCCAGAGCTGGTTCGGTACCAAAGAGCATTTATATCAGTGTTGGGAGATGACTTAAATACATTTCTCATTACTACCTAGCATTGAACAAATTTGTAGATGTAAGAGCAAGACTTATACCAGACAAAACAAGAGTACAAAGGGTGGCACTGACGGATATGTTTAAAGATGAGATTAAGTATCTTCTCAGCAACCTATGTCTTCCAATATCTGCAAAGTGAAATGCCATGATATCTTGGCTTGGAAAAAACAAAATGATGATATAAGGGAGCTGTTATCTTTAATAGTTGGTACAAGGGTGGAAAGAATTTTGAGACAAATGGGAAATTTTCCATATATCATGCACTAAGTTCGATAAAATTTGAAACCCCATTTCGAAGTACTGAAAAAATATCGTACCAAAGAAGGGAATAAGATAAAGATAGCACGATACTAGACCTTCTAAGGAGTCGTGTCAAAAGGTGGAAAAAGAACCTTTTCGCATTGTGGTGATTAAAGAAGATTTGATTGAGGAAAACTCTGCAGAAATTGTTCCACATCTCTATGTTGCAAGACTGAGAGGCTTGAAAGAAAAGGGTGTTTTTCTGTTCAAGCTATGGGTATGATTGACTCATTTATCTTGATCTGGATGAAGAGCTTCAGACTTCCAGAAAACGCAATCTGGATATGAAAGAAAGGAAGCAGGAAAAGATAAAGGAACCAAAAAAGGAACATTATTTGCTTAGTTATTTCAAGTAAATCTTTGCATGCACAGATAAGAAAAAGCTAACGTTTTGCAGTTTTACATCTCACCAAATTAAAGAGTATATGCAGGTTGAAAGATTTTCCTACCTGGTGTTGGGTATTTTAGTTGCTTTACGGCATTCATCATCTTAACAAGATGACCTTCTTTTTCTATCCCAAAAGTCTCTTTCATTTCTGCTTTGCTTAGCAGTTTCAAGTCCGCAAGATCATTTGGCTCTTTGTATGTATTTCTCTCAAATGCCACCCAGTAATCTTGAAGGCCCAATGATTCAAGCCAAGTTTTGACGTCATCCTGCCAAAGCAATTCTAAGCAATTCTAAATACCATTTTTAGCTACTCAAGTAATCCCAAAATAATCATATAAGATGCTGTGTTGAATATACAAACAAATCATAGGTCAGCAAATGTGGGTGAGGCTAAGTCTTAAGAGCTGGCCACCGCTTTTCGAGCACTTTTAGTGACCATTATTATAGAGTGCCCAGTTACTGTAGTGGTAGTAAACTGTATGATCCTAGACAGTGCAAGAGTGCATTGGATCACATTTCAATTGTAAATGCAATGCTGATTCGTAACACTATTCTCCCAGATCAACAGTGACCCGGTACAGTGTAAACACTATCTTTATTTGATGTAATTATGTTGGTTCCTTACATTTAGGGCTTCTAGCACTAGGTCATGTTCACCCCTGAGAGGTTTTTTCACTTCACCTCAAAGCTCTTTTCACTTCATTGTTTTTTCAACATTTCCCAAATCTTGTGAAATGTTTCTTGCTACCGGCCAAATATCAATAAATGATACTCATTTGCATTTATCATTTGGTTTTCTGAAATCAAAGTGAAGCACCTTCCACCTTGAGTGGACAAATCTTCAGTCATTTTGAAAACAGATCCAATATAAGAAATATTGTAAAGAGAATAGCTGGTAATAATTAGTGTGGACAGCATAATTGACAAGAACTCAAAAATGTTGTCAAGTGGATTGCAAAAGACCTTTGGGGGTCATTGCTCACAAGAACCATGCAAAACTTCACGATATCTCCGAAGTGAGAAATATTTTAACAAATAACTAACCGGGATGCCATGTGAAATATGTTCCGGAGGGAGACTCTCAACAAGTTGCATAATTTTCTTCCGGTGTCCACGATTGTTGATACCAATACGTAGCAACTCCTTGAAGTTCAAAATAATGAAAGTGGAAAGTTTAGTTATGCTCGTGCTAATATTGTTCAGGAGTATTAGGGATAGGGCCACATCAACAAATTAACGCAACAAGATACAAATAGCTTACAGGCAGCATGGTACGAAATTCACTCCCAAAAGTAAACAAGCGATCTACTTCGACCGGATGTACCATGTAGGTAGGGCGCGGGTGTACCATGTAGGTAGGGCACGGGGTGTACCATGTAGTTAGGGCGTGGGGACTCAGCCTCCTTCTTAGAATGAAGAGCTTGGGGGTTCAACCTCCTTTCCAGTTGGCAAATTCCTAGTTTCGCTAGTGCAATCCCGTACTATGTTTTTGTATATTTTACTTTAATTACTTATATCTGCTGTATATCCAGTCCATATATACATTAGAACAGTTTAAAATGACGTATTGAGTGTGTACATGGGTGTGGTCCATAGAATGGCCCGCCCCTGTTGTCAACCTTTTAGGTTGGTACCGTTGGCTTCGACAGTTTCTTATAAGAGATCAATCAAGAATTTTAGAAGAGAGAACTGTACCTGCAAATTATGCAAAAATGCTCTCTTACGTCAATATTGCATTTTTTGTCTAATATATATATATATATATATATATATATATATATATATATATATATATATATATATATATATATATATATATATATATATATATATATATATATATATATATATATATATATATATATATATATATATATATATAAAGATGAACGAAAAGAAAGACGACTTGGAATGCTTTTACATAATAATCTTAATTCTCAACATGTTTCGACCTTTGGTCATCTTCAGGAGAATGAGTTAGTTACAAAGTTACTTAGAATTTATAGATTCTATTCTACAATGAAGCGTCTAATCAATCTATTGTATCTTACGTGTTATTGAGAGGTGATAGGCCACAGGGAACTAAAGTAATGAAACCAAAATGTGAACGTGAAACTGCGGCTTATCCATTTGTTTAAGGGGTTATAGGTTGATGTTATCAGGGTGATTTAGCTTATTGTTTAGGCCATGTGGGGCTAGAGTTTTAAGTCGTAGTATCCAGTTGTCTTCGTGCGTTTCTAGGGTTCTTGTTATTACATATGGTTGACTTTTTTCGATTCTTTCTATTATGGTAAATTTGGCATCTTTGATGAAGTCGTGATTAGGGAGTCGAAAGTGTTGTTCTACGGGTAAGAGTTTATTATATTCTGTTGATTTTATCCTATGTCTGTAGTTGTTTAGTCTGAAATAAAATGGCCTTTCAGATTTGCCGACGTATTGTTTCCAGCAACGTGTGCATTCTAATAAATAGATGACGTTTTTACTTTTGCAGCTGGATTCGTGATAGATTTTATATGTATTCTTGGTTGTGGAACTATAAAAGGAGTTGGTGTGTTTTAGGTAGATGCAGCATAAATTATTTTTAGTATGGCATAGTTGACAAAATTTAATCGTTTTAATTCTAGCATTCTTACGTATGACTTTATTTTTTGCAATTTTATTGCTTCCTATTATTTCTCTGAGGTTTGCCGGTCTACGGTAGGCCACCATTCCCGGTTCTTTAAAAGTATCTTCAAAGTTGGGGTTTAATTTAAGAATATCCCATCGAATTCGAATTATTTTTGCTATTGGGGGAAGTGTGTTGTTAAATGATGTTACGAGGGGGATGCGATTGTTCTTCTCTTTAGTGTTAAGTTTCAAGGTTTCGTCTCTTGGGGTGGAGAAAGCTTTGTTGATTTGGGCTTCAATTAAGTTTTTAGAGTAGCCTCTGGGCATGAATTGATGTTTTAATTTGTCACAGTGTTTGTCAAAATCGTTTTCGTTTGAGCAGATCCTTCTTAGTCGTAATGCTTGAGAGTAGGGTAGACTATCTTTAAGGTGTTTAGGATGGCATGATTTGGAATGTAAGTAATTGTGTGTATCTGTTGGTTTTGTGTATAGTGTCGTCTGTAGTTGTCGTTCGTCATCAATGTATATTAGAGTGTCTAAAAATGCGACTGACTGGTATGATTTTTCGTGGTCAAATTTTATGGAATCGTGTTTCATGTTAAGGTTTATAAGGAAGTTGTCAAGTTTAGTTTCGTCACCTGTGTATATAAGAAAGATATCGTCGATATATCTGGCGTAAAATAGACAGTCATTGTTAATGTCAGGATAGATGTAAGTTTCTTCGAAGTGTCCCATGTAAATTGTGGCATAGGATGGAGCTACTACAGTGCCCATGGCGCATCCTTTTACGTTATTATTATTATTATTATTATTATTATAAATGTTTAGGGAGGGTAGCCCTTCAGCCGTAGCTGCTTTTCAAGGGGCCCTCCATCTAAATATACTACAAAATAGGAATAAAATCCTACATAACTTAAGTACAATAAGTAAAATCCTACATAACTTTCTTAATTACAATAAGTACATATAATGTTCTATTTGAAAAATTAAAAATACTAGTTAGAGGAAAAAAAATAAATAGAATAAAATAAAGGAGATGACTGAAATGACATAAAGTGACTATAACAACGTCTTGAAGGAGATCAGGCTAGAGGCTCGCTTTGATGGATCTGGGAGGCCATTCCAAAGTTTAGCACCCCTATACGAAAAGCTTTTCTGGCCAGTCGAGGTGTTCCTCTTTGGCAGCATAAGATCAGTGTCCGTACTCCTTAGGTTGTATGAGGGATTGGTGGAGTTTGCCACAAACAGGTCTGAGAGGTATTGTGGGGTGAGCCGATTTAATGATTTGAATACCATAACTCGCGATTCAAACTGTATCATATCATTAATCGTTTTTCAACCCAAACTTTCTATTAATGGTTTACTAGGGGCATCGTAATTGCTACCGGTGATGATTCGGGCAGCTCGATTTTGAAGTTTCTGTAGCTGGTGGATTTCAGCTGCACCACACACACCCCACACAGAACAGCAGTACCGGAAGCTAGGATCAATGACACTGGTGTAGAGATTTTTAAGCGCATGGAAAGGAAGATATCTTTTTGCATATTTTAACATACCAAGAGATCGTGAAATTTTTTTAGATGTTTCCTGAATATGCTTCTTCCAGTCAAGAGAGTTATCAATGTGAACTCCTAGATACTTGGCGTTTTGAACAGCTCCTAGGGTTTCATTGCGCATTTGCAGACAAAGTTGTTCATTTTTCTTTTCTAATGCAGCTTGCTTGTGCTTTGTTGAAATGGTCATTGACTGCGTTTTGGCTACGTTCAGAGACAGTATATTACCACTGAGCCATGAATCCAAAGCTTCAAGGTCCTTGTTTAATCCCTCATTTAGCTTAGCAACGCTATCAGCTTGGAAGCTTATACAAGTGTCATCAGCGTACATATAAACTTTAGCATTATCGATGACCATAGGGAGATCATTGATGTAGATTGAAAACAGCAGGGGTCCAAGACATGAACCCTGAGGTACTCCTAGGCTTATACTTTGGACTCTGGAGTCGCAGCCGTTGACTCTTGTGAACTGAGTGCGCTTTGACAGGTATGACTTAAACCACTCTAGCTCGTGGCCCTGAACACCATAGTGTGCGAGCTTTTGAAGAAGAATTCCGTGATCAACTGTGTCAAAGGCTTTCTTTAAGTCTACGAATACGACCCCTGCATATTTTCCAGCATCTACACCATTTAGCCAATCATCAGTACATTTTAACAGAGCTGTTGTTGTAGAATGATGGGCCCTAAAACCAGATTGACAGGATGCTATGAGGCCATTAGTGCTCATATATTCATATAGCTGGTTGTAAACTAACTTTTCAAAGAGCCGCGATATTACAGGGAGAACTGATATTGGTCTATAATTCGATTTTGCGTTTTTATCTCCTTCTTTAAAAATGGGAGTGACTCTTGCAATCTTCCATTGGGCAGGGAAGACACATTTTAATATTGATTTATTAAAGATGCAGCATAGTGACTTGGTAATGAATGGCAGGGAAATTTTTAAAAAGTAGCTAGAGATATTGTCATTTCCAGAGCCCTTTGATGTCTTCATCTTGCATATGGCATCTCTAATATGTGTGCACTCGACCTCTTTAAATTCAAAACAGAGAGGGTTTGAAGATTTCTCAACATTTTTTGCAAGATCTTCTCCCACTGAACCAAAATAATTATTCATCGTATTGGATATTTCCCTCTTCTCTCTGATTTCAATATCCCCATCTTTAATGTAAGTGATATTTGTGGATTTACTGCATTATTTAAAAGCTTGCTAGTTATTTTCCAGCATTCTTTCATATTACCTTTATTTTCACTGATCTTATCCACAAAATACTGCTGCTTTAGCAAAATATTAAGGCTATTCACCCTATTCCGAACTTTCCTATAGTCTTCCATAAGAGAGGAAGATTTATTTTTAACTGCGGCTTTTTTTAGTTTATCTCTTGACTTCATAAGCAGTTTTATCTCCGTGTTTATCCATGAAGAGTTCCGATCAGAAACTCTCATTTCTCTTGTGGGAGCATGCTTTTCTATCACTGCAGAGAAGAGGGATGACCATTTCTCAACCATGACATTAACGTCATCAGTCTTATTAAAAACCAGCTCCCAATCGATACTAGAGATATCAGCCAAAAATGCACTTTCGTTAAAATGCTTCATGTTTCTAGTTACAACCATCTTGTGCCCGCCAAGTCCGGCATTTATTTTGCGTTTACAAAAGACCATGTAGTGGTCACTCATTGATACTTTAAGCACTCCTGACTCTAGTATGTTATCGATACAGGATGTAGATATATGATCGATTAGAGTTGATGTAGTGAGCGTTACCCTAGTTGGCTCGTTTATAATCTGCTTTAGACTGAATAGATCATACAGATTACTAATATGCCTAGAATTTTCAGAGAGAGACAGGCAGGCTATTTCTTGGGATAGATCACAGTTAGTATCACCCATAAGTATCATCTCTTTACCTTCCTTATCAAGGTATGATAGAACTTTTTCAGCTTTGCTAAATATAGCAACCGGGCTGTTTGGTGGTCTATACCACGTTAAAACCAAGAACGGCCTGCATTTTGGTGGTTGAACTTCAATGCAGAGTAATTCCAGATCTTCCAGTGGCAGGGGCGGATCCAGAGCAAAAAATTGACTGACTTACAGATGTCGAGTCAGATATTAGCGCCTTCGGCGCAAAAATTTACCCAGCATTCTAAGAATGCTGTCTCATGAGAGTGCTCTATTGGTCAATTCTTCTTTCTGGTCAAATTAAGATTTGTTTTCTTCATTGCTTTTACTATAGAGTTTATAACATAAATACTACATGTAATTAGGTTAGATATGATTATTTTCTTTAGCAGGGCACATTGTAAAACAGTTTTCTTACATATCAACTGAATGTATTACCCTGGATAAATAATTAAAAATACAAAATACAAAAAAATAATTGATTCATCATGTCTGCAATGCCTCAAAATATGCCTATTTGGGTGCCTTTGAATATTGTACCTGGTTTTCCAACAGTCTTCAAATCTGAATTTTTCATATGGTAACTTTGGTATGGTCAACTTTTGATCCAAAGCCACAGGAATAATCCAGCTTAGGAGGATTCTGAGTCTTGAGTGGGAAATAAATTCTTCATTGGTGACTCTCATCAGGAAACAGAGTTTCTCATAGCTTACTACTATCAGAAGTATTTCCAACCTGCTTTTTATAATTTTATTACTGGACTTTACAGGCTTTGCCCTCAAAAATGATATCATCTGTTGACCATAGCTGGTGTAACTTCCAAAACATTTCCCCACATCAGAAAAATCTTCAACAATGGAAAGAGGAACCATATTATTTGGTTTGAACAATGGGCTGAGATACTTTAAGGTACCACCATAAGGGGGCTAGAGAAGGCTTGTGGTTGGTCTTACTGGCATAGAACTCCCACAGCTCCAGGAGCACAGTACCAAGACTGAAATAATTCCTGCAAGTCCCTTATCCACTGATTTGAGGAAACTATGGTCTGACTGGAGCATCAAGCACACTTGCCATTGCTTTCATGCAAATGAACTGCCTCCAACACCTGTCTTCAAAATTACAAAATCCTCCTCTCAATATTTTCAAGTATACTGACTATTTCTTGTAGCAGATCACTTACAGGAAAAGATGAGCATAGGTCAACAATTTTCAGTCTAGACTCACCATTATCAATTGAAAATTATGGGTAATAAAGTAGGAATTAGAAACATAGACATCCTACTGTAGATAAAGATCCTCTGAAGTAAGAGCTCCTAGCAGTGTTGCAACTTTTTCTTCACTAGGTAGGTACAAAGAGGAAGAGTTGTATAGGCTGCTACAATTAGCCTGACTCAAACATTTAATATTCTGTATAGCCTCAAAGTTCTCAACATGGGAAACAAGATGGGATGAGAAGGACAGGAATATGAATGCAGATAAAACTCTGCTGAAGTAAGAGCTCTGAGCAGTGTGCAAGCTTTTTCACCAGTTATGAACAAAGAGCAAGAGCTGTATAGACAGTTACCAACAGTACTAGAACTGAAGGATTTCATTCAAAATTGGTATGATTCAGAATTTGAATGACCATACATTGTTAAGCCTCTAAGCTGCTTAAGAGATAGTGTGCAATAGTGCTTGCAAAAGTTGCACTCTTATAAACTTCAAGAATGGGAATGTCTAAGCGAATCTGTACATGACAAATGCAGTAAGCAGTTACCCACAACCCCTTGATTTCAAGTCAAGCACTAAGTGGAAAACAAAGTTATCCAAGCAAAAAGTTATCTTAGGCAAAACTGCAACCCATTCCAGCATTTCTTGAATTATTGTAAATACTATTCATTCATCATTATTGCCCGCTAAATATATCTAAGACCTAAGCAACAACATATCTACTTTAAGGTAAAACCTTAGAATGATTGGATATTCATTCAACTCCATATGAAAAGAATGAAAAACTTGATGGTACCGAAGGAAAACCCCTATCGCATGCTTAATATCCAAGTTCATCTATTCTAGTATTTAAAACATTTTAGCTATAATTTTTGCTCATTATGAAGTTATACTTGGAAACTTGACAGTTGACTAGCTCGCTGTATTCTTGACTATAGTAAATCAATAGTTCAGAATAAGCATTATGGGAGCAAACCTTCCAGGGAAAATCCCCTCATTGTCCTCTGTGTTAAGAAATGACATGAAGTTGGGTACTGCTGCACCTTTCTCCAGGCTCTCCTTAATGTTTCTCTCTAAGTCCCTTGGAATCACTGTTGTTGTGAAGAATGATTATGAGGCTACCTAGCTGTAAGTCACTGATGGACTTCTTGACCGACTACTCGCGTTTTCTGACTGACTTACAAAAACAATAGGATCCCAAATTGGTTTCAAAATCAATAGGTTTTTTATGACTGCGCATCCTATGATGCAAGTTTGACTGACTTACCAATCATATTCGCTAATTTTATTGTTTAAAATACAAAAGGAAACAATCGATGTCTAAGTTATTGCGTAAGTGGAGTAAAGTCAAGCATAACTCAGATTTAGTTGAATCCTGGCCTCTTTTTCCAACTTTGTGATGATGCAATCACGAGCCAAGAATAGAAAACCAGACAAGTAAGTCAAAAGACTGTAGAAAGCAGATAATGGAAGAAGTTTAAATCGAAAATTGCAAATTTAGAATATTTTGTCCTGTACTCAGAAAAGATAATGATATACATCACAGGACATTTTCTAAAACTTTGACTGACTTCCGTAAGTCTCGTAAGTCGGTCTGGATCCGCCCCTGCAGTGGTACGTCTTTCCTATGAATAAATGTAATAGTATTTCTGACATATATTGAGATACCCCCGCCGAATCTCGATCTATCAAGACGCTGTTGACTATATCCAGAGATATGAGTAATCTGCTGATCAATTGAACTATCTAGTTTAGTCTCATTTAAGGCTAATATATCGATTTTCATGTCATGCATGAGCACTTTTATTTCATCTAGGTGGCTTCTAAGACCATTTATATTAAGGGACACCATTTTTAAGCCTTTTCTAGATACTGTGCGCTGATGACACTTGCTTTCGATTTCACAGCCGTGGGTAGCAAGCCTTGGAGTACTAACATCAGCCTTCTCTCCTCTAACTTGCTCATCACCCACGTATTGCACGAATGCTAAGATTTTTCGAAAATATACTATTTCCCTCTGGGGTGAGATGCATACCACCCTTGTCTATATGTTTGAAAGCAATGTTTGAATGGTTAATAAAATCCCATCCGTTAGAAAGGCAGTGTCTTTGTAGAGCCGCATTTGTCTCGACTATTTCCAAATTTTTCGGAGTATCATACTTTTGAAGAAATATGGAAGATACAGATACCTCAATGATGGGATTGACATCCCTGAATTTCCTGCAAGCCTTATCGATGTTGTCCACAACTCTTTCTTTTTTCATTCCTTTACTAATATCGTTGCTACCAATGTGGACTATAATCTCATCGACCTTCTGAAGCTCACTATTAATGGTTCCTCTATGTTTAGAAACCAGCTGCTCACTTCTGAGACCTCCAATGCCTTTTGCAATAAAATACTCGGGGAGAGATTATGATTCACCGACCCGTCGAACATGTGAGTCGCCAAGGAGGAGCACCCTCTTTTTGGCTTCAGGCTTTGGCTTATTGGTGGACTTTTTGTTGCTCTTATAATTTTGATCGTTGTAGCTGTTGTTGTTGTTGTTGTTGTTGTTTGCTTTTCTGCTATTCCTCTTTGGTTGTCTTGATCCTTTGCTGTTGCCATAGTACTTATTAACGTTATCTGTTCTCTTTTGTTGTTGTTTTTTGCTAGCTGTTTTTTTATCTTCCTCGTTTACATTGCTACTATCTTCCATTGTGCATTCTTTTGATTTGTGTAGTAAGTACTCTTGATGTTTAAAAGCTTGGACTTCTTTCAGCTGAACCGAAAAACTTTGCTGTGCGAGTCGCCTGTTGTTTTCCATAGGGTAGATTTGCGCATCCTTGCCTCCCACGAGACTGATGTTGTCCAGGGGGGGTGTTTGCATCGTTGTAGCCCTTGCTTACGTGTAGAAAATGTTTCCCATTGAAGTCAAAGTTGTTAAGGGTTAGTATGTGCTTCATAAAAGTTGTTATTACTTCAGTAGGTGGGTCTTTTGATGTTCTTATATTAAGGTTATCTTCCAGGGCTGATATCCCCTCATTATGTTTTATATTAGAGTATAGGGATCTGACATCCATAGTGACTAGAATTGCATTATCCGGTATTTT
Source organism: Mastigias papua (assembly GCA_964019165.1). Lineage (NCBI taxonomy): Eukaryota > Metazoa > Cnidaria > Scyphozoa > Rhizostomeae > Mastigiidae > Mastigias > Mastigias papua. Next base: position 6,077,643 of record OZ025273.1, on the reverse strand, counting down.
AGGAATATGTTCTATTTTGTTGAGCAGGTCTGTAGTATCCCGTATATAGGATTTAACTTTCACGGCCAGAGGCTGAATGTAGTAATCGACGTACTTGGATAATTTAGTGGTGTGACAGTTAACTGAGGAAATGACTGGTCTGCCTGGGTTGTTAACTTTATGTATTTTTGGTAATAAATAGAAACGGGCTTGTCTTACGTTTATTGGTTTCAGAATATCATATGTTTCTTTATCGATAATGTTATTAGATAGCATTTCGCTAAGTGAATTGGTTATTATTCTTTGGTGGTCTTCAAATGGGCTAATTGTTAGTTCTTGGTAAAATTCTTTATTGTTAAGTTGATGATATGCTTCGTTAAGGTATTCTTCGATACCCCAAATAACTATTGATCCGCCTTTATCGGCTCGGGTAATAATAAGGTCATCTCTCATTTTCAGTTTTTTTAGGGCTTCACGTTCCTTTTTTGTCAGGTTGTCAGATGGCAAATGCCATTTTTCATGGATTCTAATATCGTGTTTAACTGCTAATTCAAATGTATGGATAGTTGGGTCTATGTTTTTAGGTGTAAAGGAGTTGTCTTTTTCTTTGAGTAATTCTAGTATATTAGGTTTATATTCTGATTTTCCAAAGTGGGCTCTCAATTTTATTCTTCTAAAAAATGATACTAAATCGCTTTCCAGGGTTTTTTTATTAAATTTTGGTGGGCGGGGGCAAAAATTAAGGCCTTTATTTAATAATTTAAATACATCTAATGTAAATTTGTGCTTACTTAAGTTAATTATGCGTCCATCTGGGTCATCTTTAAGTCTATAAGATTTTCGAAGTTTCTTCGTAAAAGCTCGAAAGCATCCATTGTTGTAGCTAAAAGATTTTGAAGGCCCCCTTCCAAGTTCCTTGGTTGGGGGCTTACCTCGTTTTTTCGAATTGTGTAGGGAGTTGTTTTCCGTGACTGTAGAACTTGTTCTTCCGAGGTCGGGATCCGAATATGTGTTCTTGCTGTCCTTTAATATCCTTCGGTGTGATTGTTTGTGTCTACAGCACTTCGTGGTGTCTTAATGGGTTTTGGCTGTAAAATCTCTGCATATGTGCGGGGCTTCTTTTTTATTATTTGGGTTTCTTTTGGTGCTGTTGAATCATACCTAGTATCGAAATTTTTATCTTGTGGCTGTGGTCGTAGTTTAACTTGTTCTTGTGTATTGTAAGGTTTCTCTCTGAATGCTTTTTGTTGTGTTTGTCTTGAGGTGAGGTTCCATCGTAATTTCCTATGTTTTGCTGTCTTGATCTGCTGAAGGTCCTTGATTTTTTGTTGGTTGTATTTTGTTATTGTAGACTTAATCTCTTTGTATTCTTCTATATATATATATATATATATATATATATATATATATATATATATATATATATATATATATATATATATATATATATATATATATATATATATATATATATATATATATATATATATATATATATATATATATATATATATATATTACGTCAATATTGCATTTTTTGTCTAATATATATATATATATATATATATATATATATATATATATATATATATATATATATATATATATATATATATATATATATATATATATAGTACTATTTATTGCTTCATAGTTATAAACTTTTAGCTGGAAATCAAATCAAATGAATGAAAGAAATGAAAATAAACTCGGTACCCTCCGAACTGCATATAATATAAGCATTACGCAACATCTTAAGAGCATTAAAATATGACAAACGGCTATCAACAAATTAAACTGTTTACTTTCAGATAAAACATAAAGTATTATCAGAACAAGTAAAACTGGACAGCATATTGGAACCTGTAACCAAAGATGGTAGGTGTGTTTTGCCAATTTTTCCCTAAGATATTTTAGATCAACACCCACCTTTTCCTTCATCCCATAGACGAAGCTAACATTGTCATAACCATTCTCTTTAAGCAGTCTCACATAATGCTGAAAAAATCAAATTAGAAGCTTTATATAACAAGAGTACTTCATACAATGATCCGATGATGGGAACATCGCAAAGACTAACACTGATTTCTTCACAATATTTCTTCCTAAATTTTCTAATAATGATTTGTGAGCAACTTCCCAAATTGGTTAGTGATGATTCAGCACTCCAAAGCAGTGGTGATTTCTAACTCTAGTAACAAGTGGGGGTTCTAGATGCACTGTCATAAAGGGCGTGGTCCTGTTTCTTTCATTGATACACTCATTATAGTTAAGCTTAATCAAGCTAAACTCTGAAATTAACAATTTACCGCCTTGGGGGAAATATCTATAATTATCTATATTAATTTTACTGAAGAAGTCGGAATTAAGGTATTCAACCATAAGGAACATCATAAAACAGGACTTATTACAGGCAATAGCCCACGGCATGAGGAAGTGGTAGGAATAAGGATAATAACAAGTGATGTGGACCGTATATCAACATCTATTAAAACAACATGTTTTGAGCTTGTAATGGACAATGGAGAAACCTTGACAGGCAAGAATAATGCAAACTATATTTGATTTTAGAGTCCCCCTCAAAATGAACTTCACTTCTAACATGGGGGCTCCATCCCTGGTTCTAAGTTGGACATATTCAGGCTCTACGCCCTCATGAATGTTCGTATACCAGACTTTGTGGTATTCAAACTTAGCTTAAATAATAATGATGGAAAAGAATATTTAGACCAAAGTTGACAAAAAGGCATTTAGGTCTGCTTGTGACATGTGGATGAAGGAGCGAAAGGCATGGTATATACTGTACAAGAATAAGAGCATTAGTTGATCAGAAGTATAAATATAATAAGGAACACGGCTAAACAACATTTACTCTGAGTGAAAATGGAAGCCATTCTTCTATCAAATGAACTGTACTGTATTGTTGCAACCTCTGACCATCGGAACCACCTCCTTCATCTTCAAAGAAAGCGTTACTATCTAAAGTCGACACGCAAGGGTATTTATTTTTTCTCAATCTCCTAAAGTAAGTGTATATAACTAAAAAAGTACAAGGCAATTGTAACAGGTAGGGAATACATAAAAGAACAAAACTGCTTCCTAATACATGAAACAGGTAATTCACATGAGTTAAGTGTTTTGAGACAACTAAACAAAAGTCAATTTACCCAAAATACCAACTTGCTTATGAGAAGTATAAATGTGTTATTTATTATAGTAGCCACTGAAAAATCGACGATTCAACAACAGAAAATTCAAACATGACTAATGCAGTATTTCACAAAATTTAGCAAAAAGCCAAACAATATCGAGTTGGATTCAGCCCCTGACTCACCAGCATTAACTTGTACCACACTTGATGTTCTGCTCCTTGGCCTTGATGGTTCTGATATCATTGAATCAACTGCTAGATCAATAGATTCAATGTCCCTTGGTCCCTCATTCGAGTGAGAATCAATTTTTACACCAGGCCGCTTAGTACCCTAAATGCAGGGACAAAAATAAAACTGGTTGCAAAAATACATCGCCAACCTGAAATTAGATATAGACATGACATCCTATCTAAAGTAGTTTCAAGAACTTAACTTGAACGGTATTCATAGAAAATGGGGAAAATGTGAATTTAGGACTCATCAAAGGATGGATATGTAAAGGAGAGGTAACAAATTCCAATTGAGTGCACCATCTTAAAATTCTAGAATGCACAGATATGACAACGTACTGCTGAGGCAAAGACAGCAAGGAATTCGATGACATATCTTGAGTGATGGTAGCAGTGGAGTTTCTTGGTTATCATTCGGTTTCCTTGATTACATTTTAGCAAAGCTGCCAAGATTGATAGTTATAGCAGTTGCTTAGAATGATCTGACAAAATTCTTCACGTATCATAGAAAGAAATGGCCAGGGCCCAAGAAATAGTGTTTGAAGGGGCAACAAAACCAAGGATTAGCAGAGAAATGACCAACTAATTGAAATTATGATTATGGTTAATAGGGAGTCACCGTGGTATACAACAATGGTATGAACTTGATAACCAATAGTAAGTGATCATCATTGCTTGTCTCGAACGTGCTATCAAACTGTTTAGTAAGTTTGCTTCCAGTTGACTAGTGCACAATCAACCGTATTTGCATCGGCCATCGCTAATAATCAGACCTGTTGCAAGTGGTATGGGAGGGGGCTTGAAGCCCCTTTGAAACATGCTTCGTCGGTCTTTTATCGGGAAATTCTATACTTTTTTCAAATATTATCAGTTGAGTCTCGATATAACTCTTGAAGGAAACAGAAAATAGTTCGTTATACCGGGAGTTCGTTAAATCGGAGGAAAAATTGCATACGTGTTCTAAGAAACCCGTCCTGAGGACTTGCATTAGATTATAAACGAATTCTGCCCGCATTGCGATTAAAACTAAAATACTGAATTAGAAATGATCAATAAAGTCTTTTAAAACAGCAAAAAGGTCTTTCAGGACCCGTTATGCCCCTCTTACAATTTGAGAGCGACTTAATCTGTTTGTAGTCCTTTGCATTTTGGCTTAGTTCACTGACATTTCATAAAGCCCTGAAAAAGTGTCAACTTCTGCACGTATATCATCTGCATTTTCAGCCTTATAAATACTGGGTGTTTGCGAAATCCCAAAAGAACATTGACACAGTATGCGTTTAATGACAGTCTCCTTGCTTTGTGTCGTTGCTGTTCTTGAGAAAATAGGCTAACTACCCTGCATCGGCACATTGATCAGCACATAGTTGGATGAGGGCAGGTAATAAACACTCTCAAAAAAAAGTGATGGATAGGCACGATGAGTAAATCAAATAATTGGCAAAAAATTGTGGAAAGCTCGTTATATCGAAAGTGATGAAAGCACTTCAAATTGGTTCGCAATAACAAGAGCTCATTATTTCCTGTGCTGTCAGAAGCAGCATCCAGTTCTTGTATTCTACGCGCACATCGTCAGTAGATACAGTGCAGAAATTTTTAGGGATCTTACAAAAGGCATTTGATACTGTGGATTATGGCATTCCACATGCTAGGTCGAAGATGTATGGTGTTGAAAGTTTAAAACTTAATTGGTTCTCGTCCTACCTTAATAACAGAAAGCAGCTATACCAAGTTAATGGTGTGTATTCTAAAACAGAGGATTCCATGTTTGGTGTTCCTCAGGGTTCGTGTCTCCGTCCTCTTTTGACTATTAGTTTTACCAATAGCTTTCCACTTTCTTTGAAGGAATATAGAACTACAATGTACGTGGACGATACTAGCACTTCCTACCGTAGTGGAAAAATTGCAAACCTTACCGAATTTACTGAATCAGCTAAATTTGAGAAAAATAGTATATCTGATGCGCTTTCTATGCTACATACACACTTGTTAATATGGCTAGCTGTTAGCTAGGATGCCTGCAAGTGACTGGGGAAGGGGGAGCAAGATTTCCACTGAGAGAATATTATGGAAATTTTCTACTAAAACTCGTTAGTCCTGGAGCTACTAAGAATCTTGCCTGTATAGGTATATACCCCTCACAGGAGTAGATTTTAGCCTTAGATTCTTTTAACAGGGAAAATTTTGATTAAACATATGCAAATGGCCCTATACTATAGGGCACTTATTACCCCTCCTACCCCTCCTGGACAAGGGCGGCTGCCCCCTTAACAGCTACAGGTACTAGCTAGTTAATGCCACTTCCACCTTTGACCTGCATGCAGCTAGATTGAAAATGTGGAACGCTGATATTTCCAGGGTGTTTGAACTGTTATCTCCATTTCAAAGAATATCATACGACCTATCACATACCGAAAAAATTTCTTTCTTTATCAAGTCTGATTGCATTTCCTTTGCACTAATTGTTCGTCTTGAAGGTGGAATACAACAGCGACAAAGGTACCTTACATACTCAACAAGAATTTCACGCCAATCCGTTTGTGAATTTGAAGTGTTTGTGTGTTCTCTAGTACCTTGAAACCAAGGAAACAATAAGAAATCTACAAAGATTGATCTTGTAATATGTAATATAAGTAAAGGTTAATCTTAAATGGGATTAAGTAAGTTAGAAAATGCCCTCCCGTTAAACCCTGTCCACACTACACGAACTAGCCAGGCGAATCCCTTTGTTTTGGCAACTCGGATCTGCCCAACGCTAGTTTGGACACAAACAAACCTGGGGGCGGGTTTTTGCTAACTTGGCTTAGGTTATGACATCAAGCATCAGGTTTGCGTTGAAGAGTGTTAGAGAGGACCAGTGGAGGATGCAGACATTCGAAACATTCGCAGATGCGAATGTCAGATTTTCAGAAAACAATTTTCATACATCGAGAAGATAAGACCGAGACCGAGCAATAAGTGCAGACAAACGAACAATCTTTCTGATACAAGATATTGGAAATGATATTCACTCATCCATACAATTAGAAGTAGACTTTCCTTCTAACCATGAGGATGGCAAGATGCCCATGCTTGATCTTAAGGTATGGATAGAGAAACATGAAGCCCATACTGTGATCATGCATGAATTCTACTCCAAAGAAGTCGCATCTAAGAATGTTATCAATGCCAAGTCAGCTATACCGTGGAGCACAAAGCGAACAGTGTTAACACAAGAAATGCTACGTGTCCTTTTGAATTGCAGTAAAAGACTTCCTTGGGATGTTCCAACACGACATGTCAATAACATGATGATGAAAATGCAATATTCAGGGTATAGTAAGAAATTCCGGTATGAAGTAATGAAGTCTGCCTTGAAGGCATACGATGATAGAGTATCAGCTGATGAGAGCGGAATAAGACCTTTGCACCGACCGAGAGAATGGAAAACCAAAGAAAGGGCAATTGAAAAGCAGAGATAGAAAAATAATTGGTATAAAACAAGAGGTGATGGTGCAGTGATCTTCATACCTGCCACTCCAAAATCGGAGCTGCAGAGAAGGTACACGGAAGAGATAAAAGCAAGTGGACTTAAAATCAAGGTAATCGAACAGACAGGCATCTCCATAAAAAGACTCCTGTAACGATCGAACCCCTTTAAGAGTAAAATCTGTGGGAAAGCCGACTGTATGGTATGCCTTAATGGTGGAAAAGGCCCATGTTACAAAACCGCGCAGCCAGAATTGTAACAAACAGTAGCTATGATGCACCTGCAGATGCCCTTATACAAAGGCTAAACTGGCCAGATATCGCTGAAATCATAAAACGAGAGACTACGACGATCGTTTACAAATCCTTAAATGGTCTCGTACCGACATATCTCTCCGATATCTTTTTAAAGAACTCATCACGGGGCACTGTCAAGTTGAGAAACTCCGAATATGACCTACACATCCCTCTTTTCAAGACCAGTAATGGGCAAAAATCATTCTCATATCGTGGTGTAAATGTGTGGAACAGTCTTGAACCTGAGGTCAAGCAGGCGCCCTCTTTATTTGCTTTTAAACTTCGGCTGTAAAGCTTGTAGGATAATTATGTTTTGATTTTAACTTTAACTTAGCGTTGTCATTAACTTTTTTATTTTCGTTTGTAGATTATATTAGCTGTAAATTGTAGACTTTAATATTTTTCTTTTATTTATTTATTTGTTTCACGGCCCCCTGAAAAACGGCCTTTGCCGACGGGGTTACCGTGAATAAAGAATGAAAAATGAAATGAAATGAAATGTGATGTTCATGGAATAACTTACAGCGTCACCTGTATGGAATGTGCAAATAGCAACGAAAAATAACAGATTTATATTGGGGAAACATCACGCAATGCGTATACAAGAGGAAAAGAACACTTAGCATCTCTAGCGAGGAAGGAGGGGAGCTCTGTTCTTTGGAAACATAGCAAAGACAAACATAATGGGCGTATACCACAGTTTTGTATGTCAGCTGCGGGGCAATTAAAAAATGATGCAATGCTACGGCAAGTTTCAGAGATAGTGATGATAAACAAAGAAAGAAAGGAAAACACCATGAACAACAAAAACGAATGGAATTACATCACTTTATCACATGTGGCGGGTTGAATAATCCACATCGATATAGCTGTCCTATTGAACATTCCGACTAGAACACTGTTCTACTGAACTTTTCATCTTTGTAAACTGATGAGGACCAGAGCGTCGAAACGTTTTTACAAAAATGCTGTTTAGTAATAATACTAGTGTGTTGAAGGAATATAAAGACTCATATGGAGTGTACCATATAGAAGATTTGAGTAAGTAGCTTTGATAATGTTCATACAAGAAAATAACAATTGATAAGACATTTAATAGAATAGGTAAAACTTATTACAACGATAGTCCTATTTTGGCTCATCGATCCGTGATTTTGCTCGTTATTTTACGTGAGTAGTTCTTATGTGCTGCCTCTGCGAAGCAGTTTCACTTTTTGTATCTATCGGTATCTAGGCAGTTGCGAATTTTTACGTTTCAGTTACCAAGGATTTGCGAAGTTCCTTCACATTTTGCCAATGTACTCCGCAATACCAACCTCAAAAAGCCTATTGGTTTTGTATGGGAAGAAGCTTCTTGCGAATCTTGGTCGCCGGGATTGTAATAGAGGGTATGCGGCCTCACAGCGTAATATGACCCCAATATGCAGTTGCCTTAATTCTTCTTTCGCTAAGCGATAGCGTTTCTTTAGCCAATTTGAATGTGTCTTTTGGTGTTTATCAGAAGGGCAATAGACAGTTAAATTGCCATTAGATGTTAGAAATATTTCTGATCACTCGTTTATTAAGACACCCCGTTTATTAGAAACCTAAGAGTAATAACCCTTTTCCTCTCTATGGTATTTTGCCTAAAAATGACCAAATTTGAAATTGATTGATTTTGATTGAACATTGAAAAGTGATGAAAATGAGCCATTTTTGGCCAAAAAGTAAGGCTATAGCCTTGGTATTTTGCCTAAAAATGACCAAATTTGAAATTGATTGATTTTGATTGAACATTGAAAAGGGATGAAAATGAGCCATTTTGGCCAAAAAGTAAGGCTATAGCCTTGGTATTTTGCCTAAAAATGACCAAATTTGAAATTGATTGATTTTGATTGAACATTGAAAAGGGATGAAAATGAGCCATTTTTGGCCAAAAAGTAAGGCTATAGCCTTGGTATTTTGCCTAAAAATGAGTAAATTTGAAATTGATTGATTTTGATTGAACATTGAAAAGGGATGAAAATGAGCCATTTTTGGCCAAAAAGTAAGGCTATAGCCTTGGTATTTTGCCTAAAAATGACCAAATTTGAAATTGATTGATTTTGATTGCAGATTGAAAAGTACATACTATGTAACTTAGGATGCTTTCACTTAAGTTTTTCAATTGAATTTTTCCTCCAACCCTGCAAGTGGGTACCTTGCAGAGCGTTTCTTTCCTTAGTTCTGCCAACACTAGGATCAGTTGAAGTCATGATTAAAGAAAAATTTAGATCAAGCAAACGTACCCCATGATCTGTCGGTAATATTTGCCACACAGTAAATAGTCAGCAAGATGTACTCTGTTGGCAAAAATATCAGATACAAAATGCCAGCCAGTAATTCTCTAATATCCCAATGTATCAATGCAGCGAATATGAAGAACCCAATAGTCACAAACAAGTACCAAGTTGTTGGCGGAAAATGTAGAGGATTGCTGTCTGTGGATAGGCTGATTTTAACATCGTCAATAGTCTATCAAGCAAAAAAAATTAAATTAAAGTTATAAGAAAACATCTTCAATAGAGATATTCCAATGAAAGGTTCGCATGTCTGGGGAGTGTCCATAAGGCAGGGTACTTCTCTTGGTCATCGACGTAGTAGGGGGCGAATGCAACAAAAGTATGTGCATGTATCTGCAACGAGTGCTGTCACAAACTTGCTTCATACGTAATATGAATAGCTATATTGGAAAAGGTGTCGGGGTGGGGGGTAATGGTAATGCCATACAGCATCATAATAGAGCCCTGTCACCTATGGCAAAAAAACTAGCTAAGTATAGAAATTTTATTCGCTATGATCGCTGTGTTATGGCCCACAGGCTTTGCTGGGCATCCTATGGAATATGTTACAACACAGAGGTTCTTTGTCTAATTAAAATACACGGAATGATAGAGGTTTCCATATTCCAAGGCTGAGACTTAAATTTACCAAGAAAGGGTTTCATTACTCAGCATTAAAGTGTAAAATGTCATTCGTATCAGCTAAGAAACTGCCATCGCTACACCTATTCAAAATACAACTGAAAAGGCATTTGATCAACCCTGAAACTTAATTCAAGCCCCCCCCCAAGTGCTAACGGTTTTGCCTTAGTTTTCCAGGGTAAAACACAGCAAATTTATGAAGTAAAATTAACATAAATCCCTAATAATTTTGGTATGCACTGTTAGCGAGTAGCCAAAAATTAACTCCCAGATCATTGATAAACCCGAGGTGGTTGAGGGATCCACGGAGGCACTGGCCCCTTCCCGAGACGTTTTCTTCTGGCTGTCGGATTTATTGGAAAATTTCCAACATACCAGCTCTATACTCAAGAACATTTGTCAAAAAGATCGTTTCATTAGTTTACTTCACAGAAATGAAATCTGGCTCTCAGTATATGGAATCATCTTTCAATGAAAGCAATTCTATAGCCAAGTATGTGCTTTGTAAAACTTCATAGAAAGTTAGCTTATGGAAGCAAATGACTCACCTGTAAGATCAAGCCAACGAAGGCAATTGTCATGACAAACGCGAAAACGACTGAAAGCAACTTTGCAACGATGAATTGAATGTGCTGTTTTGTTTTCAAGCAAATTACTATGAAGAACGCTACGATTAGGAGCAATGTAGTGTATACTCCCGCGCTGCTTAATGATGGGTAAGAGTATGTCAGTCCTCCTCCAACCAACAGAATTACAGTTGCTGGCCTGGAGAATAAGAAAAGAATGAAGAAAAGCTATCACATCTATAATCAAAGTACTATGAGGACACAATGGATAAACGTTCAAATCATATGCCAATGGAGGTGAAGGCCGATCAAATAGAATTTTTTCCAGGAGGTGTAGAAGAAAAGTGCAAATGCGGCACCCTGTTATAGTGCTAGGTAGTGTCTTTATACGTTAAGAGTTCCCTCTACAAAGTTAATGAAACAACATTTTACAACGAGTTTTGCGAGTTTTCAGTTTTGTCCGATTGTTTAAAACATTGTTCCCGATCATTCTACTGAATTGAATAGTAGCTCCCTAATTATAGGCAATCCTCCTTGTCACTCCACCACACCCCATTACATCCTTTCCTTGACAGATGTCCTGTTTGAAATCCAAGCTCAGTTTCAAACTGATTGCCACTATTAGGTTTAAGGTGCCAATATGCTAACTATATCAGACCACTAAGCATGATATTAAAGATGCAGTTTAGTCTAAAACTAAAATATACTGTTGAGACTATTAGTGAACCCTGTGATCCAATAAAGCAGAGCCTTCACTATCCTAATTTCGTTATGAACTCCGAAGGTCAAACGATCAAAAAACATCGAACAATAGCAATGAACAACAGAGATCAGTGTTGCCCTCAATGTACCTTTTACAGCTCCTCCGGTTGCGACCAATAGCTCTAAGGAATTTGAACCAGGCTTCAGGCAAAAATGGGCTCTTTATTCTTGTTATTATTATTACTATCAAGAATGTTTAGGGAGGGTATCCCTTCAGCCGTAGTTCGTTTTCAAGGGGCCCTCCATGTACATACAAAAATACCATCAAGAAATCCTAAAAACCTATGTACAATACTAGGTTACAGAAAAATTTAGAAAAAGTTAAATGCATAAATAGGTAAGGTAAAAACATAAAAACATAAATAAGAAAACAAGTAGACAGCTTATAAAACAAACTATACATAATCTATATCAAAGTCCATTACGGCTCATGTTTTAAAGTTGATAATGGTTGGTCCCATTTTATCTAACTTGAGAGGCTGTTCCACAATTTCACTCCCCGGAATGAGAACTTTTTGGCCATTAGTCTTATTTCGTTTCGGGATTTGCATCGCCGATATCAAGAGCTAGAGTCACTTCCTGGCCTTTCATAACAGCTTGCCTAAGTTTAGTGGAAATGAACAATGATTGGGTTTTGACTACATTTAGAGATGTATGCGTGAGTGCTGCAGTAAGTTGAGATATATTTTCAGATTGTAGCGCTAAGTTGCTGTCGTCAGCGTAGATAGAGAACTTAGCATTTTTGACAGAATAAGGCAGATTATTTATATAGATCAAGAATAGCAAAGGCCCAAGGCATGAGCCTTGAGGAACTCCAATATTTACATTTTGGGTGCTAGAGTGTACACCTTCAATTCTTGTGAACTGTTTACGATTTAACAAATAGACAAATACAATTCCTACATATTTTCTGAGATCCATTCCGCTATACCAATAATCAGTGTTTTTCAACAATGCAGTGAGCGTTGTATAGAGGGCTTTAAACCCCCATCTGATTGGTTGATAGAAACCCATGTTTACTCAGGTACTTGTACAGTTGACTGTATATTATTTTCTCAAAAAGCCTGGAAATGACAGGTAGGACTGAAATCGGCAGATAGTTTTCTTTAGCACTCTTGTCTCTTTATCTTTAAATATTGGTGTTACTTGCGCAATTTTCCAAGTAGCAGGGAATTTGCACAGGCTGATAGATCTTTTGAATATACATGCAGCTGATATACTGATGATTGACAAAGCATGATTTAGAAAGTAACGAGATATATTATCATTTTCAAACCCTTTTCAGGTATTGATCTTAGCCATGGCGTCCCGTAAATGTTGATCTTGAACATTATCAAAGTGCTACATTTATTCACTGTATGCATTCCAGTTAACAAAGGATTTGCATAATCTTTTTTCTTGTTTGTTAATTCTTCACCAACAAAGCAGGAATATGAATTCATAGTATTTGAGATTTTCCGTTTGTCATGGCTAAACATTTTTTGGATTGCAAATGCTGATGACACCTGGATTTAATCATGTTATTATGCAGTTAATAGTAGGGTAAATCGGCACCAACCTTCTCGCCTAATTCTGGTTTCCTAAAGACAAAGTTTATTAGCAAAATTAGTTGCTAACTTATATTTGGGATTGCTCAATAATTACGTCACGTTAAAATTGCCTGTTCTGAACCACCCAATCCCTATCATTACGCACTGTTACGTTCGCTCACAGGACCCCCTTGCATTGCCCTACGCTTAGCACAAACACTCTCCATACGATACAAAGCGAAAATTTAAAATAGTAAAAAGTTAGGGGAAGAAGTAAAAGAATTTCATTCTTTATAATGTCTTTTCAATTAGAGCAACAACGGTAAGTGCCAGCAGTGAAGTGCCTTCGACTTCAGGACAGAAGCTCTATCTGCATTACAATGTAAAATAAAACATAAACAAGGCTTTCTTCGACAACTTGATAAATTAAGTTAAGCTGTGTGCTGAGAGTTGGATTTTTTTAATTATATAAAAAACTTCTCAGTAAAAAGCTTTTCTACCTTGATGCCACGTACTTGAATCAAGTATCATACATCCCTTAATCTACTTCCACAGAAAATCACGAAAATCGTGTAGAGACTTCCCCCGAGTTGTGAGGTACTTATTGAACAGTCCCCTTTATGTAAACATCATACTTACCCTAAAACAGTCGATATTATCAACAGAAACTGGTATAAAATAAACAGAAAGTTGATTCGATCGTTGTTCTTTCTGAATTCTTTGTGCTTCGCAATAAGTTGCCATTGATTTACAAACGAAGACGGTCCCCATCTCCTTCTTTGTTTGAATAACTCAATGAAAGAGTCTGGACAGTAAGTGCCAACCTGTGCTGCAGCACAATATTCCAGTATCCAATCTTTCTCTATCATTAAAGAGCTTAGCCAACGGTCCTCCCCTTTGAAGAGAACATACACATAATTTTTGCTAATTGTAACAAAATATGGAGCTGTTAAGCTGATAACTTGTACCACCTAGCTCCTGTAGGTACTTTGGAGTGGCATAAAGGACCATTGATATTCCTAACGGAGAATTTATCTTTTAACACATCTTATATTATACAAGTACCCTAAACCCTGCCATACATGCTTTAGCACCTCTTATCCGTTACGGGGGGCTGCCCCCATAATTCATACATCATTTGATAGCTCTTCAACTGTAAATTCAAATGCTACTCCATTTGCCTCATAGGGTGAGGGTTAGGGTGAGAGTTAGGGTAAAGGGTTAGGGTTAACGTTATTTACACTCTTTTATAAGAACAATTTTATAAGAACACCAGCCTAAACAATTTGTGGAAAATTAAGAACAAATTAAGAACAAGCTGAGGCTGATGCACTGTCGTAAAATGATTTGAAATTGATATAAAACTTTTAAGCACAACAATGCTTGCTAAAAGTCCTCGAAACACCCAAATCATCAGTGTGTAAAACAAGTCGTAAGTGTATCAAGACTTTTAGCAAAGGTTATACATCTGTAAGAATGTATATCTTTTGTTTTCTGCTAATGTTACAGAAAACAACACCTGTTTCATAAACATCCAATGTTCTCTTGCATATTGTCTAATGTCTACATTGCTTACACACAATAATTTAAGAACAAATTAAGAACAATTCAATTTCAAAATTTTGAAAAAATTAAGAACACCCAACCTGAACGTCAATTTTACTGATTCTTATAAAAGAAAGAGTGTATTTTGTGTCAGAGACATTAAGATTGCAAGCAAAATTCTTTCCTGCTAATTCCCAATCTGTCCCCTTTAGTACTCTGTACAGCCTTGCCACTCAAGTGTTTCTTCTTTTAGCAAACACGCTATTCAACAATTTTGTCACAGTACTTCGCTGAAGTCGTGAGTACAGCGTATCACCGGAACTACTGTGGCATTCCCATTCCTCCTGCTCGAGCTTCACAGGAACACCGTCAGATTCGAGCACTAGTGGAACTTCACTATCATTGGAGGCTACCCCTCTATTCAAAAATCTACTCGTGCTCTCGCCAGAAGGGAGCACTGGTGTCAATCAAGTTCTCAAAATTTGCTAGTGTTGCTGACAGACGACTTCAGTGCTTCAGCACTAGGTTCATTCATGTTATCAGAATCCACTAGTGCTCCAGCCAGAATTGAGCACTGGTGTCAATCATGTTTTCGAGCAAGTTTATTGGTCGAGGATGGTCACAATCAAGGTATTTTACGCACCCAGTGGTGCTCACTAGTGGTTGGAATATTGAAGCCTTCAAGAATATAAGTGGAGGGTTTAAACAAAAGGCTAATAGAGTATGAGGAAATAATTAGGCAGAGCTTCATGCGGAATATGAAACCCACTCCACCGAATAAGTATTGCATCACCTTGTAACAAGATATGGCTCGTTAGGGATCATTTACCCGTTACCTAAGCCTCTAAGGGGGAGGGAGGGTACCCTGATTTGTTATACTATTGTTTAAATTACATGTGGGCTGTGCTATGGAGCATTACGAGAGGGGAGGGAGGGTCTCAAAAACGATAAATTTGGCGTTGCGTAACGGGTGAATGACCATTTACTAGGAAACTGCCCTGGAGAAAGTCAAGAAATCTGACTGGTGCTCAAACTACAATAGCATTAATCTGTGCTCATACCTGAATAATAACATACTATTTTCTGATTATATCTTGCAGGCAACAATGCTGCAATAACATTATTTTATGCAAATGTGTTCTCTCTAAAACGAAAAGGGGTAGCCTTTAATCATGTCTCTTCAATTTGGGATGAAAGTCCCATTAGGGGATATTCGTCTGTATTTTGCCCAGGAGAGCAATGACAAAGTAAAAAGACCTTACCCATTTCTTGTTTGAGAAAGTCAGCCGCCCCGTATTGTACTGTTTCATAGGTGGATAAAACATCTCTGACAGCTGTTGCTCGGTAAACGCTGAAGCACCCAGGCGAACAAAGGACTGAACCAAAAATGTGATTTGCAACCTAAAGAGTTGATAAAATGCGTATGATTTCATTACGCCAAATAGTACGGTAAACATTGTTCAAAAACATAACGTGGTTACTGCGCTGTAGAACTAAACTAACTGCGCAGTAGATATATAATGGCTGCGCAATAGATATATAATGGCTGCGCAGTAGATATCTAATGGCTGCACTGTAGAAATGAACCGAATTGTAAATGAAGTGATCTGCAAAATAGCTGTTTTCTACCACGCAATCGCTTTGCTTCTACTGCGCCATCGCTTTATTTCAATTGCACAGTCACTATATTCCTATTGCGCAGTCACTTTATTAGTTTGTCTGCGCAGTCACTTTGTCATTAGCGCGAAATTGCTATATTTCCACTGCGCAGTCACAATAATATTAACCGCTCAGTGACTTTATTTTTACTGCACAGTCACCATATTTATAACAAATAGACTATATACCTGCTTTAATTAACTTTTTCCTCAGTCTTTTTTACTGTTTTGTTACATTTGAAGCCCACATTTATCGTATCATGCACTTTGCAATGAACACCGCCCGTTTCTAGGCGCCACCTTTTATCAGCCATGCATTCAAAATTTCGGTTCAAAACTTTTTGACAGATACCTCGGCGTTTATTATAGGAGATACGGTATGCACCATTATCAGTTTTATACAGCTACCCTCCACAGAAATGAAAATTAACTGTAATTAGGTCTACCATAGTTTATTAGTAGTGAAAAGGAAGCAACAGCTATCAGAAGAAGAGCGGAAAAGCATTGGCAAAAGTTAAAATGTGAGTATGTTAAAACCATACTCATGTCTTAATGATCATTCAGGACAGAAGTTGCATGCTGACAAAATCGAGGAGTAACACAATTTCTTCGCTTATCAGCTCACTTTCAAGGCCTTAAGAGAACATTGAATACCCCCACCTAAAATTCTGGCCAATGTTCCTAGAGCACTTCACTTTGATAATTTTTGAATTAATACAGCAATATTTCCTACCCATAAAGGAATATTGATTGATACAAGTTTTACTCGTGCTTGCAGCATATGATTCGGTTTTGCCGTCAAATAGCACTAAAGCAATTAAACCTTTATCATAATGATACTAATTATGACAAGAACGATATGACGACTCATTATATCGACACGGCCAATGCAGCCAGCGACAAGACTTATATTGGTATTACAGGTATATTTGGATGTTTTGACTCAGACATAAGCCATCGTCTGTACGATCAAATGGAAAATATTATGTAAATTTATTTAAGGCAAGGGATTCAAAGCTACATGTTGTATAAGAATATGGAAGGAAGCATACACGTGTGTATTAGGAATCGCTTAGGAAAAAGTATGGTATATGATAAGAGTAAACAACCTAAAGGAAACAAAGCGAAATGAAGAAAAACAACTAGAAGAGTACCAGGGGAATGCAGGATGGTTGAAAGTTGAGGATAGGTCCATCTCTTTGAAAAAACAGACTTTAATGCATCAGAAGGTCGAAAGCGTTGTCAGTTTTAATAATTATGTGAATATATATTTATGTTATCATTTTCATATTTGAATTGTTTGTACACGAAATGCAGCCTTCAGCTAAGATAAGAATTACTTTACAATGCTAAAATAAATTATCAGAAATAAAAATTCAATCATACTAAAAGAGAGTGCTGATCTTCCAGGGACTCGTGATTTAACTTTTGAGTCCGGCCCTTTAAAAATAGTTTTGAGTTGGTTTCTAAAACAATTTAAAGTCGGCAAGCATTTTTCAAAGTTATTTGAGTATTTTCTGAAAAGGATGGGGCCTAAAAAAGATCCTTGAAGAATCCTGTATGGGACTTTTTCTTGACTTTGATTTTACACCATTTAAAGAGCAAAATTGCTTTCTACTTGCTAAGTAAGATTCAAATCAATCCTTTCTCCTTTAGAGACAGGATGACCCATTTTGTTTGATGTGGTACCCGATGGACGGTGGACTAGGGTCGGCCAATTTTCCTAAACTTTTGACAATACCCAGGTACTCACTACAACGTACCAAAAGATTCCTAAAAATTTGCCTTAATAAATGACTATCCAACCCCTACAGGAAAACCTACAGATGTGACTGGAGCATAGACGGAACGGGAAAATGTCCTTAAACTTACTCACTGAAAGTACTGAAACTACTTTGTTCCTTCGACACTCGCCAGAGTAATTTCGGTGTTTCGTTGATTGAACTTTAAACATGATGATGATGATGATTACTGACTTTCATGTTTGGAAATTAAGCCACAAGGGAAGCAAATTACTCAGGAAAATAAAGAACTGACTACATAAAGAATTATATTTTCATTAATTTGTATTTGTTATTTAGTCTTTTTTAGATCGAATAGCTAATTAGCTTTATAACTAGTCATGAGTTATAAGATCCGGTACTGCATTGAACTCTTTTATCAGCATAACTGCACCACAGAATAGAGTTAGGCAGAAGGGTCACTCCGTTCAGTTCCGGCTGACACTTTTTTTCGCGCATGCGTGAGCAAGGAGGTGAATGAAAGCGAGGTTAAGTAAGTGCGCTTCGGCAAAATTATAAGGCGTTTGACCGCAAGCCTAGGAGAAATTGTATCGTTTTTTGTGTTTTTCTTCGATTCTCAATGTTGAATTCTCGAAAATGTCGAACAAAAGTGTAGCAGAGGCATCTGTACACGTTCAGAAAACTATGAAAACTAACTAACATCTTGTACATGCACATCTCACACTTTGCAGGGTGGATTTTCTCCGGATGGTAACAATCCGGGCAGTTGAAATTGCATATAAACTTACGTATCACTGTAAGTACTCATTGTGTACGTCGAGAATATGTATAGGAACGATGGTTTCCTATCAATATGGCTTGTCCTCTGACTTCCCTCGTTGGTTTGTTGATGTTCATGGTGTTACAGTCTTATTTAACGTGCAGAGAATACGGAGGCAGAGAGAGGAGACGGTGATGTTGAGTGTACTCAGACTCTACTCTGACTGAACTTTACATTACAAATAACATGGATATATACATAAACAGAGAACAACCCAAAATAAACACGAGCTACGTAGAGGAAGGGTTAGTTGTTTGTTGAATGGAATCGTGTGGCGGTGATTGCGTAGAGAACAACAGAATAGGATCGACCAAGTGTGTGATGACAGAAGTGACGCACGGTGATGTCCCAGGTGTGTGATGTTGTGAATGCGAATGAATTAAAAGAAGAAAATCTTCTTCCCTCTGCTAGCCTTGGGGTTGTGCAATGGGCAAGCATAAACTACCTCTCAAGCCCCCCATGCCAAGGTAACGGTGAAGAGCAAAGACTAATTTCTTCGAAATAGAATCGAAGAATCAAAATCCGGTCTACAGCCGGTAATCAGTTTATTTAGCTGCACTGATGAGCCCTGATATTGGGTGAAACCGGTGGTAAACACAAAATGCAAACACATACCTTTTCCTACAATGAGCAAACTTAGAACAGGGTTCCATCTTTGTACCGTTGAATTCTATGCTCTGTCGCAGCAACATTCTCAAGCTCAACATTTCGATACGCCTTCTCAACAACCTCGCTCTCAAATCGAGTTTAAGAAGTTCAGCCGTATCCCCATAGGTCAATCGCTGAGAACTGGTGTCAGCAAAACATCAAAGGAACCGACACAGAGTGACCCTTCTGCCTAACTCTATTCTGTGACTGCACTGAGTATGAATTTATATCACACTGAAACGTGATGCCAAATTTATATCACAGATGCGGATGAATACATATGACAGAAGGAGTGCTGCGTCCAATTAACTACACCTTTTGGCAAACTGACCCGTACTTACTCCTAGTTTAGCTGAAGAGCCCAGGAGAGAGAGAGCTCTTTCTCTTTACATACAGCTGGGTTTTGCGTCAAACTCTTATATATAGCATGATGCTAATTGATACACGTGTGTGCCTCAAATTAATTTGCAATTTTAATTGAAAGTTACCTTCAGAAGCCAATGACCAACTGCATAATCGAATAGTTGGCACCAGAGCATGAAACCAGACCCCAGTGGTCGTGTGCGACCACAAGCTGCTCCAACTCTATTGTCCCGCAACATCAGTTCTATCAATGCATATACATCTTTTGGAAGAAATTTGACGTCAGCATCCGTTGCCAAAATGAATTTCAGATCAAGCTCAGATGAAACTGATAACAAGCAAAAATGCAATGGTAATCATGATTCCGTTAGAGATGAAAGCTAAGATATATTCATTGGAAGTACTGCCCTCATTTTGGAGCAAAAAGTCCGCTGATTAATCGAGAGCAAAATGCGGCTATGTTGAATATAAAAAATATTCTATTTATATGAGGTAGCTACATATTCCAAAACAATGGCTTTGCTACAGCAGCAAGTAGTAAATAGCACTTGATTGCTTCATGGAAACGCTGCTATTAATTAGTTCATCATCATCACCATCATCATCATCATCATCATCATCATCATCTCTCTCTCTTTTCCTGTACGCCCCTTACGGGGCCTAGGCTGACCCTGAGGTCAGTGTCGCCTTCAAATTGTTTAGAAGAGGTGATTGAGTCGGCTACACTCAATCCACTCTGTTACCCCAACAGTTACTTATCAGAGCTGCAGCCTGAAGCTGCTGTGCCTGACTTTCACTGAAGGGGCCTGGTTGGACAGTTTGCCACAGGTCGTCAACATCTGCCCCAATTCTGAATCTTCGCGAAATGAATCACTATCAATTTAAGGGCAGAGTCTCTCTGTGCCCGCTTGCCACCACGAGGAGGTCTCCAACCATGGGCTAGCCATCATCATCATCATCATCATCATCATCATCATCATCATCATCATCATCATCATCATCATAATCATCATCATCATCATCATCATCATCATCATCATCATCATCATCATCATCATCATCATCATCATCATCATCATCATCATCATCATCATCATCATCATCATCATCATCATCATCATCATCACCATCATCATCATCATCACTCTATTTAACGTAGGCTTACATACACATTAGATAGCTAACTTACAGCTAATTTACACACACACACACACACATACACACATACACACACACACACACACACACACACACACACACACACACATACACACACAATATTAGCTGAATGCCTTAAGCTGTAGGAAATGATAGATATGCTGTATAAGTATATGGAATGTTGTTCAATCAGAACGGTATTATTTCGCTGGACCCATGAAGGCTACAACATAGATAAGTATAAACAACAAAGATCATTCTTACGATCTTGCTCCTCCAGAAGACGTTTCTCTCTAAAATTCAGTATATAATGCATATACATTACTTGACTCCACCGTTTCTTCTTTTTGACCTAACAAGGTAAAGGATACTTCCTGGAAGGGAAAGACTAAAAAGGGAAAGGACTTTAGATCAGGTTTCAGACTTTTATGGCATTAACATTTACAAAGGACTTAACTTATCAAATTGATCTCAAAAGGTCAAAGGGGAAAAAGTTGTACCTTGGGGCAATTTTTTTAATTCCCTGCAGATAAGCTAGTACAACAGCCCAATCACAATGGATTCAAAAGATTAACTCAATAGCTTTTCCAATAAAGATTATAAGAACTTAAATAGACATTTATAAAAACAACTGTCTTACGTATATACATATATATATATATATATATATATATATATATATATATATATATATATATATATATATATATATATATATATATATATATATATATATATATATGAAATAAGCGCTGTGCGCCCAGGTGTATTATAGCTTTCAAGTAAATAAATAAAGATAACACAAGAGATAGATAAATAAATAAATTAAATAAATAAATATATATATATATATATATATATATATATATATATATATATATATATATATATATATATATATATATATATATATATATATATATATATATATATATATATATATATATATATATATTTCATCATGCGCAATTCAAATTCCATTACTGCTTCGGCGACAACAGTACTTTCATGGAATCTATGGATGATATATTGTCTAATTTTTCCGGGTAATAACCTCATCATGGAGCTCTCTGCAGGTCAAATACTTTTCAGCTGTATACTTTTTACATATTCATTTCATTGTTTATCTCTGTTCATTTGCTCTCTATATAAGATAGAATATTAGTAAAACAACTTTTCTCAAACAAGGAATAAAGCGAATACGGCCAAAGTTCTGTTGCTATGGATATAGGTATCACTGGCCAAGTCACCATGATCAAAATGCAGAAATAAATTTGCAATATGCATTGATCTAAGGCATGTTAGCAGCGTGCACACTGGTCAATTTACAGTGATTTAGATGTGAAGCTCAAACATTTTTGCTTCAACAATCTTCCAAATGCCCAAGCTTTATTGGTCACGAAGTATCAGGGACGCCGGAGCATATTTTTGAGTGGGGGGGGGGCTGGGGATGAGTTTCAAGTCCATATGAAAGTATGCAACAATGGGGTCAGGGGCGGAGCGCCTGAAAAATTTTGCAATCCACGCCCTATAATTCAGTGGGAAACGCCCTG
Source organism: Mastigias papua (assembly GCA_964019165.1). Lineage (NCBI taxonomy): Eukaryota > Metazoa > Cnidaria > Scyphozoa > Rhizostomeae > Mastigiidae > Mastigias > Mastigias papua. The sequence continues at coordinate 6,055,231 of OZ025273.1, read as the reverse complement.
TTCGAATATAGATATGCATCCTGTCTTGGTAGAAAATGGCAGATAAAATCATTGAAGTTTTAGTGAGAAAACTGAATAGACCTTATTGCTACTCTATAAAGATTGTAGCCAGGTCAGGTGAAATGATATAGACACACGTTTTCAGAGCAATGAGATCATGTTGAGCGCTAGGTGACCAAGAACACAGAACCCTTCTCTGACTTTACATGTTTATGAGATTTTTGGACCAGCCTATGGCACCACGTTTTGAAAAAACTTGGGTTATTTACCTCCAATAGGTCCTGATGACTCCGGCACTGGTACTTTTAAAGGTGAGTGAACTTTAACACGGAAAAAGGAGATAAACCTTCTATTTGGATCGAATGACTCAATCTTGATATCATACATGAGCAAAAAAGTGGGGGTGCACCCCCCAGCCCCCCCCCGGCTCCGGCGTGCCTAAGTATGTTAGTCAACAACATGCAAGATGAAACTATAGTATCATACCTTGTGATTATCTTTCAAATGCAGGAATAAAGGCATGCCACCAGGCAGCTCCCATTTGAGCTGCAAGCCGTAGGGTGTCTTTAGTTTTTCTTGAGCCATGTCAGTCGTAACTTTAACTGTCTCGCCCAACAGTGAGATCAACTGTACAGCATAGTGGTTTATCGTCTTTAAAGTAAAAGATATACTATTATAACATGACCTTGGTCAGGCGCGGATCCAGATTGTAGCGAACGTAGCTCTAGCATCAGTCAGATTTTAAGGGAAAGTGTATACAAACGTTTCGAAAAGTAATGATTCATCCAACTGCTACATCGAAGCGATACAAAGCAGATTTTTCCTTCAATAAATATAAACGGAATCTGCTATGAATTCATTGAATAGGAAAGGACAAAAGTAGCCATAAGGTATGCCGCCCGCTACTCTGACGTAAATTCGAAGGGAATGCCCAGGTATCATCTTTCGCTAACAACTGTTTTCTGTCATCACGAGGAATCGCCTCAAGTGCACTAGTCCGTAAATTCCCTCTTGAGCGCAACACAAGCTTTGGCGCGAGCAACAGTCAGTTCAAACTTGCCAATCAGAATCTGAATGGACTGATGCTCAATTGTTGAAATCCAATCACAAGCGTAGTTGACTGTTACTCAAACATCTAAAAATAAACTAACTTTGACATGTGTAAAATACTGATTACCGACGAAACTCGATTCAGACTGCCAGCCAGGAGAGGAATAGTGTAATGTTTGTGTTTGTGATGATGGCAAATACTCCTCGAATTATCTTGGAAAAGGTGAAAAGTCTCATAAAAGACGAGATAATGTCAGGTGCAGAAAGAGACAGACAGTCTTTTATAAAAACTGACAATTTCCTAGGGAAGACGTCAACTTAACATACAGGTTGAAAGTGCAGAGTCTGCAGTTGCCAAAATCCAAACTTTCATGAGCAGCGAATCTTGATTCAGTATAGGTAAATGAACGCTGAACTATAATGTAGTCAGATTGCATGAGCTTTTAGGCCCCCTTCGCCGTTGTATTCTTTGGTATGTTTAATTAGCAGGTATACGGCAAATCCCTTGTTCTGCCTCTGCTACTAAGACAAGTACGAGGCAGTTCCCTCATTGGATAGTGACTGAGAAAATGATACTGTAAGAAGACTAACGTTGGATACAAATATGAAAATTGAGTGTTCCGAGCATCATGGTTCTGAAAATTTTTTTTTATTTTCTTTCTTCATTAGATTTTTTAGAGATCGTATTATGTAATTGCTGTAAGTGGTTGTGGTAGATGAAAGTTGATCACAGAATATCCCGTTACGGCAACGGCAGTCACAGAAGATTTAAACTTATTTGATGATATGAGAAAGAAAAAAGATGTAGTGAATACTGATAATATTAAAATGCATTATTTCTATGCATTCTTACTTTTTCAATTGTACTTGAATACAGATAGTGATCTAATATCCAATTCAAAGCAAGCAGTCTATACAGCATTTTGATTTACGAAATCAGTAAATATCAGTTTGCCAAACCTGCCTTTCATCTAAGCACAACAAATAATAGTGTAAAGTTCAATGCACTATATATATTTGCATGTGGATTACATTTAAGAGAACTGACCACACCCAATTTAATTGGCCACGCCCATTTATATGCTGTTGAGCTACAACCAGATTTTATCCTGGATCCGCCCCTGACCTTGGTTCCCGCCTTTTTGGTCGCAAGCTGTGGCGGATTCAGACTAAAATCTGACAGGGGCTGAACATCACGAGTGTGGGCGTGGTGGGCGTGGTTAGTGTGGCAGTAGGCTTTATGCAATGAAATTACAGAGCGAAATATTTGATGATCAATCACATTTATGTGTTACGAAGTTTATCAGCCCTGTCCTAACAATTCACCATAAGATCTAGACGATGTTCAGTACCTGAAGTGGTGGTTCTGCTTATCTGTTCTCTGCTCAACATTCAGAATAGCAAATCATTTTTACAACATTCTGTATCTAAATAGGCTTGAAATGTACATTGCCAATTCAATCAACCGAACGCACAGAACAACTAGATCTAAAAGCTCCAATTTATTTGCTACTGTAACGAAACATATCGTGTGACAGTGACGCAAAACACATCATGGCATCATTATCCTTAGAAGAATGGTCTATTTTGCTCGTATTTATCGCGCCTACACAGTAAACAGTGTTTAATGCTATCGACTTCCTGAAACTCATGATGATTCTGTTAACACACTACGCATGGGTCACTGAGGTGAAAAGGAAGCAAAGAACAGCAAAGTGGCGGTCCTTATCCAAGACGGAGATTTAATTTCAGTACCGTGCAGTTATGTCGAACCAAATCAATTCGCAGACTTTAGGCTTTTCAGATAAAGTACAAGTAACTGATTCGACTCAAGTAATGACGTCTAAACTAGTCCTGAGAGTCCCTCACTGCCAACAACAAAATGCAAACAGGGTCCTACAGATGCAAGCGGCTATCAAGTCTTCCTGCCTAAACGCAGACACAATAACTCTAACCAGAAGCCCCACGTATCAAAATTAACAGTTTAATAAAGTGCAATATTTATATACGTATTCCACCTCATACATTCGTTTAAAGCTGGGTACGGCGCTACGGTGCTACAAATGGCTCACTACTGTTGTAGTCTGAGCACGTAATTGCTGTTACCAATATTCGCTTACCTTTTAAGCTTTCTTCACCAATAATGCGTTCGGCTGCCTTCACATCTTACTCCAAAAGTATCTAACGATGATTTCGAAATAGGAACATGGCACTTATTTCAGTAAACAACACGTATCTGATGAACTCGCATGAAATCTCCTGTATGTGGTTCTGGTTCTAGATGCCTGTTAGCACTTTTTTATCATCGAGTGCATTTTACTGGCCGGAATGCACCCAAAGACGCATCGGATATCCAATAAATCCATGATTCAAAGACAAAAGATATTCCGAGCCCCCTTGGTCTATAGACTACTCAATTTGAAAGGGGCTCAAAGCGTCCATGAGACATTTACTGGCTGCACGTGACTACAGAAATCGCTAAGTATCCAACCGTCTGTTAGTATCTTGATCACAAAACAATCAATATTCCGAGCCCCCCTCGCCCGTAGAATACACTGTTAAAACGCATTGCGTTTTACCGACCAGGTGGGCTCGGAATATTCATTGTCTCTTGATGGAGATCCTGACAAAAGATTGGACACCTAATACATATTTCGGTCAATGGCAGTCCGCAAAATACATACAGACGCTCTGTTTGCATTTGTTTTTCTACATTTTGCCACTTTTGCCGACCCGAAAGAGCTGCAATACTTGCAAAGTGTCCTTTGTAGCATCTATATATAGGAAGATTTGTTAAAGTGAACGAATATTATATTCTTAAACCTAGAAATCTGACAGGGGCTCAAGCCCCCTAGCCACCCTCCGGATCCGCCACTGGCAAGTACCGTGGCCCTAGTGAAGAGTAGAACAATTATGGCATGTTACTTCAAGATCCCGCTGTCAGTTCTGGAAAATGAATGTAAACTTATTGAATTTATATGCAACAGATCAAAGACCGCAGTGCTCCAAGGAGAGCCTCTGTGTTGAAGAATGTTAGCATAATGACTACAGTAATGGCCTTCCAATAAAACAATCAATGAATTCCTTTAGAGTATGACACGTGCACTGGGATACGCTGAGAACTTTCAGGAGGCGTAGGGGACTCTGAAATTAATGGAGCTGCGAACCGTCTGCCCAAACGAACTAGAAGACCGCTCGGATTGGACAATGCTTTCCCAAGTCGATTATTGTATTAAGATGCAGCTATTTTTCGTTAAAACTGATACTTTTCTGAGGACACTCCCCAATTGAAATTGATATATGCTCAATTGAGAGATGCACCCCCAGCTCCCCACCTCCTACAGCTAAGCTTTCACGCACATACTACCTTCCTGTACTCCCAAAAATATATTGATTTATAAAGGGGTAATAAGTGTGAAAACTCTTGGACAAACCTCTCCACGGGCTCCATCATCAATAAATATATGTGATTCAAACATCATCTGGGATTGCTTCTTGGCGGCGTCTATTCCAGAAATTGATTGAAGAAGTTGCTCCATTTCATGATCAGCCTCACGATACATGGTGGTACACATATAAATACACATTTTCTCAGCAAGTTGTCCCCGTTTAATAAAGTAGTCATCTGCAGCTTTATTCCTTATGTTTAGAATCAAGCTTTGCTCAATCAGTGGTCCTAGAAGTATCAGATCAGGAATATCTCGTATTTTCATAGACTTGAATTATATGATCAAGTTGAAGAAATGAGTGTAGGATAATGTTAGAATTGTTGGGTATTAAATATCAAAAATTCTGACAGTGCAGAGTCCTGAAATCATTCAGAAGTCATTGGGTCATTACTTTTACTAAGGATACATGTAAGAAGTTATCAACTGTTTGCAGTGCTATTAGGTAAAATTATGCTTCCAATGAATATTATGGCACCATTCTCCCTTCCATCAGCTACATTATGTTGCAATTGTGATAGGAAGTGAGAGCAAAGCCGCTATAACTTCTTTAGATAAAACTTGTAATTAGGTAGTTGGTTTTATTAGTTTATTTTGAGTAGTCAATACACATGCTGTAAATAAATTAGCTATTATATTATAATCATTACTAATACTGTACAATTACAGTTTGATTGCGACTGGGTACAATAACATTAAGAAGAACAAAACACTTTGTTGCGCATTTTCGCCTTAACTTGCAGCTTGTGTGTTAGTTAATTCGTTATATATTTGTTATGACCCCTGGGTAGACATGATATTTTGTTCCTTGGGGCATCATATCTGTAGTAGGATAGTGCTAGGTGTATTCATAGTAATTTAGTACTTATGTGTATATATATATGTGTATAAATATATATATATATATATATATATATATATATATATATATATATATATATATATATATATATATATATATATATATATATATATATATATATATATATATATATATAGATAACTGATGAAGGCTTGTGCCGAAACGGTTTAAGAGTTGGAATTTTTCCTTGAGGGTCTATATATATATATATATATATATATATATATATATATATATATATATATATATATATATATATATATATATATATATATATATATCTATATGTGTGTGTGTGTGTGTGTGTGTGTGTGTGTGTGTGTGTGTGTGTGTGTGTGTGTGTGTGTGTGTGTGTGTGTGTGTGTGTGTGTGTGTGTGTGTGTGTGTGTGTGTGTGTGTGTGTGTGAAAAGTCTGTTGGTACTACAGAACTTCACTATAGCACGAAAAAGCGGGAACATTGCTTTAGCATACTGAAAGCTTTTTTCGTCCGACACTCGTCAGAGTATGAAACGTCGGATAGCGACCGAAAGGTAAAACGAAATATATAGCCAGATGCGGGTACACGTGATATGATGAATAATGCGTCTATTTGGCCCTATGATTGCTAATTCTCTATACCCCGCTGGGACGGTAGGTATCAGCTTCTCCAACACCCTTTTCTCTTATGTTAAATATAATTTCCCTTCCATTCAATTTCAAATGCTATCCATTGTAAGTCCAGTTTCATTGTGTAAAGTGTTCTATTGTCGTAAGTTAATTAGATATTGTTCCTTTGTTTTTATCGTTATATATGCGCTGTATGTACCTGGAATGTTATAACTGATGAAGGCTTGTGCCGAAACGTTTTAAAAGTTGGAATTTTTTCTTGAGGGTCTATTTATGTCTTTAAAAATTTCTTTATGATTGGAGCTATTTGAGTGTATATATATATATATATATATATATATATATATATATATATATATATATATATATATATATATATATATATATATATATATATATATATATATATATATATATATATATATATTGTAAAGGCAACAGGATTTAGAAAGAAATGAAAAGTGAAAGTGCGAGAAAATAACCGACCCGAGCGGGATTCGAACTCGCGACCCCTGACTTTGTACGTCGGTGCTCTACCAACTGAGCTATCGGGCCACGCTTCCAAATCATTGCTCAAGGGTAGGTCATTTGCTCGCACCGCCCCTCTCTTAACCAATTTGCACAGGGGAGCCGTCGCAGCTCCATCGCAATGTGCATTGGACCTGCTGTTGAGAGAGGACTGCAGAGGATAGCAGTCCTCTCTCAACAGCAGGTCCAATGCACATTGCGATGGAGCTGCGACGGCTCCCCTGTGCAAATTGGTTAAGAGAGGGGCGGTGCGAGCAAATGAGCAATGATTTGGAAGCGTGGCCCGATAGCTCAGTTGGTAGAGCACCGACGTACAAAGTCAGGGGTCGCGAGTTCGAATCCCGCTCGGGTCGGTTATTTTCTCGCACTTTCACTTTTCATATATATATATATATATATATATATATATATATATATATATATATATATATATATATATATATATATATATATATATATATATATATATATATATATATATATATATATATATATATAAGTATAAGTATAAGTGTAAGTATAGTCACGCACCAAGGTTTGTAAAGAGTGCTCAATACTAGCGTAGAGCGATGTGATACAGTATACAATTCAAATCCACAATGTACAATAGTCGCCAAAAGTCCTTGGGACACTTAGAAGAAACAGATAAAAACCACTTTCCTCTCCATATTGTCATTGTTACTACAAATATGCACTCCCCTTCCCCCTAGAACAATGTTGGTTCGCTTGTGGGACATTTGAAGTTGGTGTGCACGCGAAATTTTCCCATTATCCCAAGTACTTCTCCAGAAAACCAACATTGTTTCAGGGGGAGAGGAGGATGAAAGTTCGTCGCAGAATACAAAAAGTGCGAAGTGTCCCAGGACTTTTGGCGAGTATTGTAGTTACTTAAAGTTTCGTGTTTCCACTCATCAGGCTACTAACATGAAGCTCGTTATAAGTTCATGATAACGAACTTCATTTTTGTAGCCTGATGAATGGAAACACGAAACTTTAGGTAGCTACATTTTGGATTTGAATTGTATACTCTAGAAAAGTTTCTGAAAACTAATATTTGTGGGGATTGGAATAAGTAGGGAGGTTGGAAAGTAGAAGTATAGTATTTTCGGTTATTTTACCAAATCACGATATAGTGCAAATGATTATTATGGAACTTTTCGGGTAGTTCCAAAGTAAAAGATAGCAATTTACAAGAAGAAATTCAATTTCACTTATAAAATTCCTTAAGTTAGTTATTAGGGGAAGGGGGTTGGAATAAAGGCAGAGATTGGTAAAAATCCAAAAGCTAACAATTGGTGTGGGACGATTATTTGGTACTCAAGAGCACTAACTTGTTATGACTAACTTACCGTCATAACTTGGGACCCAAAACAGCCTGGATTCCTTAGCCGAAATCAACTCTTTTCGTCGTTTGCTTGTAAGAGAAAATGTGGATAAGAGCTGGGCAAGAAGCAAACAAGCCCCCAGAGCCCATGTTTCTTTTTCTTCACCATCTGGCACACCTGTTTGGCATAGGCAAATACCAATGGATTTGCACACGTCGCGCACCACGAAAACTACACTTATTGGCATCGACAAACCCAAGAACAATGGAATAACATACTGTGGACCAGAAAGTCTACATAATACCTTTGCAAGTAACTGCGACATATATCCACAAATGATGTTTATGAGCATCAAGTTCAACAACTTATGATTGCCCAGCTGACGAAAACTAGGCAGCAATTTGCTTCTATCAACATTTAAACCAGGTGCGAGTAGATAACTAAGTAGCAAAGTTAGAAGAATCTTGAAAAATGACGTTATTGCAGTTATTTTCTGACGTGCGGTCTTCTTGCGACAATTGATCAGGTACTTCAGAAGAGCATTCTCTCCACTTTCCGTATTCTCCTCATTAGCCTTCTTAATTGTGACTTGAAATTCGCGGAACTTTGGGAACCAGGCAAACGAAATAAGAAGCATGAATACAGGAGCTACCCAACTCTGGTATGCTTCAGTCTACAAGATTAGACATTATGAATTATGAAATTAAATGTTAACTCATTTTTCATTTTCATTTCACTTTATCAACATTTATGCACGCTACACCGTTCAGCGAATGGAATATACATACTACAGAGAAGGAAAATTAAAAGAGAATTAATATACAACTCTGATGTGCTTCTCTACCCAGGAGTCGTTGAGTGGGTCCTGTAGGTTCAAGAGATGTTTTCTAAATCCTTGTTTGAAACCATCAATTGATTCTCGTTCCAGTATATTGTTAGGGAAATCATTTCAGCTTTTGATACCAGAGAAGTAGGAACTTTGCTTTGCATATTCTCATCTAACTTTGGGAATTTGCAGATCATTATGATTTCTGGTTGTATACTCTGAATTCATGGTTCTACCAATGAATTTATGAGGAAGATTTTTGAGATAGAAGTCATGCAATATTTTACACCATGACACTTGTATCACAGGAAAGTGGGGACTTTACATCGAGCCAGTTACAACTCCAACCATCCTTATACTTGGCATCTAATATTAGCTTCTCTGCCCTTGTCCGAAGTCTTGGCAATCAGAGGAGTTTGATGCTGGACAGGGCATTCCAAACTAAGTCACCATAGTGAAGATGGCTTTCAAAGAGACCTTCGGAGACGTAGCCAAGTACTTTTTTGTAAAAGGATGTCCTCAGCCTTCTTAGGGAACTTAAAACCCTTTTTGAGCTTGTTTTTAATATTATGTCTCGTCCACAGTTTTGAAAACTACTTTATTGAAGAAAATATCTGGCAAATCATTGCCTACCTTAAGTCATTGTCTTCTATGACCTATAGCCATATGCTCACATTAACTGGACATATAACCATGTATTCACATTTACTGGAATTTAATCTAAGTTTGTTAATCCTCACCAAGTTCAATATATTTTCCAGCTCATGTTCAGATCTGTTAGAAGTTCATATGGGTTGTCTGATACAATACTCACACATGCATCATCGACATTGATATTTGGGCTCAGTTGTCAAAATCATAGGTTTATAATATGAAAAATAGGGGTCCCAAACACGAGCCCTGCGGAATATCTTATTTTGTATTGCTTCTGCTCGAGGCAGCTCCATCAAAATAGCAGAACTGCTCCCTATTGGTCAGATAAGAAGTGAACCTAGCAATAGAAATATCCTTGACAGCTAGAACTGTTGACAGCATACTTACTGGGGGACTGCATTAGGCAAACCAACTATAGTAAAGTAGATTCAGACAGGTTACTTGGAAAATTGTTTTGTTTTGCACTGTTTTTGACACAGTTTCATATGATTTTCCTCCGGTTTGGGGGTGTGACATAATTTTTACTTAATCTACATCTCTTGATGAGCGTATATTACAAACAATTTGTAAGTAAGAATACTTCTGCCAGCTCAGAATCACATGTATTTCGAAACTCTTTATAGGGGACTGAATAGTACATACAATAGGCTCATTACCTTTCGATGGTGGAAAACCCCAGCTTCAACTAAACCAACAAAAGTCAGGACAAGTGCAACACCAGAACGTCCCCCTTTCCTCAGTGATTTAAGTACTTGAGCGTTGGGATTTCTTCTTGGCACATACTTTGATATCTCTTTCAAAATTTTCCATAAATTAGGGAAGAAAAAGATGCCATTCATGAAAATGATAACTTTACTTGCATTACATTCTCTGGTGGCAATCATTAGTGTGAACAAGCATAGACCACCAGCCTCAGCTCCGGCAGTAAGAATTCCCTAGAAGGAAGATAAAATCTCTTCTTGCATTATGGTAAATGTATGGCACACATTGCAAGTGAAGCAAAATGCAGATATTTCCATGAGGAAGATTGCCAGTAATTTACATATGAGTCTATCAACATTCAAAACGCTATGTAGATAAACTAATGACTCAATGATGAAAGTGAATTAACAGACATCAATGAATTACAAGCCTGAACTTACCAGAAGACCTGCTGCAATGGATGGCCATGGTTCATTTGTGAATGCTGAATTTGCGATTGCCATTATAAAGCTGATTAGCTGTGGAGTTATCATCATGATAACAATCATGAGATACGGTGTTTCATTTTCTTCCTCTAAAATACAACTTGCTTCTGTACAAGAAACATTAAACTGCTGCCCAGTTGCTACAATAGTAAGTTTTGTAGCAACAACTGAAAAGAGGAGTGCAGTAGCAACAAAGAATGTAAGAATTTTTCTGAAAGTAAAAACTCTCTCACGTAGGTATTTCCATATTCTTTTGATATTTGCTTCAAATCTCTCATAAGTTGAACTCCTATTCCTTTGATTTAAAATGACAGGAACATCGTCACGGTCTTCTTGAGACATAGCTCCTTCTTTATAGGAATTGTAGCACTAATCTTTGATTCTGTGACTCTTTGCAAAGATGCAACCTAGCCAGAGAAAGCAGTCATAAATTGGCATAAAGATCAGTCAAACTTTTTTCCATTTCATCTGCAATCTTTATCTTATGAATAAGAAAAAAGTTTACAGAATTAAATGCTCTTTTATATGTTTTGGTGATCTGTGGGTTTACATGGTTGCTCAGGGTGCATTGGGATGTGTCAACATTCTCGATGTATTTGCTATAGAATCAGTCATAGAGCTACACGTGCTTGGGCCTAGCTAATGCATACTTTCAATAACAAAATAGGCAAGAAGATACAATGCAGCAATACTGAAGTAACATGGCACACAACCATACAATAAACACAAATTCATTACGGAATTAACGCATTATAACAGTTGTTCACAAAATCGTGCTCCAAATGTTTATCACCATCCCTACTTTCTACGGTGTTTCAAATGGATCAATAGTTCAATTTGTCATGACTTGTCTGCAGTGATGGTACTGGACTGGATATAATAGAACTTGATTCTCCTATTTATGACCTCTTCTCTTGTTAAGTAATATTTCACATCACATTGTTTAGTGCTCTACTTTATGACAGGATTTTTGGCTAATAATATTGTTTCTTGATTGTCAAAACCTATATAAACTAGATGACAACGTATACAAGTCATAGCATAGTGGGTCAAATTAATGACTTCTTGCAATGTACACGGCTTCACACGTTGGTAAGGCTACAGTTGTCAGCTTCTTGCTTTTCCAATATATATAAGACCCAGTTCTATTCACATTTGCAATATATCCAGGAATACTGATTCGACCAGAAGTGCTAGTCCAGTCAGCATCGCGAAATCCTGAAATTGTATGCCTTTCATCGGATTTCAGAAAGACAAGTCCAAAATTCATGGTACATGTTATTTGCCGTAATGCGCCTTTGCACTAGTTAAATCTTGTTTACTTGCTTTGACAGTTATCACGACAATTTAGTTACAATGCAATTCAACTTCACCATTCTTACCTTCACCTTCATCAATGTGATCTAAATTTTTAGCATTGCTCTCTTTCATTTTTAGCATTTGCTCTTCCGAACCACCCTTTCCTTTACTGGCATGTGACAACAAAGTGATGACTATACCATGTCTCAATGTAATTGACAGAGACAGCACCCACTTCCATCCATTTCTTATTTCTAAGAACGTAATTCGAAGCAGCAAACACAGCTTAGTGATTCTCATTGGTTGATAAGTTTTGATTGACAGTTCCGACTAACAATACATTTCACATGCTCTACCTGCCATGCTACCTGTTTGGGCACACCTTCAAATGAAGTGGAATTGGTTCATCACTGTAGGATTCCAGCGCCCAATGCACTTCCATTGATCTATCTATCTATCTATCTCAGCCAACGCAAATGACAAAAATAACACCCACTTCCATCTACTTCTTATTTCTAGGAAGGTACTCCAAAGCAGCAAACACAGCTTAGCGACTCTGACTGGCTAATAAGTATCGATTGGTTTTCCCGACTATGGGACCATACATATTTGACATCGTCAATATTTAGGCCATTTTTTCCCCTCGCTCCCTCTAATCAAGCAATTTTGTCTCAACAAGCTCTCCCCCATTTCTAGCGATGAACGACGTTGAATTGTGATAACCCCCCCCCCCCATTTCACCTAAATAATGTATGTATAGTGGAGAGAAGACAAACTATAGGCAGTAGTTACTGTTGACGCTTTTTCCTAGATAGAATATGTAGTAGATAGAAAGAAGATTAGTAGTTTTCATCCTTTTTATGCCCCTGTCCCCATTGCCACTCACTCATCTTAAATTAACAGAAATAGTAAACGTTAAATACATCCTCTAGATGGTCGACGACATGTATGTATGACCCCAACCAGAATTTCATACGCTTTAGCTCTTATAGTGACTAGAAGACCCTTCACTTTTGGATTCCACCGGGCAAAGCTCTCCTATTGATCAAATGGATAAATTGCTTTGAAGTGACATCCTATCAAGTTCAATTTATCTGCAACTCTTATTCGCGGTATTGTACTTCGTTTCCTATTTACTATGCTATGATCACTAATCCAGCGAGCTTGAATGCTCGTGTACCATAACGATCATATTAATGTCTGATTTTCTAATATAGTTGACATAGATGCTGTAATTCTGAACAATCGCTCAAAATCAAATACACTAGACTTATTTAGAAAACTGGACTGAGAAGCGTGAATCCTGAGCAAAGAACATGCATATTTTCATAGGGCATTGAATTAGAAGCAAAGCTGGAAATAGATAGCTAGAGACCAGACAAGAAGAATGACCTAAAGTGATTGTAAAATTAGTGTGAGGTGTTATGAGGTAGATATGGTGATATGACTGATAATGGTGAATTGGAAGGACAAACATATGATAGAACCTATTAAACAGGGTAAACTCTGGCCTGGCCAACATGAGAGCTTCTGCTACACGATGCTGCTTTTCATGCCAAATTGTTTCATTATAAAAGGGTAGTGATAGGAGGTGAAGTTGGAGTATAGCGTTATAATGGTGGTCATGTGGAAAGTCAAATATATGATGGAACTGAGTTGAAAGTACAGGGAGATGGCAATAGTACAACTGTTTGAATGCAATACAGTTATTCATGGCACAGTATTTTGCTAAAGTAGCTGAAGCGGTTCCAAAGACTGTGTTTTAGGGGCGCTACACAAACACACACAGCAACAAACGCAGGTCAAACTACGCTTCACTACGTATGTATAAAGTAATAACCAGACCGGGGATTGTTTTATGTAGCAGTAGTTTATGCTTTGTAAACCATAGTTAAAGTCACTGCAGTTCATTTCCATGCTTTCTTACTCTGTTACTTACCTACCACCTTACCAGCCTATGCTTCACAACTACAGAAATTCATTTGATCATTCTCATCTAGCTATGTTGTCCCTTTGTTGCATAGTATTTTCTAAGACAATGCCTTGAACGCTATGACTATTGAAATCTCGTATGTATATTTCTGATTGTTTCATATATCGTAGCAACTTCCAATTGGCAATACTATTATTTCCACCATACATGCATTTGGTCACAATTTTTTGCATATTATAGAAGCAAATCTGAGTTGAAAAGGACGAGACCAGTTAAGCTGTGCAGAGAAAAGTGTTGATGAGTACCTATTTGGTACATAGACCTTACCAAAGGACAAGGTATGTAGGCCAATTCCTGTTTGAGGAACAACTCAGCAAAAGATGAAAAGTTGTCGAAAAGTACTGTAACGTCCGTGGGTTCTTTGTTATGGATACATGTAAAGGCATTTGTGAGGCAAGGCCCGAGGGCCTAGCCCCTAAAGAAACACAACAACTTATTGTGACCAGTTCTATTCATTCAATCGACGAACTCTTCGCTTATAGTATACTGCTTCTTTTGTACTACGCTATGACGCTAACACAGCAGGTCTGGCAACTAACACATGACACAAACTTAACAACCAATATCACGACACACCCAACTGACACTGAGAGTTACATTCAAATCTTCTTAACACGAATATCCACAAGCTATTTTCGTTACAGTACTGCACAGATATTTCATATCATTTCAAATATTTAAGGAGTGTAGCCCTTCAGCAATACTGACTTTCAGGGGCCTTCTATTACAAAACCTAATACACGATAAAACACATGTATAACCTTAAACTATCTAATACAATAAGGCTCATTACCAGTACGATGAGACCTCTGGAGAAATAGATTTAGCGAAAAACTGTTGAACTGACTTAACATGTATTTCATAGTGTTTATGAAGTTCTTTCTAATGCCAATCATATTTCATCTGGCACTGATTAGTAGTTGAAACCATTCTCAAGACATTGAGCATTGATGGTATAGCCACAGCACAACTTTGAAGGACTTCAGCCTAGTGATAAGACATCCTTATCTTCCCAAACGTGTGAAGTTGTGATACAGTAAAAACCCGTACATAAAAACCTAAAATTAGAAATGAGCCTGTTTGTGTTCTTATTTGATGAGACACATCTTGTAACCAGGGTGCAGGTTCTTGACACAGGGTCCTAAACAAATGCCATAAAAGGGATAATTTAGCATTGAAGTGTTACGGCCACGTAGAGTCTGTGATCCTTTAATTGTAGCCAAATCTGTTTATTCCAGGCCTGGCAAATTTCACACCAACCTTGTCCCTGCAGGCGTTGCCCATCACAATTATGTTTACAAAGGTTCTGGAGGATCATTGAATTGGGTTGAATGGCAAACAGACTGACTTCAGTTCTCAGTGGATAGAGAATGAACCCATTTATAAGAACATAGTTAGAATATCAAGCTGAAAAGGTTCTAATTGATTAATATAGAAATATGCAATTTCAGGCTGTAGCTTCTTAACAAATGAAAGTTCTTATGTAAGGGTTTATTGTCTGATTACTTAATTTCAGGGTCAATACGCACCTCTAAATATTATCATACCCGTAAAAGAATCAAGTGGGTGAAGATTTTGCATTTTCATTCGAACAATGAAATAAAGATATCTTCTATAAATTAGTATATCAGAGGTAGTTTTCTTCTATCATAGAAAGGTATTCTTTCTTGATACAGCAAGGTAGATGTTTCAGCACTACTCGCTCGTACATTTGAGGCTGACTTGACGATATTTTCTTGACAACGTTTTTGAACGGTGTGTCTCAGAGTGGAGATATATTGCATGAAAAATACATAAATGAGAAATGGAAGTGTTGCATGTCTCTTCTAAATCTCTCATCGCCTAAGATCATTAAGTTGTGATGGCCTGGTTCATTTTCAGTTTCATGTGCATGTTCTGGCTCATAGTAGGACAGTTAGTTTTGACTTGTCAAAACTTTTTATCGAATATCGATTTACATACCCTGTCACTAAGTTGACAGATATAGGTATAATATGTTAATTATTAATGGTAGACAAGACCTGGTACTGCAAAGAATTGACCACTAGGAGTAGAAACGAAGGAACAGGTGGCTGCTGTGAACTACGCGAGGGAAACCAAGTTAAACTATGTGGACTCTCATACACAAGATCAATTGGGCTTTAATCATCTTGTTGAACTTTGGAATTTATTAATACAAAATTGTTTTTTTCTATAATACAGATTGAATTTCAACTCCCGTCCTATTCTATACAAATGATCCTAATCAACTACGGTTTCATGCGATATTGTCAATCTCCACTATTCAACAAAGGTGGTATGACAGTTAGTATTTTTTTCTACATATCATTTGAGTAGAGTGACTCAACGATACCAACATTGCATTCAAGCATTTGCTGACAACTTCAATATACTTACCTTGAGAAAATCATCAATGCTTCTTATATTTAGGAGCACTTTCTTTCACTGCCAAATAGCTCTTCCGAACTAGTCTCTCTTCTATTGGTATGTGTCCACAGAATGGGGATTATATCCTATCTCAATGCAATTGACAGAGACAGCACCCACTTCCATCCATTTCTTATTTCTAAGAAAGTAATTCGAAGCAGCAAACACAGCTTAGTGGTTCTCATTGGTTGATAAGTATTGATTGACAGTTCCGACTATCAGTCAATACATTTCACATGCTCCAACCAGCATGCTATTAATTTGGGAAAACTTTCCAATGAAGTGGAATTGGCCCGTCACTGTAGGATTCCAGTGACCAATGCACTCTCATTGATCTATCTAGCTCAACGCAAATGACAAAGGCAACATCAATTTCTATCCATTTCTTATTTCAAATAGGGTAATCCAAAGCACAAAACACAGATTCGTGGTTCTGATTGGTTTAGAACTGTCGGCTGAAAAGTCCAAATATCAACGCACTTTACATGCTTCATTCGTTATACTGACGGTTTTGGTGGACACTTCCCAGCCGTCGGGGACACCAAGGCAATCCATCGAGAACATTCTCAGAAAATGAACGCATGTCTACTCTTTCCAGGTCTACAGGGACATCCGAAACATGGGAACGTCGGCAACATCACCAATATGCGTTCCCATTTCATTGTGCGTATCCCAATAAGCAGATTCAAACTACGGACTGCAGCTCAATTGCAGCCCACAATGCTTGTTGCATTGGCCCGTAACAAGCTTCTACAATATGAGTGAATATGGGCCATTGAAATAGACATCAGTCTTTCGTCCACCCCCTTCTTTGTAGATGCAGAGGGAGTGGAAGAGATTCTACAGTTAAAGCTTTTTCAATGCAATACGATTTCTTTTTTTTAGTATGTAATGTCAGGACTCTGGTAAAAGCCAATAGAGCCTATAACAAAGCTCTGATAAAGGAAGAAAGAGAAAGGAAAGTTAATTAGATAGGTAAATGAGATCCAGTTTGGTGATGTATTGGTGATAGATTTGAAGGAAGATAAGTTGTAGGATTCAGGAAAGGAAGTGGAAGGTAAGGTATTCCAAAGTTTAGAAGTTCTTGGAATGAAAGAAGATTTGTGAGAAAGAGTTCATGAATTGGATAGTATGACTTGGAAAGGGTGTGATTGACTAGAGCTTCTTGTGGGTCGAACATGCTTCAAGGGATCAGGAATAATACTCTTGATTTACAGTGAGCAATGTCCATGAAAATATCGATAGAAAATGGACAGATCTGCAACCAGACGACGATGAGAGAGAGATTGGAGAGATTTAGTGAGACTTGGATTATTTATGAGACGAATGGGTTTGGACTGGACTTTGTCAAGAATATGTAGAGAAGATCTGGGAGCACCACCCCAAACATGGGAGCAGTACTCCAGAGAAGGACGAATCTGAGATTTGTGTATAGTCAGTAGCTGAGAAGGAGAGAAAAAGCCACGGGCTCTAGAAAGGAAGCCAAGTTTCTGAGATGCGTGTTTACCAGTGGAGTGGATGTGGGTTTTCCAAGAAAGATTGGATGACACTGAAAGACCAAGCTGAGTGAAAGAAGACGAAATGTCCAGTTCATGGCCACTCATGAATACAGGGGGGGAAATCTTGATGATGTTTACATGAAATAACAACCTGTGTCGTCTTTCCATGATTAAACTTAACACGGTTATCATTACCCCACATCTCTATGGTTGACAAGTCATTTGTGAGAAGTGAAGCTGAGGTGTTACGATAGGATGAGATATTGGAGTGGGAAAGATTTGGTGAATTAGATGAAAAAGATGAACTTAGATAAATATCATCGGCAAAAGAGTAGATACTGGAAGATGTAGAGGAAAGTAGGTCATTTATGTAGAGGATGAATAAAACAGGCGAGATAACAGAGCCCTGAGGTACACCAGAGTTGATAGAATGAGGTTCGGAGAGGAAACCATCGACCCTAATTGCAACTGATCTGTTAGAAAGAAAGCTAGCAATCCATTTAATGAGGTTGTTGTGCAGACCAAACATTGGTAGTTTAGCAAGGAGACCTTTGTGCCAGACACAGGGCCTTTTTTAACAAACAAACTGGGGGGGCAAATGCCCCCCAGTTCTCAACTTTGCCCCCCGAGTGAAGAGGTTTTTGACCCCAGAAAAATATCCTTTTTGCATAGGTTCTCAGCTATGTTGTCAAGCAACTACTGCTGTTATCATGTTGCAATGAATGGGACCCTTCGTGTTTCATCGGCTAAAGAATGAACCACAATAACATTTTTGCACAACATTAGGAAACTGTATAATACGCGAACAGTGCGTTATTGTAACAATTATAAAACTAGAGATTTCATCTCCAAATTTTTTTACATCAAAACTTAATATTTATGAACATTGTTTCAAAATATCACATGTGTCAACCTTATTTCAAATTAGGCTTTTTGTCCTAGTATCACGTCCCTTTTTGAGAGTTCGCCCCCCCCCCCCCAGTAAATGTATGTTAAAAAAGGCTATGGCCAGACACGATCAAAGGCTTTGGAGATATCAAGAGAAATCTCTCTGCTATCACCATAGGATTCTAGAGCAGAGGACCAAGTATGAACAGCGTAAGCTACAAGGCTACCAGTAGATCTGGCTTATCGAAAGCCATACTGGTGATCAGAAAGAAGGTTGTTTGTTTCAAGGAAGGCAAGCAGTTGTTTGGTGATGATAGTCTCTATAGTCTTAGAGATGAGTGAAGTGATTGCAATTGGGCGATAGTGTTATGAAGAGTCGAGATCAACTTCTATGCATCCTTAACTTCTTTTAGGATTTGGATAATGACACATGTCCTCTGATGAGAAGCAAAGACAAAAGATTAATAAGCGTTATTGGCACAACTTACATTTGAGAACAAATACTTTCTCTCTTAAACTTGAACAAAGATAGAATGAAAAACATCGAATTCGTGCTGTACAAATATTACTCAATCTCAGTTTATCGTTTAGTATGAAGGATAGCAGCTGGTAGCATAGTTACCCAATGTTTGAGAGCCCTGTCAGGTCTATTTATCTCTCAACGTAATTGACCAATCATCATGCAAAACGGGCCTAGTCTTAGCATGTGTTTTCAGAATCCTGCATGATGATTGGTCAATTAGGTTGGGAGAAAACAGACCTGACACGGTTCTCAGACATTTGGCAGCTATGCTGCAGCTGGTAGGTAGCAACCGTATTTCAATAGACGCAAGGAAAAAAATATTTGGTCAACAAAAACAAGAACATTTGGTCAACAATGACAAGAACATTTGGTCAACAAAGAATAGATGACACAAAAAGAGATGACACAAATGTAGCATTTGAACATAACAATGAGAAGAAGTTAGTAATTGATACGGTACAAACAAGACACTTAGTGATCGATATCAAACTCGATCAGAGCGAATGCAATTTATATTGTTGACAATTCATATGATTCTTCTCGATTTCCTTCACACTCCCACTTCGAATGATTAATAAATATCAAGATTTGAAACAGCCAATCTCCATCAATTTCTTGTTACACTTTGTTATTCATACCGAGCGTTGTTCGACACTTTTATAACTGATTCTTCGGTAAAACTTTGGTAAGCATATCAGCTAACATATTGCTGGTAGGAAAATATTGAAGAACCTTTTCTATGAGTTCAACTTTATACCAAATAAAATGACATCTAATGTCCACATGCTTTTGTGCGTCCATGGAACTTTGGATTTTTGAAATCGCATTTGGCCCTTGATTGTCTTCTTCAATAACAGTTGGTGCTTCCTGATTGAGCTTTAAATCAGCTAGTAAGGCTTTAGCCAGACTGCTTCTTGTGCAGCAATTCTTGCAGCGATGTATTCTGCTTCTGTTGATAACAGTGAAATTGTAGCTTGCTTTTGCTTAGTCAACTGATAACTCCTTCACACAAAGTGAATAGATTTCCCGAACTTGACTTGCGTCCATTAGGATCACTTCCCCAATCAGGATCTATGAATTCTCTGAGTTGAATTTCTGTTTCTTTAGTTTCATCGAACAATATACCACAATCAAGAGTACCTTTGATGTAGCGCATTATACGTTTAGCACTCTTCCAATGAACGTTACCAGGGCTTGAACTAAATTGATTAACTGAACCGAGAACTTGTGATATATCAGGCCTTGTACCTGTTACAGCACAGGCTAAGTTGCCAATTAATGATTGATATTTCTGTTTGTCAATGCAATCAGCTTCATTTGGCATTAATCTGGAACCAAGTTCCTGTAAGGTTGCTACGGCTCTGCAGTCTTGCATATGATATTTCTTTAATTAATTTAATTCTCAAGGTTTCTTCCTGCTTAATGAAGTAGGATCTTTTGTCGACTCTGTCACGTAGAATTCAAATTTCTAAGCAAGAATGAGCTTCTCCCATGTCTTCATGCAAAAATCTCTTCTTTAATGCTCCTGTTTCTTGACGCAGCATCCTCTTGCTACTTGAAACTATCAACTATTCGTCAACATAAAATGCAATGATCAACAACTCTCCTCCCACTCCCATAATATGTGGGCATGGATCACATTGTTCATATCCTGAAAATAGAAAAGAACCGAATTAAATGCTTCAATCTAAGGTGTGTATGCTCTCTACGTGCTACTAATAGTAATAATAATCATCGTCATTTATTTAATGCTAGTGTTTAGGAAATCGAGAAAAATCACACGAAATATCAACAAAAGTTAACTGCATTCTCGCTGATCGAGTTTGACATCTGTCACTAGGTTCTGATTGTGCATCGCATGAACATCTAGATGATAAAATAAAGCAATCACCCTCCCTTGCTGCTTTCAAGAAGAAAAATAGTCTTACACAGGAAGCATGAATAGGAAGCGGTTGGCAGTGTGGTCTGAAACTATGGACGAGTATCTGCTTTGAACACCGCTATTCCAAGAGCCTTACCAGTACAAAGCACGTATCAAAAGGATTGGAAAGAGTTGGACACTCCTCGCTTGCAGGCCAGGGGCGGATACAGCAATGTTCCTGACTGGGTTACAGTATTCCTCTGGTAGTAAGCAACAACAATGAGTCAATAAAATCGGAAACTCTCTGAATCCACTCAATTTTGGACCAGCTCGACTGACCAGTTGTTGCGCTACTCTGTTGTTCATAGATAAAGAAACTGCATTAAACACAAAGGCTGCTAATAAGGCATGACCAACATTTAGTCGTAACCTAGTTCGACGAGGTTTAACCTGCGTGTATGACGGAAGTTTGAACTGTGATATGTGCATTTCGAGAGGGTTGCGGCCAATGTAAAAAGTCTGGGCACGTTTCATTACGCTCTCCTTCGCAAACATCAATGGGAACTGTTTAAAATACCGCAGAGTCAGCAATAATTCAAGTCAGCTGTATGCGCGTCGAAATCAGCTCGCCCTATTTTGAGTGGTTTGTACAACCCTCTCAACCCCCCCCCCCATGAATCCGCCCCTGTAGATAGACGCAAGAGCGTGGATACCGTAAAAGTGATTAAAGGGGATCTGGAATTTCGCCAGATAATTCGAAAAATGACAAGATCATGAATGAAATTATTGAGCGAATTCCTGAATTCGAGAGCCTAGTAGAATTGGAGAGTGAGTTAGATAGAAAGTATGAGGAAGAGAATAAAAAGCTGCTGTAGACGTATGCCAGCAAAGCCCTAGAGACGTATGGTGCAACCAAAAAACGAAAAACGGAAGAGTGTTTCGACTATGATTTGGAGCAGGGAACTCCACCAATAAAACGAAATATCCGAAACGTCGGTACTTTGACAATATCTCTTTTGTGGGGTGTAGTTGAAAAAAGAGGAGAAGCAAAATGAAGAGCTTGTTTTAAAAAAGGAGCAGCTGGAATTAGAAAGGAGAAGGCATGAGTTAATGGTATCAGAACAACAGTTACGAAGATATGAAGTTGCACAGGTTGCTGCAAGAGAACAACAGAATTATGAAAATTTAAAATGCGAGAAAATAACTGACCCGTGCGGGATGCGAACTCGATACCCCTGACTTTGTGCGTCAATTGCTTGCTTTAGGTTTTACAAATAATGAAAAATACACTCAAGAAAGAACATGATTCGACAATGATTATTGTGATTCTTACACGCACTTAAACGTATACTTATTCTCTAACATAATGAATTCGAGCTGCATTAGTAATAACGAGCAACTTCACATAAGTATGAACCTTTACTTTTCTACTATGAAGGAGAGAGGTAAACATAACTTGCACCTAAAGGAAAATGTGTAGCAGGATTTGATTAAGTGTGTACATTCTGATAGCAGTATCAGTAAACAACTTCTGTAAAGTATGTTCTCATATCTAATGACAGTAGCATTTAAGACAATAATTCCTTTTCTATCCTTTTTGGAATGAAAACTGTTGTTAAGCAGTATGGCTGGGCACTCATGTTTGCCTATGGTTTTCCTCGATTTTAAGGGTGTGGTCTAAAATATTTTGCACCCATGATGTCTGACACTTCACGCTTGCTTGGTTCCGCGCTCAGTTTTGAGCCTGGGTCTACCCCTGCATCCATTAGGCATGGTGTCACAAGGAGTGGGAACCTTAACAAGAGCATTCCAAGAAGTATTTATCTCTCAACTTTACTTTTCATTAAAAATTTTTCCTGGATCTCAGCCTGAACACCATCTGTATCTTCGCCTATATTTTAATTCCATTCATCATGGTGAGGGCGTGGTCGGAGAGAGAACCCATATTTTTAATATATTGAAATAAATGAAACACAAATAGCCCCCAGGTACTTCATCTTCGCAACAACCTTGACTTTGGTGCTTGGACGCAAAATGTACCTAAGGCACTTGCGGATGCGCAATCCATAAGCTGCACAAATCTGGAAATCGAAAATGACACGAAAATTGAAACTGGGATTGTTATTTTATATAGGACGAAAACATGGATGCTCACCTGAAGCTTCAAAACGAGCTGACAGCTGCTATCCGAGAATGATTAAATGACACTGAATGCTCTTTGGAAGCAAAACTTGAAAAGTGAAGAGCTCTACCAAGAGAAACCAAAAGGTGTTGATAAGGGCCCAATTATAGAGAATGAGAATTTCTGGTCACTGTACCAGACATACGTATTCACATCTAATCTTGTGGGGATCTAATGAGGGCCACACAAGCACGGGAAGAAAATGGGCAAGCTTCTTTGACAACTTACTTCAAGACAGTGGATTGGTCAACGTAGAGGAACTCAAAACCAAAGGTATTATAGCCAGTGGATCATTGGGACTTTTTCCTGTGAGCCCATTGCAAGGTGACTTTCGTTAAAGTTATGTTTGAAGGCCATGTGCAAAAAGATGCTTAAAGCTGCTGCTCGAGAGCTTCACACCTGTTTATCCGAGGCTTGGCATGTCTCTTGTTGAAGATTAAGTTTAGTTTTAAAACAGTGAACATGATTTTGATGGTGAAGAAGGCACCGACGATACTGCAACATAGCAGAACGTAGGAAGCATACATATAATCTATTAAAACACTTAATCACATTTTTCTATCCTTCCTTGCTTGCCATCACCTAATTGCCATGTGCATGAAAGGAACCAACAAAAACTTTTCCACTTTGAGCAGAGCCAATTCTCTCCAACTTTGCTCAATGAAGGCAGCCAGAGGACACAACCTTGCCTATTTTCCGCAAGAATAAATGGTTCTAGTGCAAGAAATATAATTTAACAT
The DNA here is from genome assembly GCA_964019165.1 of Mastigias papua. Classification (NCBI taxonomy): domain Eukaryota; kingdom Metazoa; phylum Cnidaria; class Scyphozoa; order Rhizostomeae; family Mastigiidae; genus Mastigias; species Mastigias papua. The sequence continues at coordinate 6,031,334 of OZ025273.1, read as the reverse complement.
GGTTTTGCTCAATGGAATCAAAGCTACCAAAGCTTGGAATATAATCTCTTCATCTCTTTGTTAAGTTTTTTTGAAGAAATTGCATTGCTTTGTCATCAAAATTGCAGAATTCCCTATCCATAAGGTATGGCGCCACTGGGTCGTAGGGGCTTTAATAGAACATTGGTTCTAATAAGATTTTCCCTCCCTCCTCTACTGTAGATGCCGAGTATACTTATTATACAATAATAGCTACACTCTCTTATTGTATTGTTTTAAGATAAAGTAACACATTAAAAAGATTTCAATTTTTCAGCTAGATTTTCAGGCAAAATTACACTTGTCTCGCTCAAGAACAATTCAAGAATACTTCAAAGTTCGAACTAAAACATTTATGAAACTAAAAATATTTATGGTTAAGTTTGCCTTTATTCAAGCAGAGTGTTAGCGGTCGCTTACTAAAGTCGAGATTCTGAGCAGTGACAGAGTCACGGGGATATATGGACAAGTAAATATCCCGTACATTTTTTGAATTTACAAAAACCTATTGAAGTTTCTCAAGCGCATGTAAATATTTGCCATTTTCTATATAGAACGGATGAACCTCTACATTTGAGAGAAGAGTTTCCTAAAATTCAAAGGGCATGATCCCAAAACTATTCAATGGGCGTGATCCTAAAGTTTTCCTAGGAATTGACGCCCCCAGACCCTCATACCCCATTGCACCATACTTCATAACAGCTGACACCAATTTTTAGACAACCAAGTCGGTTGATATGGTAATATAGTATTTAACTTCCATTTTATCTTTGTCGCATTCTACATGTTTATTGCTTTACTTTAGATCTATTGACTCTTTCTAGTGATTAATTCCACAAAAATGATGTCCTACAGTGAGTGGAGCCCATATTATCAGATTTTTCGGGGAACTTTTATGGTCAACATCCTACATCGCCAATCACAAGCAATTTTGTACGGTTAATGGGGTTGATTTTGAGAGTGGTAGTGTAGATGTTGGAGTGCCACAAGGTTCATGCCATGGCACCTTACTCTTTCTAATCTTGCTTATTATCAGTCACTTACTATCCATGATTCCACTGTCTCTATGTATGCTGATCACATCAGCCTTGCTACCAGTGCGGTGATATTGCTCATTCTGAATAGTTTGGCACCGCAGAGCCCGTCTAAGGTGGAAACGACGTCAACCGGACAAAAAGCATTTTCTTAAAGACAAACACAGATGTTGAATAGCCTATCAGCTGGGGTTTAGCAGGCGTCATCCCTTAGGGGTTTTAAGAAATTGATTTTGAATTTTTCAAATTTATAACTCTTCTTGTAAATGCGGTTCAGTAGGGAAGCTAGCTTTGAAAATGCTGGGGGTAGTAGCGAATCTAGACGTTCTTAAAGTAACAAGACAAACTTTTGCAAATACATTCTTTAGCATGATGGGGCCACGACTATGGGATGATTTTCAAATTAGGTAAAGAAATGTGCTGATATTGAAACATTTAAAAAAGATCAAGACATTTCTTTTTAATAAGTCTTGAATAAACAGTATTGAACAGACTTGTAAAGCTAATTAGCATTACGTTTATAGCACAGTTGAGGATGCTGGCATCAAAACTGCGGTATATAAAATGATATATTTATTTTACTTTTAATCGAAGGATAGAGACCATGCCTTTTAGATTCTAGGAAAAAGTCCCTTGCAAATTAAAAGATAAATCCATTCTAGAAAAAATTAGAATGCTGAAATCATTTATATGCGTGTAAGAAACGTAGATATTCAGGTTGTTTTGCGTCAAATCTGTCTTTTCTAAGTTGTTAGCAAAAGCATACTTTCCACTTAAACAGTTTGGGGGTGGCAAAGAGGGGCAAAACCTTCTAGCTGGACCGTCAAGACCCCCGTGTCCACCCCCAGCTTCGTGCCTGATGCGGCTTTTTGATTGTAACGAGATTTTGCATACATTTTTTTTACTTTTTGGTAGTTTATTCACTTATACATTATAATTCTACTTTTATTTTTGGGAGGGCCCCTTGAAAACGAGCACTTGTGCTGGAGGGCTACCCTGCCTTTGTTAAAAAAATGAATATGAAACTGAAAATGAAAATGAAAATGATTTGGAGTGATTGGGACGTCGGCCTAACTTTTGAAGGTCTGAGCATGCGCATATAATATACTTGGAAATTAAATTGAAGCGGAAGTTGACTTTATCAAGATCACATGACAAGAGGGAAAGTCTTGTTTGACGGAGACGGGAAAGTATGGCAGTGAAAGACTCGCTCCAAAGCTCCTGTTAAATGCCGGTCACGTAAGGGTAAGGGTATTGATCACTATGAGTGTAGTGCCACCTTCACTATACAGTAGATTACCGTTATGTCGGACTCTCAAGGGAGACTGGAAATTTGTCCGAGTTAACAAATGTCCGAGTTATCCAAGTCTCTGAATAAGCTGGAGTGAATCCAAGGGGAATGAGAAATCAGTCCGACTAAGCGTAAGTCCGACGTATCCAGGGCACGACGTAACGAGATTTAACTGTACTTAACAATAAAGACAATAAATCTTGCTTGCCAACCACTTACTGATGACTTGTCTGTCAACTTAGCAACAGGACTCATGCATAATCTGTTTGATAGCTCTAAAATTTACCCTGGAATACAGCGGAGAATTCAAAATGAACTCTCGAACACTTCCTCAGTCGAAACGTTGAGAGCTGCCATGTACCTCTAAGTCAGTAAAGAAGAATTTTACGTTATACTATTATATGGAAACATTCTTATTATTAACAGTACCCGCCAGCCACCAATGTTAAGCTGGACAATGAGATATTAAATAACACTAAATATCTTAAGTAAAATTAAATAGTACTAAATGAAGATCAGTCACTAAATTAGGAGTAATTTAGTTGACCCAATGATGTTATTGAAGGATGACACTGAGCCCTGATTTCTAAGTACTATGGGAACAGTGTTCCATAATCACTGTTCCCATAATAATTAGAAATCAGAGCTCAGTATCATCCGTTAATAACATCATTGGGTCAACTAAATTACTCGTAATTGTTGACTGATCTTTTGTTAGTATTATTTAATTTGTATTTAAGTTTATTTAGTTTTATTTAATATTTCGTTTCCCTGCTTAACTTTGGCGGCTGGCAAATTTACAATTATTTCTAACATTCAACAAAGTAATATCCATATGAAAATAGTTCATCTGTGCAATACCACAGATTTATTACCCATATATCCGCCATGCATCAATGTTAACACATCTGTGCATACTAACCTTATCATAGGTTAATGTATGATACATGTATAGATAGAAGGTTCTCATTGATATAATACTAGATAACAAGCAAATAAAAACGACAGTTTTCTTAGCTTTCCAACAAATTGTATCCATTTTCAGTTGCACGAGTAAGGTTACACATTATTGGAACATATCAATTGACATGTAAGAAATTTGAAAAAAGAATCAAATATAATCCAATAAAAGGATAGTGATTGACTTTAATGTAACAGTTAGAAACTTAAGGAGATATTATAATGTTGAACCTGCCTACTTAAATCAGGCATTTCCCATAAAATATGCAAGGGCTTTGTCATCTTAAGGTAATGATGTGTTTTTGTCGAATCTACAACTGTGAAACAGCTTTCTTTACAGTCCATTCTACAAGCACTAGAACTCTTAATGTGTTTTAGTATATGAGAGTTAAATTCAGATGAAAGCTCTTATATATTTAAACAGTTCTAGTGCTTGTAGAATGCAAATCAAAGAAAATTGTCATTCTTATTTGCTTTTTATCTATTATTGTTAAAAGTATATTACTAGTGAAGTGTAAAAAATTAAGATGATAAAAATCTTAAAAAGTGTATGAAACTAGGAATGTAAGAAGGTATGAATGTACAAAGTAAGAAAGTAAGACATTAATTCCATTCCTCTCTTCCTCTCTCTAAGAGGTTTTGAAGACTAGGGTATGCTGTTGCACCTTCTGTGTTGAAGATTTATTTTGCTTCCCTTTGTATACCAACTGATTGAAAGGTGGTTTGTGTTGCAGGCTCAGTCATGGATTATTGTGTTTTAAGTGTAAATGCATTTATCCTTTCATTTGGGTTTCAGATAAAATTGATTCATTTTTGTATTAGCTCATTTCCTAAACTTTCTTTTTAAAAGATAGCTATTTCCTCATTTAGGTTTCATCTATGCAAAAATTCAACACACACAGTAGTACCAGTAGTACAATAAAACTGAAAACTATGGCTAGAAAAGACACTGGGGATGATAATTTTAAGTTTACAGTGAGTGAGGAATCAAAGGTTCAAAAGCTTGAAGCTGAGAAAGTAAAAGTCCAGGAGTCATCATGGTCTCTCTCTATCTTTAAAATTTTGCTCACAGGATTTATTGCTGTTGCATTCCTTTTCTCAGTTGTTGCTACAAAGCTCACTGTTGTAGCAATTGGACAGCAATTTAATGTATCTTGTACAGAACCAAGTTGCATTCTAGAGAAAGAAAATGAGGCACCATATATCATGATGATTTTGATTATGATGATACCCCAATTTATTAGCTTTATATCAGCACTTGGAAATTCAGCATTTTCAAATGAACCCTGGCCATCAAAGCAGGCATTAGTTTGGGTAAGTCTATATCTTTTATTCATTACTCATTTGCTAGTTTATTTGACTCATTGTTTCATTACTTTGTTTATCTATTTTTTATCTACATACACTATTGTTATTGTGGCAAAGCCAGAGTATAGATAATTGGAGAATGTCATGAATACAACTTAATACTCTATAATCTCTACCAGAACCTTCTTAATAACCATGATTACTTTATCACCAATCATTCTCCTTTTCTCTTCTTTTGCCTTTCTCTTCTCTCTTTTTGGTTCCATTCACTCCTAGTTTTTGAAAAGACTAGTTACTTAGTCTCCAGTCATCCCACATACCCAAATTATTTACTTCCTTTTTGGATTTGTGTTAAATCTTACATGAAAATGTAGCTGGCTCTCTTCTCTCCTCTAGGGAGTTGCTAGCGCTGTAGCTGAAGTTGGTGGTCTATGTTTGTTCACATTAGTGATTGCCACCAGAGAATGTAATGCAAGTAAAGTTATCATTTTCATGAATGGCATCTTTCTTTTCCCAATTGGATGGCAGATGTTGAAACTGATTTCAAAGTGCTGTACAAAAAATACTAGCAATGCAAATCCTGATTCCTACCATGCATTTGGAAGGTTGGACAATGAAGATGATGACATGAGCATGTCATGGTGGAATATCCTATTTCTTGTTCTCTCATTGTTTCTAGCAGTTGGCGGCCTAGGGTATGCACTGATTTCACACTTGAGAAAGGTAAGAGGCTACTGAAAAGAAGTACTGCAGCCTAAGTGATAGTGTAGAATTTACCAGCACAATAACTTGTAGCATGATCTTGAGTGAAACTACTGAGAGGGCACTAGGGCGAGACACCCCCTACAATCATAAGAAGGGGGGTTTTGTAGGACAGTGTTTTAGTTTCTTGTATATTGGTCTTTTGCAATCCTGAAGTGTTCTGTGTATTTTGCTTTTTCATTGCTACTTTTGCACCAGCATATTAGAAAGCTTATGGACAGTTAACAGAATTAGATGCCCCATAGTTTTGCCCCCACCCTCTTGATTTAGTTTTCCTTTTCAGGGATGACATGCCCTTCCATCAAGCAGGGCATGTCCTTTCACCTGGCATCTATGATTGGTGGTAATTGAAACAACCAAGTTTGACCCTGTGTATGATATAGATTAGAAGTGGCTAGGCCAGGTTTATTTGACTAATATAGGTATTAAAGCATAGCAAAAAATATAGGAACTAGTGATTTTATCATCTATTTCTTGCTACAATGGTTTATGCTGAAAGGAATAATATAGGCATTTGATATATACATACAAAGTTTCATCTGTACTTGTTGTTGTGCTATTCAATGTCAAATTCATTGCCATGTTCCTTGTTTTTTATTTTTTATTAGGTTTAGTATCCTTCACTTTATTTTTTATTAGATTTAGATTAATTTTCTTTGTTTATTGTATAGATGTAGACTACTAAGCAAACAATTAAATAAACATGATAGAATTTTGTCATGGCATGTTGTTTAGGCCTAGCTATTCTTATTGGTTTGAAGGTAGACTTCCACTCATAGCCAGCTGCAATATTAAGGTTAAAGAGCTAACTGTGTAGACTGCATTTGGTGCATTGTTATTTTATTTGGCTGATCTCTTTTATCTCCATAGATATATATATATATTATATATATATATATATATATATATATATATATATATATATATATATATATATATATATATATATATATATATATATATATATATATATATATATATATATATATATATATATATATATCCATTGGTGCAATAGCTTTTCTATTACCTTGTTTCTTTCTGTTTCATATTAACTTTAAAAGTATAGTATGGGGATTTATTATTTCTTATATTATAGGGTGAGGAAAGTAAAGGGTTTGTTGCTCTTGGGTTCATGCTGCTCATTTCATTTGCGTGGTGTCCTAAAGTCCGTAAACTCCAAATCCGTGTCAGAAGATCTGATGAGAATACGGTCGATGATATATCTTTTGATTCAGAAAACATAGAACTTGTTGACTGGCAAAAAATTCGTATCAAGACTGCACGCCAGAGGATAACAGCCATAACATCGTTTATCAAACTTTGCCTTACTCCGCTTGTTGGTGCACTATATGCTGTTGTATTTGAGTTAAATGTTAAATTCAAAAACTTACATACTGGTTTTATCAGGCTCGGTGACCGAGAGTTTCTTGCGCTATTACTCGTAAATATTATTTGTGGATATATGTCGCAAGTGCTTGCTAAGTTGAGCTGTAAACTGGCCCTTCAGAAGATCTGTTTTGCACTACCTTTGATTCTGTCGACGCCAATTAGTATAGTCTTGGTTGGAGCAGTGGATGGGTGCAAGATGCTTCATATTTGCCTATGTAAAACAAAGATGTCATCTGACCAAGTTTTAGAAACAGTCATTCTGGCAGTTTTGATGTGGCTTGCCCAGATCTTTTCAACTATAATTTATATATGGCAATCACACCAGTTTATTATGGCAAAAGAGTCAATGCTGTTTTGGGTCCCTAGTTATGATGGTAGGTGTTACAAACTCCCACTCTTTATTTAGCCTTAGTAGTTTTCCTTAATTTCATTAGCATGAAGATATGCAAGGTGTTTAGTGAGTTTATTAAGCCATCGTGACGTTGTCGTTCCCAGTCCCAATTGAGTAGTAATTCTACGGTAATTATCACAGTTGGCATGCTGTGCAGCCTATAGGTGAAAGATCTATAGAACAGTAATGATATGAATCATAATTATTAGGTGTGTAGTTACACCACGAAAGCGCTATTGCCTCTATTAATATTGCCTCTGGCCTCTGTAGTCACTGAGAGTACATGTGATGCCTACATGATTATGATATTTTACTGTCAAACCAGTGGCATAGATAGAGGAGATCGGGAGGGGTGAAAACACCCCTGTAGAGGTAGACTGCAATTGTGTCTGAAAATATCGCATAGTGCAGGAAAATCAAGCAGTTATTTCTGCGATCTAGGTGCTAAACTTTGAAAGGAAAGGCATTTCCGTAACTGAATGGCTGAAATCATGAAAACCGAAAAAATTATTTTTGTAGGAAATTTACTTTTTTCGCATCTCCTATGAATTTTCCTATTTGCGGCTCTTTCAGACTTTCTTGATTTGTAATGTTTAGCAGTTCTTAATTTTTCTTAGAAGAAGCTCTTCCCCTGATTGCAAAGTTTTCTTTTCTAACACTTAGGAACCCTGATTGAGCAAAGTTTGATCCTGAACAGAAAGAATGAAGCTACAGACGACTACTATGTCAATCACAGAAAAATTATCAAGAAAACACGTATTTTTATATGCACAACGATGTACCATGAGGCTGATTTTGAAATGGAGCAGCTTCTTCACTCAATCGCTGGAATAGACGCGGCTCGTACGAGGTCTGAGAGGCAGTTCGAGTCACATATATTTCTAGATGACGGAGCTCGTGGAGAGGTAAGTAAAAAAGCTATCAACTTAACATTCCATTACAGACCAGTTTATTATGAGAGTCGTTAACCCTTTTAATGGATCAGCTGTGTGGCCGTAACAGGAGCAGATATAAAAGCTCTGTTACAAACTGGGGATATTAATGGGGACGCTTTCGACTTCATGCCAATAAGCCCAATAGTTTTAGAAGCGTTTGTCAGATTTGAAAGTGAGATCCAGTAATATCGTGCTAGAATTTCGCTACTTGTTATCAGGACCACAGTTCTGGACAGCAATGAGTAGCATCCAAGTCACAGCAGTTTTTTTTTGCATTGAAGGTAATAAAATGGTATGCTCTGCAGTTGATATCTCTATTGTACAGCACTCTCGGAGTTAGGCCTGAAAAGGTTGGAAACAAACTAGAGACACCGTACGGTCTGCAACTTCGATGGAGACTGCCAGGTGGTATGCCATTCGTTCTGCATTTGAAGGATAATCAAAAAGTAAGATGCTTTTGTATATTTCACTGTTATTCATATTCTGTTAGCCAGAAAGCTTGGCTGCTTGGAAGATGATTTACATAGGGTATCTAAATGTCATGTCTGATTCATGATTAATGGCAGAGGGGCGCCACGGGTTGACTCAGGACTTGCCCCCCAGTGTTCTCTAGGGTCAATTTTTAGCTGGTCCAAATTCGAGTCAGAAGAATCGAAGAGGTGGGAAACATCTGGCAAGGTATAATTCATTGTAATGTCATACTACTGCTATGTGCACAGCTTTTTGTCACCCTTAGTTGCGTATTTATAATATGCTTGGGCGTGGTATGAAAGGGCGTGGTACGTCAAAATCCTCACCAGTCTGCAGTGGCTTGGTGCCTCTCCTGATCAATGGACTTTTCTGTAGGAAGGTGACATACAGCACATCACTGTATGGTTTCGTATCATTTCTGCATTTTGTTAAAACTGATTCGAGTTGTGTGATGCGTTTTACAGTGGCACTTTTGTTATGTTCGTTTCGTCTTTCAGCTTAAGACATAGATATGATATTGCTATTATAACACAAGCTGGATGAATAAAAATCAAATAGCTAAATCGATAAACAAAATAGAAAATTTGCATGAACAATAATTAATTCTTCTACTGACAGTTTTACGATTACTTCGGATAACTAGTAATAATTTCATATTGTGTAGGTGTTGTTTTGAATCTTGTGTAGAAGGACTGCTTTTCGTGTAAGATCTGCTTTTTCTTCCTAAGTACTAAGTAGTCACTGAGATAGATCGTCTGAAGCATCCTATTCAAGATACGATTGATGATTTGTTGGCATTTATTCAAATCAGTTAATCTTCTTCTATTAAACTCCTTTTTATTCTACTCGAATGATCAAAGTTTTCAACACTGAAATCTGAGTGGCCTGTTTGGGCAAGCACTAAAATATCTACTGCCCAATTCGTAGTCCTGTTCGGTATAAATTTTGTAAAGCGACCTAGCACTTGACCTAGTTCTAGAAGTTTCTTATTTTTGGGCCTATTATGACCCTAATTTGACCCTAATCTACCACTAAAGTCCTTAATTTTGCTGCGCACTCATTGGTATATATAATTGCAAATGTTCCATGTTAAGACGGGCACTGCAGACTCTGTAAATTTCAACGGAATCCCGGCTATAGACCATTTGTTACAAGGATTGCACACAATTTATCCGAATTTTCCTTTTTAGTTCTCGATTGTTTACAGAGATATATTTGATCCTAATTGGAAAGTTCTTTAGGAATTTTGTCATTGGTAGCACAGGCTCCTTAGTTGTTTTGTCCTTCTATATATAGGTTCCTTATAAAGCAGTTTCTTATAAAAAAAACTCGTGCAGCAGCGATGCTAACTTATTACATAGAGTACTTTGAGCTTCATTATACTTTAGAGACTGTAAATCTTCCAATTAGCCCCCCCCCCCAGGGCTTATGTTTTGTTGATACTTTTTGGGTGGGGGTATATTTGAGGAGACAGCTTTGCAATGTAAATACTTATGCTTATCCTGAGCTTGTAGAATTGCTTGACACATGCAGCATACAATTTTTACTCTCAAAACTCCTTGTCTCCATAACATAAAAAAACAGTCTAAATTTAAGGATTTATCTTTTGTCAAGGTCTTTATTATCATCATCTGGAGTGGCTTTTTCGACGGGGTCCAATTCGAGGATGTACTATGCTGTCCTCTGTTATATTATTATATATGCATTAACTTGAATGCTATCTGCAACTCAAAAGAATATGTGTAACAGAAGGGATCAAGTAGCCAAAAGCTCCGGAGAATGGAGAACCAGAGTCTTCCCCTTGAAGTTAGTCCATGCATATTCAAACATGTCTGCATTTCTATTGCGAAGTCTGAACGTACTTTCTAGCTATTTATTTTGACTTATTATTGGCGTTTATTTGTGATTCTAAGAATCAAAGTTATTAGCGTGCCAATAGAAAGGTTGGAGGGTCAGTCTAAATAACAGCCTGAATGCGTCTCGGCTACCTAGTAGTTATTATCTCTACTTTATATGCATAGAACGGGAAGCCATTAACAAAGAGTTATGATCTACACTAGTGATTTCCTGAACTAACTGCTCAAGTCTTCTAGCTGCCTGTAAAAGCTAAAGTTTATTTCTATTTACAATTTTATACGATGGGGAGTACCTGTCGGGGAGGATCGAGGAGGACACTTGTACTGGGCCATCGACAATAGTGAGGTAGCCTTGACAGATCCTTTCCTCCCTACCTTTGTCTTCCCAGTGTTTCTACCAGGTAACTACCCATTTCTACCAACCATAATACGAAAACACAGATAAGATTTGCTTGCAAGAAATAAAGGCGATTGTTGTTGGCTGCTTGTTGTAACGGAAAGAAAGAGTTTAAATAGATGGCATATGTAATGGGAATTATGATCGATCAATTCTAGAACTTACGAGATCAGGGGAATTGCCTGCGATGCAAAGAGAATGCCTGACGTGCAGAGCTATGTTTCTTGTGCTCGCTAGTGCCTATGGGCCTTTAGCCAAGTGAATGAAGAGAATTGGTCACAGAATGTAGTTGAAATTACTGTCGTACGTCGTAGCAATCTGCTAACAGAGATTATTTAAAACGAGGGGTGTATCACTCATAGAAAAGTGTACAGGATTTTTGTGACTTTTAATGTGATTTTGGTTATTTTTTGTGGTTTTGTTGTTTTTTGTGATTTTTGTGATTTCTCCGTGACTTTGTCACAAAGTTTACGAGATTTTTCCGAGTGATACCCCCCTTACGTGGGGTGAGTTGCCAAGCAGTTCAGTTGGCTTCTGTTAGCTAGCTGAAGTTAAGCTTGGCTGTGTTAGGCCAGCAACTGGATGGGCGACTATCCAGATAAACGACCGAAGCAGCTCACTCCGCTGTCCTTCGGAAGGGACGACTAGGGGTCCCATGCCTGGATGCAGCATGCACAGTAGGCCTAAATTAGCTGAAAACGCTAGATAGAACAGCCTACTCAAAATAAAGTAAGCAACAACAACAACAACCCTGGATTTAAAACAATATTGAAAAAGATTATGACTGTTCTGTGGAAGTTGCATTATGACCCCGCACAATGCATCTTGGGAAACAATGATATTAGTCTTTGTTGCGCGCAACTTCCCTTTCTAACAAAGTCTTTCTCGACATTTCTTTATCTGTTCCTAGGGAAATATTGCCATTTTTGGATTCAAAGTCTTTTTAGAGCAATTCCCAGGTGGCTTTTCGGTGCTGTTTTCCTATTCCCTTCCATGATGTAGCGACCACTGTTTGGGGTATTCGCTGGGGAAATCCCATCCTTTTCAATGGTGGCTAGAGATTCCTTCGATTTGGTTGGTTTTGAGTTGAGTCCCTTCTTATTCTTTGTGCTGTCTCCTCGGTAGTAGAAAGCAAAATAGAAAAGTGAGTCTAAGAACGGGTTGATACTTATCATTGAGTTTACAGTATGGTAATATATCCAATATTTGTTCACAAACAAGTAGAAAATGGCGTGTGGACAAGTACACAGGAAGAACGCCCCTGTTACTGCCACTGATACTCGGAGAACTTTTGACGCTGTTGACCTCACCTTGGTTACGTCATATCGCTCTCCCAGCAAACGCCTGCGATTTCTTTCTGCGCGAAAGTTTTTGACGACTATTGCGGTGTAGCACAGGACAAGCGTCAGGTTTACGGCTAGTGTGAGTATGTATGATACATACCAGATCTCTTTTAGGTAGAAATACCCTATAACTCCGCCGGCAAAGAACAACAGCCATATACATATAAGCAATATCAGACAGTGTTTACTGTGGAATGACGACATATATCGCAGCGGCATGAAAACTGCGAAGAATCGCTGTACGGCAATGAAGATGATATGTATAAACGAGGTGCCCATGGCGAAAAAGAGAGCCCCGTGTCCTCCTTGCCAAGCTACAGCGCGTTTAGTGCCAGGTATGATGCTGAGGAGTGAGTTTCCGTCATATTCGATAATTCTCATTAGTCCAACAACAAGGAAGCATAGCGAGCTAAGGACATCTGAGATGCTTAGGCTGAGCATTGTCATACCAAAAATGGATTTGTACTTCTTTTTGTAGCATATGGTTGACACTTCGAGAATGTTTGTTACGACTCCGATTAGACCGAAAGATAGCCAGCATCGAGCGCTGTAATACCAGTTCACCTGGGCGTATACTGTCTGGTATATCTCCGTGGTGTTATTCATTTTGTGGATGTCAAATTGCGCTGTGACTGTGTTGTTTGACTGTACAAGTTGGTGAGACACTAACAGATTCAAGTGTTTTGAAGTCCTGCTTCCCTATGCTGAAATTCTTCACGCGATTCTCTTCTAAATGAACAATGTGTGCTTACCATATCTGATCCACGCACCACTACTCGCGCGCATTTGTATATTGCGAATGAATACGGGGGAGGCACCTTTTCCCCTTGACTGTGCACTCTTTGTGTGGTGCTGTATTGTTTAGAGCCCTTTGTTTATTGATTTTGCTAGTAACCAGGCAGATTTAAATTTCATTTTTGGCTGTAATTGTTGGAGTATATGCCGTCTATCCACGAAAGCGTACAATAGACCAGGAGGTTCTCGTGTGTTGTGATGTGTGGTGTTTTCGTGTGTCATGGTTTTTCGTGTTTTATGATATATTGACATTTCATGTGAACAGCGAACAGTTGTGTTGATCCCCTATCTCTCTCAGCAAAACCCAGCTTTACGTAATCAGTAACGTTCACTACGAAGTGCATGGCTGAGAAAAGGTGATAGCATTTGTATTCGTGTGTTTTCCTGAATTTTCTCGCAATCGGAAGACTTTTTGTCATTAATAATCTCGTTCTCAACGAGTGTATGGATGGCAGTAGAGATACCGGTGTTAATTGCGTTTGCGGAATCATATTCATTTCCTAACTTGCGCAACATCGAGGGGAAGTGTTACAATCATATTTCTAGTCTAGTTAGCAATTTGTCAAAGGTAGTTTACGCTGAGCCTATAAACACATCAAGGAGTCTGCATCGTTGGAGGAGTTGTACCCCAAGGACTTTTGGCTTCATTTCAATTCCTCTTCTAGAAGTAATATTTTGCGTATGGAATTGATCTTGCTTACCCACACAAGTAAATATGTCTAATGAAATTTTGATGATACATGTTCAGGTGTCGTCGTTGCGAAAACTCAGCAATATTTGGGCACACGAAAAATGTCTACAGATTACCTATACTAATTCTAAATAGGATTCGACCACTTGATAGATCATTTATTATATATTTCATGTTTGTTCTGTTTTTACGAGAGACTTTAGTTGTGCGGTGGCAATCAAATAGTATAAAATACCGGACAGAAGATGCCGTTTTGTTAAAGTAAATAATATTATAGAGGCCGGCACCAAATCACACCTTTTAAACAGCTGTTTTTGACTCACCTTTACGTCAAGCGACTTTGTTGTTATTGACAAAATACGAAGGTAATCGTTTGAGCCTCTTATGCGATGACATTATAAACAAGCATACCGTATTATAATTAATTTCAGATCTTCCCCTACAGTGAAATAATATAAAAAAATATGGTACTGAAATATAAACGCTGTGGACAACGATAGCAGTTTTTCTCCAGTAGCATCACGGTGCTTTTCTTGCAACTCAGCGATGAGAAAATGTAATTTTTGCTGCAAGGAAAGCCATCATAACTCAAATAGACATCATACGAGGAATTTACATTCATCTATGATATCATTGTTATTTTTGACATAATGGGGTGAACATCCCTTCATGTTGTTCTCGAAATTAGTTTTCTCTACAGTCTTTTTCGACGTCTCCTTGTCTTCTCTACTTCATATTAGACTATTCTACTCCAATCCTATTCATTACGTCAGGTGTTACTGGGGCTCCTTCCTTGCGCCAGTCTTCCTTCTTGTTGTCATTGGGTTGTGGCCTCAGGTAGGGTTAGGGAACGGGCAATGCTCTCCCCTCTGCCAGAATCCAATCCTTGCACATCTGTAAGCTTGTCCTCAGACGATTTTCTTACAAAATTATGCTGATCTCCATCCAAGCTCTTTTTGTATCGCTCAGTTTGATGTATGCTATATCTGTTTTTATCATTGTATGATCTTCTTTTAATACCCATTATAAAGTAAATACATTATTATAATTGGATGATGTGACACGTCATTTCATTTCACATACTACTCGCAAGCTGATTTCATCTCCCAGGTCTTATATCGTAAATGAAGGGACGGAGTTTCTTAAGTCGTCTTGCGATGCTAGTATAGTTTTCATTTGTATACCTCGTGATATGGAAGCAATTTTTTGTCGTCTAGAAACAGGTGTTGAAACTGTGTGATCTTGTTTTTTGTTTTGCGCACAACTTCGACAATCGTTGTAGAAACTGAAATATATAATTGCGTCTAGGCATGGATTGATGCTGATTATGGAGTTCACTAGGTGATAGAATGTCAGATCTTGATCGTTTACTATATACAGATAGAAAATCGCCTGGGGGCATGTGCACACAAGGAATGCCATTGTTACTGCAAGAGACATCGAGACTGTCTTCTCAACGTCATATTTTCTTCTACCTGAAGCAATGATTAATTGGCGTCGTTTTGTATCTATCCATGATTTGGAACAAATTACAGTATAGCAGATAATTAGGATAATGCCCGTAACTAACATGAAGTAATACGAGGCTGTCCACAACCACTGGATAAAGAAATAGCCAATAGCTCCTGATACAAACAGTGATATCCAAGTTGCAGTCAGTAGAATAGCACAGCGTTTCCTAGTGAACCAGGTCTTGAACATGATTGGCCAGAGCACAGCAGAAAGTCTCTGTATGGCTATAATCATGATGTGAACGAACGATGTGCCGACTGAAAAAAACAAGGCTGCATGACCAGCCCTCCATGATGTACTAAATGATGTGTTCGGTTGGATTCGCACGGTCAAAGGGCCATTATATTCAAATAGCCTTAGTGCCCCGGCAACCATGAAGCAAATACTTCCGAGGATATCAGCAACGCATAGGCTTGATAGTGTTAGGCCAAAAACTGTTTTGTGCTTCTTCTTTATATATATGCAGATTGCCTCCAATAGGTTCAATGGAATTCCAGCAACACCGAACGACACCCAGAATCTTGCACTATAGTACCAGTTTACTCTAACCAATCCGACTGTGACAGTTGCAGTGGCGTTTGAAGTTGTGTTTAGAACGCTTGTATTGCTCATAGCACCGTTTAGTCTCGTATCGGATGAGTTGAACTCGCTTAGCAGCGCTAGAAGCTAAGCGATAAAGAATCGGAATGCCCTGTATGCAGCCTTAGAAATTTTGTTTGTTTGTGGACAAGGTATCTAGACAATGTATATTAAAAAGGTTATTGTTCTTAATTTTGTGGGCATGTGCAGGGGGTTTCATTGCCCGTAGCTACCAAAATACAGTCCCACTCCGATGCGTATCCAATTATCGTATGCTGCCCCCGTTTTGCCGCGTTGTAATTAAGCTCACAATAACCACTAAAGGTGATTAGATTTTAAGAGTTCTCACATGATCCCACTTAGTTTTTATTGGTTTACATGTTTGCTTGCTATATTGTGTTTATGTGTGAGCGTTAGTCACTGCTTGCAAAGGTGTTAGTCAGAAATTGCACCAATCGACGCCATTATGAATACATGTGCACAGGTGTGACATGCTCGTAAAAGGTATTAGTGAACTGTGAATGGTATCCATGCAGCCGTTGATATTTTACCCAAATTTCTTTCATGCACCACTCAGTTGTCTAATTTCATTGGCGATTCGAGGGGAATTGAGGAAATTTTTAGCACAAATGTCCACAACAACAGCAAAGAATTACTCAAAGAGCAACTCTAATGAAACGTAGTGATGCCAGTTTTGTGTAGGAGGAACGTTTCTGCTCTTAATATTTTGCCCACATAAACCTACTGTTAATGGCAGAATCGTGAGATTTCAAGTCCCTATACCAAGTTACTATGTTTTTCCTCTCATTTTTTTGCCCCAAGCTGTTGGAGTGGTTGCGTAATTGAGGTTTTAATGTCCATAATGACTTTTATGACGTAGAGTCTATCCGCTAAGTGAAATAGTGAACTTTTCTGGATATAGGATGTAAAGTATTGAACTCCCGGTAACCAGTGGTAGTCAGGGGCGTGAACGCTAGTCTATCTTTTTTTGTATTTTAAGCAAAGTACCCATTCTGTTTTCGTTTCGAAGTCTCGTATCTAGCACTGCTTATGTTCTGTCGGCTACAGATTCTATTGTAATCCTCTTCTATCGAATCCCCTTTACGGGAGCTTGAGTATTGTTTCAGAAATGATTTGGATGCAACTATCACCGAGGACGATTGCAGTTTCAAGCTATCCTCAAGTCTTTCCTCTCTATTTTGCAAAATTTCATATGTAAGTTTATATTGACAACAAAGATAGTTTCTGTTTAAAATGCTCCCGCTACAGCTGATAGCACATCTTCTGCTGTCTCGAACATGTTCCATATCTCTTTTTAGTTAAAGATACGATTGAAAATTGCTCCATTACGGATACCAAAGTCTCCAACTATAACTCTAGAAACTGTAGGAATTTGAAAATCCCAAAGATCGTCTTAGAAAAGACAATAAAAGGCTTTCACTACACCGGTCTTAGAGTTTGGAATATCATTCCAGATGAAATTATAGAGTTCCCATGCTCTATCAATTTGAAAACAATCTAAAAAAAATTTATAGAGATTGCAAGCTCCTTTTTCTCTTGTCTTTTGAAAATAAGACTCCCTGGAAGAACAGCATCTACAAGATATGCATATATTCTTAAATTTTTGTCATTATTAGTATATATTGGTGTATTAATTTTTGTATTGTAATTTGGCTGAGGGGATTTCGTGTATAAAGTATTGATAATAATAATGATGAGAATAATTTGTTTTCAAACTTCAATTTATCGATAAAATCCTAAAATCTGCAAATACAAATCTCACAACAAAGTAATTTGTAATTGACTGGCTTAGTGTTAGCAAAGAAATAATATACTTAACATTAACATCAATAATAATGATAACAATAATGATTACGATTGAAAAAGACAAGGATATTGATAGTTTGGAAGCTACGGATCACACCATGGTTTGTTCCTCCTACAGAATATGTAGTACTTTGTACGTATGACTATGGTAGACAACTTTGAAATGATAAAGTTGAGTTGCTGAGTGTGGATATCATTGTCATTGCACATTTTGAGAAACGAGTTTAATGAAGTATCAAATATCATAAAATAATATTAATATAGACAGCTAAAATAATAATAATGATAATAATTTTCTTCACTCTTTCATAATGATTAAATTACAATTGTGTACCTCGCTAATAACAGGAAGTGTATAATTGACTGTTTCAACATTGGTAGATAATGTGTTAACAATAAAACAGAAGTGATAATACTAAACATAAAAACAAAACAAGAGCAGGAAATGACAGAAGAGAAATTCAACAGTCATGATTAGAACTCCATCAAATCTATAGCAGACCAGTCTTTGTTTCGGCAGCAAAATATATAATATGTACAGCGAATAGCTATGTTCATGATCTTCGAAATTATATGACGTTGAAGGGTCTCTGACTTGTGCAAGTAGTAATAATAATAATAATAATAATGATTTTACATGTTGTTTACACAACTTTTGCTTCTCGTCTCTGCATATCTAAGATTGGGGAGAGGGGGACGTTTGTATATGCGATAGTTGATATATGCTGGAACTCCTCCAGATAAATTTTTATTTGCCTTTCCAGGTGAAAAATAAGAAGAGATGGAGCCAAGTGATGTATATGTCATATGTCTTAGACTACAAAAAGAGTGATGATCGTGAGTTTGAAATATCAGTATTTGATTTTGACTGTTCAGTTGCCTTCTATTTCGGACCAAAGAGATTGCACGCTTTGTTTTTAAAATACAAACTTTCTCCTTTCCAACTGGATGTTTCTTGATATTTTGTCAAGTCCAGCGTTAAATGTTGCCGAAGTTTTTCCTGAGATTCTTTAAGAGGAACCTGGAATTCAATGTTTCAATTGACTTCATGACCTTTACTTTTGTTTTTGCAGTTTGTTCACAGAAAACCTTTGTAAATGATGAGTTTGTTTCCGATTTAATTAAAACATTCCTTGTAAAAGCAATCTTTTCAAGTTTACTTTTTAAGTTTAGCCTGCTTGTGTTTCTTGAATATTTCTTAGTTTTTGCCCGATTTGAGTTTCATGCTCCTTGTATACTTGTTTCTTATAGAAAAACCTATTGCCACGATATTTTGTCAGGAATATCACTAAGCAATCGATGGCATATCATGATTGGCCGATGATTTAGCAACTTTTTGCATTAGCTTGATATTGCTTTTTCTCAGTCACAAATCTTTTGATCACTTCAACGATGAGCATAGTTAACGAACCCCATCATTGTTTTATTTTTTTTAATCTAATTTTTTCTTTTGCAAATGAATAGCTGCAATACAGGATGATCTAACTTATATCTTGACAACGGATGCTGACGTCAAATTTACCCCTGATGATGTGTCTGCTTTGATGGACATGATGGCACGGGACCATAAAGTTGGTGCAGTTTGTGGCCGCACTCGACCAATGGGAACTGGTCCCTTAGTCTGGTACCAGATCTTCGATTATGCTGTTGGCCATTGGTTTTTGAAGGTAGATTTCAATTTAAGTAACATTCTGACTTCATGATATGTATATACACGTTATATAAGAGCATTTTGTGATCACATGTATGCACCATTTTATATAAACGTTTCTTAAGAACATCATGTGATCTCCTTTATATATGCCATTTTTACATCCGTTTTTATAAGAACATCATATGACCACAAATATACATCATATACAATTGTATACTTATGTTTCTATGCAAAGTCATGTCGATCCATAAATACATTATGTTTATCACATATAGGTTTTATGCAAGCATGTGATCACATACATACATCATATTTATCACACGTAGGTTTTATGCAAGCATGTGATCACATATATACATCATATTTATCACATATAGGTTTTATGCAAGCATGTGATCACATATATACATCATATTTATCACATATAGGTTTTATGCAAGCATGTGATCTCATATATACATCATATTTATCACATGTAGGTTTTATGCAAGCATGTGATCACATATATACATCATATTTATCACATATAGGTTTTATGCAAGCATGTGATCACATATATACATCATATTTATCACATATAGGTTTTATGCAAGCATGTGATCACATATATACATCATATTTATCACATATAGGTTTTATGCAAGCATGTGATCTCATATATACATCATATTTATCACATGTAGGTTTTATGCAAGCATGTGATCACATATATACATCATATTTATCACATATAGGTTTTATGCAAGCATGTGATCACATATATACATCATATTTATCACATATAGGTTTTATGCAAGCATGTAATCACACATATGCATCATATTTATCACATATAGGTTTTATGCAAGCATGTGATCACATATATACATCATATTTATCACATATAGGTTTTATGCAAGCATGTGATCTCATATATACATCATATTTATCACATGTAGGTTTTATGCAAGCATGTGATCACATATATACATCATATTTATCACATATAGGTTTTATGCAAGCATGTGATCACATATATACATCATATTTATCACATATAGGTTTTATGCAAGCATGTAATCACACATATGCATCATATTTATCACATATAGGTTTTATGCAAGCATGTGATCACATATATACATCATATTTATCACATATAGGTTTTATGCAAGCATGTGATCACACATATGCATCATATTTATCACATACAGGTTTTTTGTACGAACATATAATCACATGATCACATATCTGCATCACACTTGTTATACCTACGTTTTGTGCAAAAATCATGCGATCACATATATACAACATATTTATTCTACACACGTCTTTATGCAAAGATGTGATTATGCACACGTATTTCTATGACACCTTGAAATTCGAAAACTGCAACAGGACTCAATGGGTAGGGGATTAATTTTGATAGTAATGCTGGTGCGGTTTACAAGTAATATTACTTCAATATTTCAAAAGTGGGAACTACATATTGTTTTGTATTTTAAGAGTTTAAACTGTATTAATATGTCACATGACAAGAGATTGAGATTGATGCGGCATACACACTTTTTTTTATATGAAACAAACTTCCTCCTTTCAATCTGGATGTTGCTCAGTATTTTCTCAAATCCAGTCTTAAATGTTTCTTGAGTGTTTCTTAAAATTCTTGAAATTTCCTATAGCAGCAAGGCAAATATGAGACGAAAAATTGAAGTTTTAGTTAAAAACATTTAAGAGACGGATGGTATTTGTATTTTGTTTCCAGTTCAATTAAAGATTTTCTCGCAAAAACTGATTTTTCAAGTTTACTTTTGAAACTCAGCCTGCCTGTGTTTCTTAATCGTTTCTTAACGTTTGCCTGATTTGAGCCACATGTTTCTTACATAATTGTTTCTTATAAAAAAAACGTGTGTTGTTTAGAAAATTGAGAGCCACCAACCGCCAGTTGTATTTGTTTTCTTTTGTCTCTGAGATTTGATTCTTGTAATTATTGTTGAGTATTTGCAATAAGTGCATGAAAAATTTAGTCTGTATTCTCATTGGTAGCTTGTTACCGATGTTAGCCATTTCGAGCTTCCTTATGTCAGTGTTTCCTTTTTATCATTGGATTCTTGTCTAGGAAGAGCGCACCTAGCCACATGATAGTGCGATTTGAACTGTCTGCGGAATATTTTTTAATGCATGCTTTGCTAAATAACTGCATGGAAGTGAGTTATAAATGTTGAAATAGATAAGAAAGTATAAGGCATAAGATACAACTTTGTTGTAATCATTCGATAACTCTGAAATTTGGTTACTTGTCCGCATAAGTCCCTTTGAAATAGAAATTTTACTTTCTATAGCCAAGAGTTTGCGGAAAAGTTGCGACCTTACCTTCCTTTCGAGATTTTCTTGAAAATTATTGATCTGACAAGTGCCATAGTTTCAGATGACGTATAGGTTTTCGGTCAACCTTTTTCAATGTTATAACAGCAAGCATGCTAGAAACCAAACCTGTAACAAGTTGTAGTTTTTTGCAAAATCAAATGTGATTTTTGATTAATATACTCCTTGAATTTTAGCTAGTTTTTTGTCTCTTTTTAGTGATTCGTGGAAAGATACTGATTAATAACGGTGCATGCCTTATTTTAAAATATTCTAGAAAGTTTGCCATGTAAAATTGACTTAGCTAGCAAACTTTAAGCGATTTGTATCGTGCCATGTATTTGATAAATTGAATTGACCTTGTTGCGCTTTTCAGGTTGCGAACCATGTTTTTGGCTCAGTCCTTTGTTCACCTGGGTGCTTCAGTGTTTATCGTGCAACGGCTTTGAGAGATGTTTTGCCCATCTACGCCACAGGAATCGACAGTGCACTTGATTTTCTCACCAAAGACATGGGTAAGATTCTTCTTTTTGCTCCTCCGCCG
The DNA here is from genome assembly GCA_964019165.1 of Mastigias papua. Lineage (NCBI taxonomy): Eukaryota > Metazoa > Cnidaria > Scyphozoa > Rhizostomeae > Mastigiidae > Mastigias > Mastigias papua. The sequence goes on along the minus strand of OZ025273.1, from coordinate 6,009,231 downwards.
CTTTTGGTTCCCAACGAGTGCAACAATGGAGCTGGAATGGTCAATTAGAAAGTTGGATTTAAAGCTTGTGATTTTTCGAATTGAGGAACAGTAACGTGTGCTACTTCACAGTATTGTTGTTTTATAAGAGCATACTAAATTATGATGACGTAATTACTTGATTTTCTTTTCACCAATTACTGGTGATTTACAACGCAAGATTGATATAGGTAATAATCCTATCCCCTTCCTGGCTGCTCCCTATTTTGATCCCTCAGCATTTTGGTAACAACCTAAATTTGCACATTTTTCGTTGCATCATATGACACGTCATTGTCACTTACTGTGCCACAGAAGTTATCAATTCTTTTTCCAGGGGAGGATCGTTGGTTATGCACTTTGATGGTAGAGGCAGGCTGGCGCTTGGAATACTGTGCTACAGCGGAGAATAGCACTTATTGCCCAGATAATTTCGATGAATTTTTCAAGCAGCGAAGGAGGTGGGGGCCTTCCACGTTGGCAAATCAAGTACTGCTTATCAACCAACAACAAAAAGTCAGAGAGAATAACGACAGAATCAATTTTCTGTTTATTTTGTACCAGATTGTGTTGATGATATCGACTGTTATTGGGTGAGTTCGAAGATGTATCGGATTGGCAGTGAAGTAGTTATGCCAAATGGCCAGTGTACTGTTCGTTGGATAGTTGAGCATAAAGCATCTGAAGGAAAATTCCTGCTATTGAGAACTTCTGAATATGATGTTCTTTTGCAGCTGCACAGTGTTGAACTAATATACATGGGTATAAGTAGGAAACTAGTTTTAGTCAAATAGATATTTAAACTGCTTGAAAAGTTAGGCTACGCCCTTTTTATCTTAGTGATAATTTATTGTTTCCTTTGAAATATTATGGGCGCTTTTTTCGCCCATTGAAATCGCTATCCATGACAAAAATTTCCTGCTGCACTAACGTTATGGAAGTGCGTATTCCCCGTTATTTGTTCACGTTCTAGCTGCATTTTTGTGGTAGAGTGTCTGCTATTTCTCAAGTGTCTGCAGGAAAAGTCGTCCACTTTTCTACTGTATTAGACTTCATTACATGAAATGCGTTTGCAAGACGCAGCCTCCAAGGCATTTGATTTGCCTTCTGAATGCAACCTACAATCACGTATTCCTTCTATGAAGTACTGATGATGCCGCAACTTGAATATGAAGATTGCTCTCAATTTTGATATGTACCAATACATTTTTAAACTATGTGATGTAATGCCAGGTGCTCCTTGTTAGTTCCTTCACTTTAACTGCATATTTAGCCCTATAGACATCATAGGTATTAAGTATTACGACAAGATACTACAAACGCACTTTAAAGCACTTTCCTACTTGGGGTTACACACAATTCAGGTGAATGTGGCATAGCATTCCCATTTCGTGACTGTTTGCAGTGATAAATATATTTGAAATTGAAGGTCTTCAGCGATGCTGTCTTAAGTAGTACTATGTTTTTTTGGTCTTGCACATGCAGGTTCCCTGCAAAGCGGTTCCTTATTATAAACGCGTAGTTGACCGAGCTCCGTGCCCGCCGCAGAAGCTACAGAAAATTTAATTTAGATCACCTAACGATAGTTTTCTAATCGCTGCTTTGGGCCATCCATTTGTATTAATATTTTCTTGTGTTGTTTCTTTTATTCTGGGCACTATATATGTGGTTAAATGATAATGTTTTTGCATTCACCAGGCCGGCAACTGTACTTCTTATCATTGGAGGAGGACTCACATACTCTTACCAATCATTAAACAGCTTGGGAGTCAACATTGCATTGTTCCTGGTCGTAGGGTTCTTCATAGTAATTTGCTTGAAAACAAAACAGGACACTCAACTTAAAGTGGCAAAGCTGCTTACATTCTTTTTCTCAGTCATCATGGCTATTGCTGTTGTTGGCTTGATCTTGAAGGTATATGTTTGAAATCGATATATGTATAGATGTTTTATAGATTTGAATTTCATATTCAATGTCCCGCATACTCCCGCAGGTGTCTATCATCGTGAGAAAGAGATGCTTAGAAATAATGGCAGAAGTATGTCAGAATGTAGTTACTGTAAACTGGTGTGGGTTTGTTGCGATAGAGAATTGGATAGAAAACCAAGCAAAAGTGCAAATGGAGCTCTTAGAAATTTGGTACAAAAATTGCATATCTAGCTTCAAAGAAAAACTATGATAGGACGGCTTGGCATTCACTCACCAGAGAAATCTGTAGCTGATTGAAATACTTAGGCAAAAATTAAAATCCCTTATTAAATTTGCAAGAGCAATTCATGAGGAGATAGATAAAGCTGACAATCTACACAGCCCATTGGCTGGAGGGTAGGAGGATTTTACTCAAAATATACAGGCTCTAAGATCTAAGAACAACCTGCCACTACCTTAAGTAAGGACATTAGGACACGGCAGTTACATTACAAGAAGAGTTTTGAGGACATTTCCTACGAATGTAAAGGAGACTCTGGCTATCTGGAAGTTTGAAAAATAGTGTTAAGGCATCTAAAGGCAGCGATTGCAGTTGCATATTATGTAGATATTGCCAGTTATTTGGCTGTTTTTTGCTTGGTTCTTGCTATTTCCTACGAATGTAAAGGAGACTCTGGCTATCTGGAAGTTCGAAAAATAATGTTAAGGCATCTAAAGGCAGCGATTGTAGTTGCATATTATGTAGATATTGCCAGTTATTTGGCTGTTTTTTGCTTGGTTCTTGCTATTTCCTACGAATGTAAAGGAGACTCTGGCTATCTGGAAGTTCGAAAAATAGTGTTAAGGCATCTAAAGGCAGCGATTGCAGTTGCATATTATGTAGATATTGCCAGTTATTTGGCTGTTTTTTGCTTGGTTCTTGCTTGTTTTTATGCTTTCTGAAAAGTTGCCTTTACTAGATCTTGATGGGGAGAGCTCAGCTTGACAGTGTATTTCTGGATATGACCTGTCAAAATATATTCATCTTTTCGACTCGATTATGGGTGTTAAGACATTCCTCTCTTGACACAATCAGCAGCACATCGGTATATTCCTGTAAGTTTGGACTATACAGGAAAATCATCATCTGTAAGGGACGTTCCAATGTGCAAGCGAAGGCTATATAATTTGTGGACGAAAAAGAATTCGAACGGCTGAAGTGATATGTCTGAATGATATGTTTAATTAGCAGCCTTTTGGATACTTTTAATCAGCAAACTTTTTATTAAAAAATTGGTAGTACTAGTAAGTTTTTTAGCGTTCTAATTCTATTTTATTAAAGCAAAGAAGAACAATTTGTCACAGTTTGTTAATGAACATAAACTCTTTAACAGTTCTTTGCTGAAGCATGTCCTTTAAGATTCGCCCTGTAATCACCATTGAAAGTTCTGAACGTCTGGATCATTCTAGGCCTTGTGAGTGGAAGAGTAGTACTATTAGTTATAGTATTTACTGCAATTCAATCATTGTTTGAACAATTTTAAAATTTGCAGAGTGTGGAAGATGTTGGCGGTTACATTAAATATCACAACAATATAACAGCAAATCGAGAGTACTTTGTGAATCACACTTTGCACTTGAAACCAACTATGCCCCCACGGAATGAGCCTCTGTATTTTTCACCGGCAACTTGGTACCTCTTCTCAATGATTGGATTCTTCTTCTTGACTGCATTGCTACATGGATTTGAGTTTACTGGGTTGATACATGGTATTTGGTATCTGCTATGTTTACCATCGGGATACCTCCTATTGGTGATTTATTCAGCTGCGAACCTCACGGACAGATCTTGGGGTATGTTGAGTTTATCTGTGATATTTCATAGTCTTAATGTAAACAGAACAACTTATCCTAGCATCGCAGCTGATAGAGCTTATGGGTTAAGGATTTTTTATGGCTGGCTACGTTATCTCATTCACTTAAGTATAGAGTTAGACGGGAAGTCCCGTGCTGTTGTATGACCCATCCTTGGATATTGAAGTTTTTTCTCCTTGTTTCAAGGCACTAGAGAAAAGAAGATAGTTTCCAACGAACAGAGCAATTGGTTTGAAACTCTCTCTGAATACTTCCGGTACTTTTGTTGGTGTTGTATTCCACCATCAAAACGACCAAAGGAAGAAGAGCCGGTAGATGAGAGGCAGGCACTTGTCAATGAAAGTGATGATGAATATGGGAAAGATGAACAGAGCAATTCGGTATGCAGCTTACCTTAGAGTGTTGTCGGGAATAAGCAAACAGCTTTTGATATCCAACAAGTATTCAGCCCTCCCACTATTTAAATCCTAATGTAAACGCCGATTTTGAGTACCTGTTTCCTATTTGTTTGCCTCTCTTTTGTATCTACTCTTCGGATAATCTGTGCTGTTATTGGTCCTTGGCTTTGAATCGTGTACAAGTCAGTCAATAAGTAAGTAAGTAAGCTTCATATATATAATTCATTCGCAATTAGTATTTCTATGCAATATGATAAAACAACCGGCCTCAATCCCCGAGACAAGATTGATTATTAGATGTCAAACTAATTTCGCAATATTTGTCAGTGGTTGGTTCTATACCATGATCAACTTGCCGTTTGTGTTGCAAATACCTTGTAGGAATTTCTTGGTCCATGATTGCATTGAGATAGCCAGCAAAATGAGATGATGTATGCCCGTTCTTTGATTGATTGAGGCTTGTATGGAAGTCAATGTTTGCGTCACTTTTCATTTTTCTTTGGAAGAATCCGTGCACTATGCATTATCTTGCTTGTATATCTATCATCGTACTCAATCGCCTTTGCAGCATTAAACCTTCTACTCAATACTTTTGGTTCCTCTTTTGTTTCAATTTCTAAATTAGCATTTCTCAGAATATCTTGGTATACTCTTTTAATCGATTCTTTTTCACAATTGTTGACATACTCCAGAATGTGGTTTCACTCAGAGTTTAGCTTCAGGTGGTGGTATACTGATACGAGCCTGCTTTCAAATAGTGTTTTGATATATATATATATATATATATATATATATATATATATATATATATATATATATATATATATATATATATATATATATATATATATATATATATATATATATATATATATATATATATATATATATATATATATACATATATATAAGTAAGTAAGTAAGTTTCATTCAATATATTCCATTATTACAATACAGATAGTCTGGTTCTAAACAATAGAACAAGGACAAAGGCAGATAAATATTTCAGAATTAAAAAGTAAAAAGTAAAGCTACAGGAGGCTTGGGTATCAGAAACATCAATCAGTTCTAGACTAGTAAGTGAGTAAGAAAGTAAGTGGGCAGAAGAGTGATCACTTTTTTAGAGAATATCTTTACGAAGAGCATAAAAAGCAGGTATGGTTATCCAGCAAGACCTGTTGACATTTTGAGGACAGTGATCACATTTTTTACGTAGGATCGAGCATTTTAATGGGTCTGGATCTGAAATTTTGCTTGAAAGTCATTTTTATTCATAAGCGTCTTTCTATCTGCCCATACTTTATGCAAGAGCATTCAAGCAGAAGGTACAAAATATGGAGATCCTCGTGTGATCTTTATGCTTATGCGATGCTCAAACTCAGGAAGAAATAAAATTAATGTAAATCACTCAATATCAAAAGTTGTTCACTCAAACTTTGTAATTCATTTAGGTTATTTATTGAAGAATGCAGTAAAGTTGTGAGACATTGTCACGACATCTTGGGATGGGAACTGAAGCCTCACAGCCAAACTTTGAGAGTTGGAGGGTCTGCAAGGCGCATGGGATGATTCCCTATTCTTTCTCCTGTGCTGTAGGCCACATAGCTTATAAAGGCAATGTAATGTCTACAGCTGGTGAAAGCTTTCTGTTAGCCTCCATGTGTTAACATTTTTTGCTAATTTTAGGAAAGTGAGCTGACTGATGTAGAGGAAGAGTCTGCCTATCCAAAGGAGGAAACTACTGAGCGATCAAAGGATGCTGAACGTTATGATGAGGGACCCACGTTTAGAGTACGCTCTCCTGTTCCGTTGCTTCCTGATGCTCCATTAAAATCGGCATTGAAAAAGCCGGGCCAGACAAGACGATACAAAAAACAAGCCAGTGTGGGTGAGTTTAGTTTGAATCCAATTCAATATCGTCAAACTTTTTAGTTCAATTCAATGCAATCATACTTGACTGAGTCGAGATCATATGAACCACAGGATTTGTATGGGAATCAGTTCTTTCTTGGACGACATTTCCCATCGCAAATGCTCTGTGTTTCTGCTCCTATTGTCTTTGGTCATGGTGTGGCTGCAGTACTTTTTTCAACTATGGTTTTTATGAGCAAATTTGTGATACAATCAAATCGTTTTGTTGTTTTGTTCTAGATATTAATTGCTACAGCTAACTTTCATTCACGAATTTGAGAATCATGTTTTGTCGTTCCTTATACTTCCTGCCTGTAAAGATTACCTTTTAGTTTGTTTCAGTTTTATATTTGCTTTGGATGTCTAAGAGAGTAGCTTTAACTCTGCATGTGTCGTCTTTAGATAGTTAAATTTTCTTCATAGATGAAACAGACGGTGTTAGAACAGGATTCAGATTTCCGGGGCAAAATGTGCGATTTGCCGGGAGAATGCCTCGCTTTACGGCTGCTATTTCTGTGGAAGAATGGCTTCCTTCATCATTTAGGGTGAATATTATTTAACCCTTTCATTCATGGAATATTACTTGGATTTTTTGTGTCTGATACTTTTTTATCATATATTGAGCTCTCTCAATCTCAATTCATAAGCAAGAGCCGATGACCTTGCCAAGTGTGGCATACTTTTTCACCTCTATTGCTTTGACCCATGTTTGCTGTTCAAGAAAAGTACCATTAGATTCACCATTGTTTAGCAAACAGTAGCTCCCAGTGGAGTCAAAAATTCCTTTTAAGTCGAGGTTAAGGATGCCGAATAGTCTTATCGAGTCTATTTTCTGACTTAACGATACCTACAAGTTATTGCCAGAGAAGAGCCTTGCAAGCTGCTATGAAGGAGTTAGCTAGGCAGTATAACACACCAGTTTTCATTGTTCTTAGTTCCCTTAATGGCGAACCATTCGATATTTCTGTTTTCATTTGCAGGACTATGTGAGACTGTTTAAAGACAATGGCTACGACAATGTTAGTTTCGTCTATAGGATGAAAGAAAAGGTTAGTATTTAGCTGTTACATTTCCATGGGAAATTTTCCTCATCACAAGTAGGATTTTCATTCGCTGGTTACAAGAAACGATGCAGATTTTTGTTTTGTAATTTTTTTCGATACATGTTCTTTCTTCCTGTCCTATCTTGGTTAGTAATACGGAAAATAAATTTGTTAGTGTGCTATATATTTCTTGGACTGATTTCAAATCACTTGATGAAGTTCTAAGGCACTTTTATTTCATTTAGCCTTACACTGCATCGGTTACTTTCTTCTGATTTCATTTCATTTTCAGATATTTAAGGAGGGACACCCTTCAGCCTTAAAGCTGATTTTCAAGGGGCCCTCCTTCTAAATACATACAAATCAGAGACATGTTAATTAGTTAGAAGCTATTGCAAATCTTAGTTATATTTGTGTAAAAATAAATTCTAGATAAAATTACCATTAGAAGGTAAAAATTAAAATAGAAATTTGCACATATCAGTGCGGTTGCTTAAAACTGTATAGGTAAAGTGCCTGTTTAGCTTCTTTTGTAAGGACATTCCATAGTTTAGTACAGCGGTATGAAAAACGCATTTTTTCCACTTTGAGAAGAGTTTATTGGTACCCTTTGGTCTGCTGCCGTGTTTCTCAAGTTCAGTGAGGTACACTTAGAGTTTCTGCGAAAAGGCTAGCCATTCATTTTTATTCATGTACTTAGAGTGAGATGGGCGAGTGGCCAAGTGGTTAGAACGCTTGACTGCTGTGCGAAACATCGATGGTTCGAGCCGAACCCTCGGATCATAGTTGGGATGCTCGCTCACTGTCCACCCAGCAGCAAATGGGTACCTGGTGGCAACACTGGGGAAGTTAAAGGCGGCGAGGAAAGGAACTGGCCACCCTACCTCACTATGCCGGTGGCTCAGGAGAAGTGTCCCTCTAACGGGCACTACCCCAACGTACAGAATCGTACATGCGACTCACCTTTACCTTTACTTAGAGTGAAATATCAGTACTAGTGTAATATATCATAAAGTGAAGCCTATCTGCAAGTTGCTATTTGTAATAATGTGTTAAACTATGTTGCTTACCTATGCATGACTTAAACATCCCATTGCCTAGTGAAGCATATATAGTCCTACTGCCCGTACAACTCTTTGAGTATGAGTGACTTTATTTTTGCGCTATTATGCTTACTGGTAGGATTTGAAGCGCATTGGTATCGAAAATCGGGGACATCGGAATAGGATCATGCAACTTATTGAGAGTTTACCCCCTGAAGATATAGAGGAAGAAGTTCCGGTAAGTAATTTGAATCTGCCTTTTTCTGTTGTATCGTCCGAGATTTCACGAAAATGTTAGGACTTTCCCATATTTTAGTTAGCATTTCCTAGCAAGAGTCCTGTGCAGTCCATTGGGTAAAATTTTTGAATTCGTGTCAGTCTGTTCTTGTGCTTGGTATTATCTCGGTTATAAGGTATCGAAAATGTTAACTATTCTCCGAATCAAAGGCTTTTTTCTTGGGTAGCAACATAGATCTTTGATATCTATACATGCAAAGAGAGATTAGAAAGCAAATTAGATGAGGGATCAGCTTATAGTTTCCTGAGATCTTGCAGGAGCAAAATTCTTGAGCGAAGAAAGTGTTTAGCATACTTTTGAAATTTAACCATGCATATGTTGCATGCTTGTTTGTTGGAAGATCTCTAGAACTCAGCCTTTTCAATCCAGTGTCTAGTAGATCCTGCTTATGGAAAGAATTCAAGACTTATAAGATTTTGCATGGTATACCTTGAAGTTCATTGTAGTAAATAAGAAATCAAAGATATCACAACTTTCCTAGAACTATATATTCTAATGTCCATGCAATCGTTTTTCATTCTCGAGACTCTTGAGGGTGATGATCGTTTGTGTGTGCAATCAAATATATATTGTTAAGAAATTTGTGACATCTTGCCATTCTTATCTACCGCAATCAAACGCCTGGTTATCCTCTTTGTGACTGAGGTACTTATGGCAATAGCCATTTGTCAATTGGATGGTTTATTTCAATTGGAAGATTACGTCACTGTTACAGTTTTTGTGCGGGCTAGCACATTAATTCTTACGATCTTTTGTTGAAAACATCCTTGAAAGATCAGAGATTGATAATCTAGCTCAACATCTAAGCCAGTATCTGACTTTCCGTTACTTTGCATTTTTTTATATAGTTTATATAATCCCATTTTATAGATTTTGTAAAATTAGCCTACTTTGTGACTTTGTATTTTCGACAGGGCACTTTGTATATCTATATTTCTTGCACATCTGCTGATGGTAGTTGTGTTGAAACAAATGGAATTGAATTGAGAAGAAACGATGTTCAATTTTGACATTTATAGATAGAAGCACTTGACGTTGAGCATTGTTCTGCAGTATGAGTTACTCCCTATACATTGAGAATAATGTATCGTAGTATATTTAGACATAACTGCATACTTTAAAGGTGATAATTTCTGAAATTGAAATATCTGTTGCAGGAAGATGTTGAAGAATGGCTGTACAAATTAGGCCTTGAGGACTATTGGGGAAAGTTTAAGGAAAGTTCGTACACAAGTTCACGAGATCTTGCGGACTTGAAGTTTATGGACGTAGAAACTCTTAAGAAAACGTTTGGAATTTTCAAAGAAGGTCATTTAATGAAGATGATGAATGCTATCGAGAAACTACAATATCCAACGCAAGGTAGGGACTTTTTTATATACATATGCTCTGTCATCTCACAAGTTGTTGCCAGTATCTGTCTTTTATTAAGTTATTTTTATTGATATAGATAAACAAGCTCGGTTAGTAACAACAACAACCTTGCTTAAGATAGGGTTGCTCCTTCAGCTGGCAATAGTTGTTTCATTTTCATTTGGTAAGATGTTGGAGACTTTTATTTGAAGTTGAACCATGGATCTTCATCTCATTTAAAGAAAGTAACTGGAGTTGCTGTAAAAGAAATAAGAACTTTTGCAATGTTTGGATAAAAATTATTTGCAGGTATAAAAAGGGGGACAACTCTTCTTTGGTTCTTCCATGTAGCTGTAGTTACATAGTTCATGGTTCATAGTAACAGAGTTCATAGTAACATAGTCCAAAGCTCGCTCATCGTTTATTCCTTTTTCCCTGCCTAGCTTCTTCTGACTCAATTACATGTGTACAAGATGAAAATTTAAGCCAGGTATACCTGGCTAGCCTCTTTTGAAATGATTATCTGAAGGCAGCTTAAGAATTGTAACCGGGTTACGGGGCTATCCTGGTGGGCAGGAGAGGGCAAACAGGGGTGGCCCATCTGCTACGTAGTCCATTGGTTGATGAATACATGGAGTGCTATTGATATAGGGCTTGTTAGAGTATCCAAGCCAACATAGTTAACCAGGTGAGCCTGCTCCTGCCCGAAGAAAAACCCAGTCAATTTTGTGGTAAGTGAATGTACCTGTATTTGTTACAACTTCTACGGGCAGCAAATAGTGATTACATTACATCTGTTACAAATGTAGCTCAGAAGAAGATACGAGAAGCAAGAAAATGCATCGAGAAAGTTCCTTGCAAGAAACTTGAAACTGGTAACAATGATGATGGAAGAGAGCATAGATTTTGGTCTGATCTAAGGAACTTGTGTCTTTTGCCTGAGCAAGCCGTATTTGGACAGAGTAAAGAGCTGAAAGAAAAGCTTGAAGATCTCCGAGATTCATCTCTTGCTGTACTTATAGTCGTCAATGTACTTTGGTTGACATTTATGCTGACGGTAATGAATCAAGGGGAAAAACTCGAAGTGATGGGATCAGATTTTGCAAGTGTTGCCTTCCTTATGATATACTTTGTGGTAAGTACAATAAACTTTTACCATGGTAATTGTGATTAAATCTCGAGAGCGCTTCAAGGTCATTCTAAACTATGGGACTAAATTCTGACAGGCGATTGACAATCTGAAGCCTTTTTTGACAATTCAAATTTATATAGCACATTAGCTAAACGAAATTATAAATTTCATTAAAATAAATAACGTACAACCGGCTGTCAGGGCTACTATACATGTGTATATATACTTAGATCGTTGCTTGCCAACTGGGACAAGATTTAGGGTTTCGGACATGCACCATCTCAGATTTGGATGAAGTTCCGTCACAAGGTATCTCTCTGTGAAAAAAGAAATGCCTGAAAATTTTCGCTCAATATTTTGTATAGATGCTGAGGTATGGCTCCTTCAACTTGATTCGTGCCCAACAAAATTGGCGAATCATTAAAGGTCATGCAAATTTTATGCGACATTTGGAAGCTTATAGATCTGGAACTTCTTTAGATAGGACATTGAAGATCCATTTCCTACAAATCCTATAAGAATGCTATGCAAGTTTGTAAAATAAATTTTTTGTGACAACAAATGGTCCAGAGTGGTAGCTTGAAATAAGAACAGAATTGATTACGACACCCGAAAGTTGCATTTTGAGAGCCCACCGATCAAGAACAAACCTCTCAGAGCTATATAACTTACTTGATACTGCAAGGGTATATGGTAGGCTACTAGAAGACATGAAAATATTAGACAATGAATTTTTGATTTGGTTGCGATTAGTTTCCAAATATGGCTACTTAGTAAATTAGCCCAAAAAGTCGCTTACCGTTGGACACATGGTAGTCTATAACAGACTCTAACTTTTAAGTTGAAATTTTATCAAGAATCAGCCTAGGTATAGGCTGTATATTTCAGGGAAAATATTGTGGATTCTCACTAGTGACATACTAAGAATGACCAATTTCACAATTGGAATTCTCACATGATGTCATATTTGTACCATACTTGCCACAAGGCTGTGTGTATGTATGTATGTATGTATGTATGTATGTATGTATGTATGTATGTATGTATGTATGTATGTGTGTGTGTGTGTGTGTGTGTGTGTGTGTGTGTGTGTGTGTGTGTGTGTGTGTGTGTGTGTGTGTGTGTGTGTGTGTGTGTGTGTGTGTGTGTGTGTGTGTGTGTGTGTGTGTGTGTGTGTGTGTGTGTGTGTGTGTGTGTATGTATGTATGTATGTATGTATGTATGTATTGTTATATATTTTGTTCTTTTCAGGTCCTACTCGCTCAGGTAGTTGCAATGATTTTGCATCGTATTGAGACATGTGTCCATCTGATGGCCAGGACCCCGTTCAAACCTGGTAAGTTCGTACGAAATTGGTCATTTCAAGATGAAGATCTCCCTGAGGAACCAGACCAGGAGACTTTGAACTCAATACGGAAGAAAATGCAGAGGAGACGAGCTTCCCGAAAATATTCCCATGTGTCCGTTTCACAAGAGAGTTTGGCGGAGGCTACAACTGAGAGTCAAGTTGCTTAGACGGAAAGTTAAATGTTTTCAATTCAGTTTATGATGATTTTTAGTAGAACATAACCATGAAGTTGGCCACAGGTTTGTAGAAGAGGGGCATTCGGGGGCTGAGCCCCCTTCTGCTTTTCGAAGATGGACTGAGCCCACTTCTATCTTTTCTGTGAGATATTAACGTATGGTTCAGGATACAAGAATATGGCCCTTGTAGAATCAGACTACAGCTGATCTTACCATTATTGCTAATGTACTTTGTTGCTCCACCAGTTTGCCTTATAATAATGATGCTTCTTACAGTTCTGGAAAACTGTAAAGAGTGTAGTCCCCTCGACGTTCTGTTTTGTCACGCCCTTTGCGCTAGCAAGATCCCCCTTGTACAAAATGTAGCTGTACGCCACTGATTGGCCAACATGCTTTTTAGAGATACAGCCATGTGAATCTATTGCTGTGAGTAGTATTTTTATATTGCATTTCCGAGTATAGAGGGGTCTGCCAACTTTCTCGTGCTCGTCACTTTGAGTATTGCTTAATGGTGGTTTCACTGAAGCTCAATAGATTATAGATACTAAATGGCGGAAGGATGATTAAGATGAAGAAAATTGCGTTACTATCACTGACTGTCGATTTGCTTAGGAAACAGATCTAGGCCAACTTTTTTAAAGGATTGTAGCCAATTTTTCTATGAAATGCAGACTGGTTTTTGAGATGAGAAAAATGTTGAATGAAGCAATGCGCTTAGCGAACCAGAGAAGATACACTTAATACGACTTAATATTACCACACAGTTTATGAATTTTGGAGATATCGTACATCTCCGATACGTTTGCCAGTATTTAAAAATTTTGTTGTCGTATCAAGTAAGTATCTCTTTCACTGATATATGAATAACTAAACTAGAGGCACCCTAAGTTCTCAAGCGAAGGTTTTTGGCCAGTCCTACAAATCTGCTTCCCAGGAAGCCTAAATCTTAATTTTTCTGTTACTGCGTTGCCACGTATAACCAAGAGTATATAGGCACCTTCCTTCCTCCATTTCATCCGCTTTATACGTTTTGTAATTCGTTGTTTGTTTTATATCATTAATGCTACCATGTGGCCATGTTGCTCTTTTAATGTAATTTAAGCGTTTTAATTGTAGGTAGTAGAATATTATTGAAATTGGAAGATGGATATTCCCATTGCTTATTTTAGCAAATGTATCTAGCGTCTGTAGATCCATTCTAGTCCAGCTTCTTGTGCTAGATTTGTAGCTTTTAATCTGCGGGCTCCTGTCAATTTTAACTTACAGTAGAGAATCTAATGGCACTTTAAAATAAGAATTTCGTTGAACTATGTCGAAATTCGTTTGTGCACCTTTTCCTATTTTATAACAAAATTGTCGAATTTTTGCTGATTTAATGAATGCTTTTTCTGACTTGATGTTTTGGGAATTTATTTCTATGGTTTATAGCTTTTTTAAACGCTCTTTCAATCTCAGCTTTATCGTATTATGCTATTTCTATAACTAACAAACACACCACTTCAATTGTTGTATTATGTTTTTTAGAAAACACATATTTTGCTTGGATTTTTAATGACATACTATTCCTGAATTTTCTTCTCCGTGTTGAAATCTGTTGTTTAGAACTGTAGTCCTTCATTTATGTTCTGCCTAACTAGGCCATTTTGTAAAGTATTTCTATGGCTTTGTCCTCATAACAGTCAATAGATGAATTTCTTGGTTCCAATTCAGCAACACTAAAGGAAGCTGTTGAATTCACTTTCCCTGGAGAATTAAGTCTCGCTGATGCCACTGGCCAATGCTATTTTGCAATAAAACCAAGATTCACACATCGCTGAGTTTTCCTAGCTTTGAAATTATGCTTCACTACAAGTGGACTAATGTCGGGGTCTAATTTCCTGGTTGCAACCATGAGTGATGCAAAATCGAACGTAGTCATGACTCGTGACCGTGAAATACGAACCTTAGTCGCCGTTAGCACTCAGCTTTATAAAACCATTTGAGGAAAGGTTGCTCCGAGAGAACTGTACATAAGACTACTATCCTGGTATAGCTACCAAGAGAGGAATGAGAACCGTTTCTCTGGCCCAGTTTCCGTCACCAGAAAATCCTAATCTTATGGAAGGAACAGACGACAGGTAAATTCGCGTCTATTTCGTCTTTTGTAGGAAATCACATTTCTTTTATTAGGCATTGCAAAGTTGATTTCTATTAAAGATTAAAGGGTATGTTTAGGCAGTGCTGGAAACTTGGGGCTGCGGTTGGTGGTGGCGCTACTCGTAATGTTCAAAATCCAGGGGCAATTTCATCGTACTACAGTTACAGTACGTGCAAGGAGGTAAATATCACAAGGTATATAGCAATTACATCACAGATGGTGTTTTCGAGAGGTTTTAGGGGTAGGTCGCTAAAATATTATAGTGTAAGTTCTAGTGTATAATCCATTAACTAAGTACCCCGAAAGTTCTCCAAGTGACGTCTGTTTCCACGCCAAATGCAGAAAAAAGCTTAGTGTACAACGAGGATCCTCGGGCCTAAGTACGTGGAATACACTTTGGTTGAAGTTTCGCTTCCAAGCCCCGTGCTCTGGTCTCTATCCCCCCCCCCCCCCGTGATAAACAGCTAAGTTTTGAACTGAGCTGCGATAGTGCAGCAAGGTGGTGTTGCGTGCGGTTTGTTTGGAAAGCGCGTGCTACGAATCTACCGAAGTAAAATTAATTTGTCTAGAGAGTTATTCGAATTTTCGTCTGGAGTTAGGCCACCATTTCTTGGCAGCCTCAGTTCGATTATGCTACCAACGAGACTCTTCACATACCAGAAAATAAATACACGATTTTTTCATAAGAAAAAAGTTTATAAGAAAATGAGGCTCAAATGGCCAAAATCTTAAGAAAATCACAAGGCTCTAGTTCAAGAAAATCCTATGAAAATCACAGTTCATCTTCTTTACATGCCAGAAATTGCTATTGGCTCAATTTTTGCAAACTCTCGTACAAAGATCGAGACTTATGGTGGCCCAATAAATACAGAGTAGCCTGTTTCAGCCAGTTTATTCCTGCAAAAGTTAAGAAAATCTCAGCCTCAAATTCATGAAAAGTTGAAAATTGAGCCTCAGGAAAGAAGTGCTTTTCTTATAAAAAAGACATGTTTAAAGGATGGATCCTCAAAATTTTCTCTCTAACTTTAGGCTTGAGACTGTCCTTGCAATATGCAGTGCTTCTCCCCCTTCCCATGGGAAGTTCTAACAAGAAATGTGAATTTGAACCTATCAGCTATATATATATTTATATATATAAGGGCAAATTTCATACAGTCCAAATTGATTTAATCAACAAGCGGAAGCAAATTACTAAATTAATTAAGATAGGCAACGTACTACCGCAAAACCGCATAATGGGGGGCTCAATGGTCTGGGAGAATGGCGGGAATCTCAAAATCAGTTCCTTATGATGGTAGGCTCTAAATGGAAGAATCGTAGAGATTATTTTTAAGCACTTGGAATAGGGTTCGATGTCATCTCTCGTCAATACGACTTAAATCCCACCTTCCATTTCTACAACATAAAATATACTCACCCATGGCTATCATGCAAATAGGATCTCTCATCTCTACCACTTGAAACACATATTGTATCTTCATACCCTAAGTTCTCGAAATGGCTCACTTTGAAAAAGCCCCTTCTCGAATAAGCCCCATCCTAGAACTTCAGATTGTTAATAAGCCTCCCTCGAATAAGCCCCCACTCCAGATGATGATGAAGACTTTGGTAAAAACTAATGATTAAATTTTGACTATTCTTCTACTATTGTGGAGAATAGGAGCTTTGATAATGAGATTTTTATACGACATGTATGATATAAATGTTTAAACCCCTGGAATAGGTCCTCTCCTCGAATAAGCCCCCAGCCATAATGCATCAAATATGAATAAGCCCCCATGGGGGTTAATTCGAGGATTTACGGTATGTAAATAATATCCCATATTTTTTCCAACTGAATTTCATCTGTCATCTCCACTTCCTAAATACACATCTCTAGTCTGTTTCAGTTAAAGTGGTTAATTAAAGACATTTAAGTACCATATTCCCAGTTCGTCAGTCTCAGTTACACATCTCTCCTCTTCGACCTGAATGACATGTCTAATCTCTACTGAAGAACTGAGAATACGGAGTAATTAGAATGTCCTAAAATTCATGATAATATGCAATTTAACAGTTCTGTCAAAACAGTTTTCCTAATGTTATTCAAAAATAGTGTATATATTAAAAATGGAAAAACACGCATTTTAGCAAATTTTGTCATGTTCATGTAATCAGTGTTTGTGATATAAAATTCTACTCTGTAAAGAGCTCTTTGTAAAAGTTCTCAGAAAATTAAATTCAACGTACACCTTTACAAACGCTGAAAATTGTTATCAATGAATTAATCAATTAATTTTCTACATCTCTTTACGGTTTTGTAATAAAAATTTGGGAGCAAAGGTAGCAACATACAAATACCATGTAGATATTACAAGGCAGATCTCTTATCTTACCTGTAAAAAGATAGGGGATTGCGCGAATTTTTATAATAAACTAGCAAGGCTTTTCAAACAACAAACATCCTATAAGATAATTAAGCTAAATAAACTGTCTTTAAACCGCAGAGGATAGTGCAACCTACTTGAGGAATAAGTCGATATGCTCCGATAGGAAAGAAAAATGAATTCATCTCTAATCAAACTTTTTGATGCTTTATGAAACCGCAGTAGGTAAAGCTAGAAAGATTACTCTCCTGCATATATTATGTGCAATATAAAAAAAATCTTAGTGCTTGTTTGGCCATACTTGGAACATCTGAAATAGTTTTCGTGGCTACCTTTGAAATACAGCATGGAATACTACATCGTAGGAAGCCAGAAGTCCATATTTCAATCGTGTACTTCTAGTCGCTGTCCTTGGTCCAATTTCTTCAAACACTGTATTCAAATTACTCACTCTGATTCAAAAAGAGGTATAATTTGCACAAGTACTCTAATAATGAAATTCTTATGTAATTTTGAAAGACAAACATTCATTTTTTATGTCAGAAGAATTTAAACAGTTACACCTATTGTTAGCTGAGCCATTTCTGAGGTGCGGATTTGGTGCAACATCTATTAGGACCTAAAATAAGTGTAGATCTGACCAGGCTCACTTTGCGGATTTGTAACGTTGTAAATAGAAACGGTAGATATGTAATTGGGGAAAATGTGAACAAGAAATAGGGGCTATATAGGATGTGTGCAAATCATATGATATAGATATATATGTATACATCTACATCATATGATATAAACATATATTTATATATATGTACATATATATATATATATTTCAATAGCCTTTCCACTAAAAGTTTTTAAAAATTTATATAGACTCTCATAATAAAAACAACTGTTTAACGTTTCGCGTATAGCTTCATCAGAAAAATCTTCAAAAACTTAGTCTTCAAAAATTTATATCACCACAAAGATTTTTCTGATGAAGCTATAAGCGAAACGTTAAACAGTTGTTTTTATTATGAGAGTCTATATATATATATATATATATATATATATATATATATATATATATATATATATATATATATATATATATATATATATATATATATATATATATATATATATATATATATATATATATATTACATAGATTTATGCCTCGAGGACAGGTAATTAAAACGAGCACAAATTAATACATGTACTCATTATAATATATATATATATATATATATATATATATATATATATATATATATATATATATATATATATATATATATATATATATATATATATATATATATATATATACAGTATATATATATATATATATATATATATATATATATATATATATATATATATATATATATATATATATATATCAAAGTTTTGTAACTTTTGGAAAAACTAGGTGTGCTCTTTTGCATTTTATGTCGCTTTCCTCTTTCTAATTTCTACCGCACCTATCACGTAAATTAATAAAAAAGAACACACCCGTTTTAAAAGCAAAACTGTGGATCGCTGAAACTTTCGTATTTTAGGATCTTATACTTATAGTTTTCAGCAGTGCATCAAGCACGCCCATTAAGAAAATTGTATTTGAACAAATGCTTACCAACCAATATGTAAATGATTGCACCTAATGAAAGCAAGTTAGTTTTAATGAGTATAGTTTCCCTGGATTGTAAAGTCACTCATTCACAATGTGACATTGTAACAGATATATTGTCTGCCTCGGTACATATAGATTTTTACAGTTGTTTATCGCCATCAATTCGGATAGTATCGG
This sequence comes from Mastigias papua, assembly GCA_964019165.1. Taxonomy (NCBI): domain Eukaryota; kingdom Metazoa; phylum Cnidaria; class Scyphozoa; order Rhizostomeae; family Mastigiidae; genus Mastigias; species Mastigias papua. The sequence continues at coordinate 5,990,432 of OZ025273.1, read as the reverse complement.
AATTGCTGAAGACAACACTGGCATGAGATGCCTCCATTGTGGAAGGACTAGCTATAGTATTGGACTCTTGCTGTTTTTCTTTTGAAAAGCAAGGGCACATGGCTCTCACTTTGCCAAGGATGCTCAGGTATTCGTGTGTAAATGTCCTATTTCGCGTTCCAAGAACGATTGGGTTGCAGCAAGAGTTGGCAAACCCTAGCAGATATGCTATATTTGCCAGAGTTGGATTGGATAGTACAGGCAAATAGGCGCCAAACAGGGACATGATCAGAAATGGGCTCCAACAGATGACGAAGACGATCAACACAATAATCATCGTCACTGCGACCTGCCTTTGCATCGCCTTTCTATCCATTGATGCATTGCTCGACATTTGACTGATTCTTCGCGCGTGCTTTGACACTATCTTCATGATGCGGTAGTACGAAATAGACATGATGACCAATGGCAATAGGAAACCACTTATCATGTACACTGATGCTGTCGCCTTTTCTCCGCTTGATTCGGGTATTTTTACGGAGCACTGACCTCGACCTCGTTTCAGATCGTAGGCTGTAATTCCTACAAGTGGTAGGATCGAAAGGGCAGTAGAGTGAAGCCAAACGTAGATCAGCATTGCAATTGCCGCGCGGCGTAATCTCGCTTGGGACCATTTCGAGACAACAGTTAGGTATTGGTGTATGCTTATCATTGTGAGAGTGAGAATCGATGCCAACATCAGTTGAGAATTTAAAAATCCATTAAATTGGCACGCCGAGTAGTTGAAATCCCAATAACCTGGAATTAAAAGTAGTAGACTAGGTTCATTGAGCTTAGATTTGCTGCTGAAAGTGGCTCTATAATGCTGAAAGTGGCTCTATAATGAAATCTGCCCAATATCCTAATATATCTTAAATACAAAGTGCTGTGACAACACCGGTTTTGTCTTGCAAGTGTAGATGAAGTGCATCACATGCATTTGCTACAAAGCTCTCTCTCTCTCTTGTCATTTTTTCTCTCATTCTCTCTCTTTTAGATAAAGTAACAAAATACTATGTATACAGTATTTTTAACACAATAGGTGCATCAGATATACTCGGCGACCTATCGTAAATCAGCAAGTTTATAGTTCTCCCAGAACAACCTAAACATGTATGTTAATAGTATCACGTAAACTAGGAGTGGGTAAATGTTTTTTCAATGGGACCATATGAGAATCCGAGAAAAATACAGAGGGCCCAGTCAAAAGTCTTAGCCTAACTCTGCATATTAGTAATTGCACTAGTTACTTACGTGAATAAAACTAGCCTCAAAATAAAGCAGCTTTAGCCAATACATGAGATAAGATTACGAAATCCGTTTAGCTTGCGATCTCTACTTGACCTGGTCACATGTGGCCCGTGGGCCGTAAAATGCCCAGGTCAGGTGTAAACTATAGTACTGCTATGAGTACAGAAACAATTTACGAGATTTTCACCGACTGCTCTGTTACGTACGAGTAGCATATATTCTTGATATCGAAAACTCATTGACATTTCCATTGACTTACAGTTCAACAAGTGGGAATAATTATTTTTCTAAACGTCATTTACGCAAATCATGCATTTCCATACAATATCAAATCTGAATATTAAAAGTAGTTCGAATTAACAAGCCTATTTATCAACGATTGGTATTAGTATGATAGCATTTCTATATCGCAATCCCAAATGAGCTAATCTATCTTTCACTGCTTTGTGATATGTAATGTGCCAAATATCTAAGATATTTCTGAGGTATTGAAGCAAGTTTAAAATAGAATTTTATGAGCATTGCAGTATCTAAAGATTTTTCCCAGCATTTCTATAGAGGTTGTTTTTGGGTGACTTGATCAGTAGCCGTTAAATCACGCGGCACATAAGACTCACTTGAGTAGCACATTACACGAGTCTATATTTTTGTAAAGTAGCAAAAAAGGCAAATAGTAGCTACATATGATCAATCATCTTTTCATACCCTAGGCTTGCAGAAATATTCTCAAGTGACTTGATGTTGTACCATTAATTTTGCTTTTCCAAGACCCACAATCCGAAATTCTAAGACAACTATTAGTGACTTAGGCCACTCATGATACACACTTTTTCTATAAGAGTATCTAATTTTCGCTGAGATTTAATATTCATAAAACTTTTGACTTTGATCCTAAGATTATTTTTAAATTATTCTAAGATTTCAGCGATTTTTAGCCATAATCTTCCTATAGACAATACTCTTGAAAAAGTTTCTATGGCGTTTAGTAGCTTCTAATGAATTGTCAACTTCCCATCTCCAACTATCAACATAAAGTGCTATAATTCCGATGGAGGTTGCATATGCTTATAGTACCCATGAAACTAGAAATGAAATAAATGTTTACCTTTGATATACGTCCTGATGGGGAAATAAATCACAAGAACCAGGACACCTAGATCTGCGAATGCCATATTCAGTATAAACCAATTATTGAAAACATTTCTCATCTCTCTGTTTCGATATATAGTCCAGCAAATCAAACCGTTTCCAATAAGGCCTACAATCAAAACAATTATAAGTAGAATAGACAGTGGTATCCTCATGGCCAGAGGATACTCATCCACCGATCCCGTCATGACCAAGTCCTTCTTGTTTCTGCTCTCCTACTTGGTCGTGATTTTTCTGTTACTACTCTTTGATTTCCAACTTAATTTGAATACCACTCTATTGCTCCTCAATGAATGGGATAACCACTACTATTTAGAAATCTATTTGGTTGACTTTAAAAGTTAATTGTAGAGATTTTTTATGAGTTCCTCTCCATTCCAAGCAAGTTTAAGACGCTCACCGCGACCTTTCATTTCCGTGTTATCATGAAAAATTGAAAACAAGCATGCTGGAGAATAGCTAATGTCATCTCCGTCTCTACTATGTAATCTATTCGGCGTATCTTTTCAAACAGTACTTGTCAAACATGCAACCTCTGGGTCTCAAAAGATTAGTGCCATGAAAATTCTCCTAGCGCTTACAAAATGACATGTTTGATAAAATGACGGTCATGTGCTTGCGGCATAAGCTTTTACTGGTTTTTATTAAAATGAAAACTTAAACAGAACATGCAATGACGCGTTGAAATAATGAACTAATAAATAAAGAAAGAAAATTAGATCAGAATAGACATCTAATGTCAATAAAACTGCTAAAACTCTCAGCACGCAAACATTCTGTTCTGGAGAACAAACAGATTGGCAAATACCAGTAGCAAACGCAAAAATGGCACCACGATGAAAGGTATGTCCGATAATGGAAGGGAGAGCCTCGTGAGCTACACAGGTACTGCAGTATACTGTCACCTCATAATGGGCATTATGGAAAAGTTAGTAATCACAGTGCTGAATTGAATTCATACAGAATATAGTGCCTAATTTTGCATTCTCCTATATGTCTATGCATCGACTGTGCTGAAGTATAAAATCACGGTTATAAATCATTTTCACCAAAACCCCCGGCGAAAAGCTCTTAGTTCTTGGATATTGGAGGCACCACACCACAGTACCGTGTATACTGCCGAGATTGAGAAACGTAATAATGACCAAAACACGGGCCTTTCGAAACACGCAGAGATTTGATCCAGAGCGTATGTGAATCACAACGTATACGCGACTATAACGAGGAAATGTGACCTCTTTATGTAAGGTTCTTTTTAACGCTTGTTCTCCTTGAAAAGGCTTGATAAGCACTGTCGTATGAATCCTTGTGAAATATAAGGTAATGGAAGTTGTGTAAAGGCAACAGGATTTGGAAGAAATGAAAAGTGAAATGGAAGTATGGCACTAAATGGCAAAATGGAAAAATGAACGAGTCGATGCAACGTGGTAATGACATTTTATCAAAGCAATTCACTCTGCAAACTTCCAAATGGATTAGTATTCTATTCAAGGGTGCATTCAAATCTTTCCCTATAGCGCAGTGTATTGCTAAAGCAAAGATAAGACAGGCACATGCACAGCAGAAATACGTAAAGGTAACAAGACTACTACTCTGTCGATCCCATTGTAACTAACAGCACCATAGCACATAATGTTTGATGTGGATATTAGATGATATGCACTGTAAGTAAATGCTGGTTAGCCATCTGTCAACATCGTAAGACGAGTATTTACACGTTCTAATTCCATACAAATCCATTGACAAAAACAAAGCACAGAGTACTAGTGGCTTCTCTTGGGAAAATTACATCTTTATTGCTTTAGTCTTTTAATTTAAAATCTTACACCACGCAACCAGTTCTTAGCACTAAAAAAATATAAAATAAAAAGGTAACTACAGGGAATATATTCCTGAGGTTTCCTGTAAACATCTTAAAATATGAAGAGCTACGAATTATGGCTTTTAAGGCAACAGCCAACACGAAGTACAGTGTTGCTCAGTTCAAAAGCCGAGGAAATACTTTCTCGCTTAAGATACAACGAATCTACTACTTGAGAACTAGAGCTATGGAATCTGGCATCCTTTCCGTCACATTGTGTTTCATCTAAATTACTCAAAATTGCATTGTCAAACATTGCAGATTCAAAATCAAGATTTCTATCATAATTAAAGCTTCCACAACAGCACGAGAATCCTGTTAAATCCTTTGAAGTGAGCTCCGTTTTCTGAGGAAATAGCCAAAAATGGTGGTGTGTTGTATCTATGTAACAGTCTCCGTTCTGTTTTTGCAAAGATCTTGCAATTCGCAAAAATGAATTCGCAATGCTGTTCAATCCAATCAACCAATACGCTGAAACAAAAAAGTACCACTTAAGCAATGTTGCACCTTAAATTGTACTCTGCTTTATATATTGTCTACAAATTTTAAGAGCCACGTAAAAACACAGACAAGTAGAAAGCTTTCTTTTTGGATTCATTCAAATAAGCACCCAAAACAGTGCAAAACAACATAGATTCCAAACATTTTTGATTGGTTGAGAGTTTTTATCACATTTAACCTCTTGACATAGAGTTGACAATAGGACGTCGCGATTCCGACAAAAAATATATCTGGAAGCTAAACCCAGGATTACTCTAGCCGCTGTAAACTGTCCAAGACTAGAAAAAATAGACTTAAGAAAGGCAGTATAACTGAAATGCACGCTATTTTCCGCCAACTTCTTCAGCAGATTACCCCGACATGCAATTTACATGAACCTATCGAAATATAGATATATTTCTTTTCCTTTCGTTCAATTTTAATTTGTCTAATTACACTTTTATGCAGATCCTTAGCTGATAGCAGAAATGCGCATTGTTCTGATGAAGATAACCCGTAAAATGTGTGAAAATTATTATTACTACTATTAGCGTTTCATACTCTGAAGAGTGTTCGCCGAAAAAATTGAGTACATTTCGGTTATACTGGCTTTTTCCAAACTAAACATTCTATTCTGAACTGTAAAGAAAGCATATATTTTAGTACCTAAAAGGAGATCAAGGATTTGCACTTGTCATAGAAAAGCAACAAGATACATGATAATACCTTCAGATAACTCCTTGAGTCCTTTATACTTTAATTTCTCTTCAGTGCTTAATTCTTTCTTTGTTAAGCGGCATACAAATGCTGCTACCTGCGCCTCAAAACAGCCGCCTCCAAATACAACTTTTGGCTCCTTCATGATGTGGTAAAGAGACTTTTCAGCAGATAATACTGCCGATTTTAGTTCATCAAGGCTGTTCTCATCACTGCTGCAGAGTATTATGGTATGAAACTGGCTTTGAGTATCAGGATGCAAGACAAGAAACCTGAAGGGTCAGAGAAAACCAAAATGAGTTTGGAGTTTGAGAGGTGGAATGAACAAGGGATCAAGGGATTCAAGTAGAAGAAGTAAAGGTAGAGGTTCACACAATATTTATTAACGAATCACATACTGACGAGCTACTATACAACTATACGAAGAAAATACCTGAAGGAGCAAAGTATCACGAATCTGGCCTTTAAAGCAGTAATTTTTTTGTCTCTGCAACCTAGCATCTGAAAGATTACTTCACAAAAAAGTGCAAGATAAAAACACAGTTCATCAAACTAGTTCTGTATGTATTTCCCCTCGCATATCTGATTGGAATGTGGGGCATCGAGAATCTGACCATATACCTGCAATGTGATGGTGTTCCTTCAAAAGCATCAAGTCTCTAATACTATAATAGCTCTTTACCTTTTATTTGAAAAAGTGTAAATAGCGACCTTGCAGATTGCCCCAATATTTGAATCTGTGATTTTGTCGAAAATGCTTTCCACTGGTTGCACTTTTGTTGCAGAGGAAATATATTTCATTGACTGATAGCCAAGTCTCTCGATGACCAAAACATTCTATAATGAAATAAACCTGTTGCTAAATATGTGCATGAAAAAGCTCTCTATTCTCGGTTCCTACTTTATGTGATTGGACAAATGTAAACTATGGCCCATAAATAGCAAAAGCAATTGCAATTTACAAGCTAAACAATTGTCATCAATATGATTACGTAGACAAAAATAAAACTGAAACTGGAAAAACCAGTGCAAAGCGTAAAAAACTACAAAACTTATAGTGATCCAAAATTCTGCATACAGCCATGTGACAAGAGCTGAAAACGTAAAAGTATAGAATGATAGTTTAGCTTGGCTGGTGTTTGCTACGGTGGTTCACATACGTTGTCCCACAAGTATCACGGCAAAACTCTCTTTCTCACGGCAAAACTTTCTTTCTCATGGCAAAACTCTCTTTCTCATGGCAAAACTCTCTTTCTCACGGTAAAACTTTCTTTATCACGGCAAAACTTTGTTTTACACGGCAGAACTTTCTTTTTCACGGCAAAACTGTCTTTTTCACGGCAAAACTTTCTTTCTCACGGCAAAGCTTTCTTTCTCACGGCAAAACTCTTTCTCACGGCAAAACTTTCTTCCTCATGGGCCACCGTAGTTTGCTGTTTCAAAGAACGAGGGAGTATTGTAGTGATCGGGACTTCCTGTGTCAGTCACTCTTGTGTTCGAATTCCATTAGGTTCCTCAATGCACCATGAATACAGCGTATTCGAAAATATTAACCAACCGCATGATTGCCCGGGTGGGAGACAACGCAAGTTAGAGAGCATTGCTACTTTCAAATAACAATTGGTGGGTAAATAATAATCAACGATTGTGATGGCGTGTTTATGGATATTACTTGCATACCTACTTACTCACACGTACCTATGGAATTTAACTGATCACTCCTATTTGAACAGGAATTTCCCCCCCCCCCTCCCTTCCAACAAAGCAGGCATAAAGCCAGGAAATTTGACAGATCAAGGCAGTCAAAACTACCACCATCCATTCGCTTGCACATTGGAACAATTGGAAATTACTTAGTGCATGTAGGTTCAATGGAAGAAGAGTGCATGGTATGCGATAGTACATCTAAAGCCCAGTCAAACCTTCTCTTCAAGAAATTTCCTCACTGAAGGGTGAATAACCTTTTGACAACAAACGATATTCACGCCAGCTGACACAAATGACTCAACCAGTTCCCAGATGATGCCAAATGTGACGTCGTCAAGAGGTGTAGAGTCGCTATTCTGCAACAATGCACTCTCGTTGATAACTAAACATGCAAAGAGAAATAAAGCTCAGATACCCAAAGCAAGAAAAATGAACTGGTATAAAGAAATGCAAAAGACTGTTATTAGATCAGCTCCCAAAGTGTACTCTGAAAGCACTGTCCTAAAATGCAAGATCTATGACATGACAGATATCATAGATCTTGCATTCTAGGATAGACTATAGATGTACATATACAGTGCACACACACCACACCACACCACACCACACTGCACTGCACTGCACCATACCACACCACATCACACCACACCACACTGCACTACACTGCATCACACTGCACCACACTGCACCATACCACACCACACCATACCACACCAAACCACACCACACAGAGGGCAGTTTTTAACATACAAAGTAGTGGGACATTCCCCACCAGCCCCTTTTATTGCCCCACCTGTGGAACATGTTTGCTCCACCACTAAACTGCCCTTATGATTTGTTGGCTTTTTTATTTTTTGCTCTATTTGACATTTACATGGATTAAACATGACTAGTTTTCAAATAACAGGTTTCAGATCTCAATTCATTTTTCCAGGAACTGCTGCTTCTATAGGTGACTCCCGTTTTGATTCACAAAGTTCAAGATATACATACATACATATATATATATATATATATATATATATATATATATATATATATATATATATATATATATATATATATATATATATATATATATATATATATATATATTAATTCGGCTAAGGCTGACATAGGTAAATACTAAGTCATAAGTGGGCTACCACAATTGGAAAATTTATTTTGGCCCCAGTGCGGATTCGAACTCACGATGTTTAGATCAGAAGACTCCTGTGCTAATCAAAAGCTATTTTTTTTGTGCCTGGATGGCGCAATTGATTAGCACAGGAGTCTTCTGATCTAAACATCGTGAGTTCGAATCCGCACTGGGGCCAAAATAAATTTTCCAATTGTGGTAGCCCACTTATGACTTAGTATTTACCTATGTCAGCCTTAGCCGAATTAATATTATTAAGTACGCTTGGCTCTGAAGAAGGCATTATAGCCGAAACATAGAGAAGGCCCTAGATGCGTTGAGGGACTCACGATAGAATGACCTTAAGATTCCACCGCTATTTTTTTTGTGCCTGGATGGCGCAATTGATTAGCACAGGAGTCTTCTGATCTAAACATCGTGAGTTCGAATCCGCACTGGGGCCAAAATAAATTTTCCAATTGTGGTAGCCCACTTATGACTTAGTATATATATATATATATATTCACTATTTATCCTGCTCTTTTAATTTTATGTTATGGTTTCTACTTTTATTCAGTTATGCTTGTCTATTAAATTATTTATGTCGCACCTTTTCTTACGATATCTCTCTCCTCTCAATATCGTCCTTTCTAAGTCATATTGGGTTTCCTTTTCATTTTATGTTACTTCACACCCACTTTGTTCTCGCATGGTTTTCTCTATACCCCGCTGGGACGGTAGGTATCAGCTTCTCCAACACCCTTTTCTCTTATGTTAAATATAATTTCCCTTCCATTCAATTTCAAATGCTATCCATTGTAAGTCCAGTTTCATTGTGTAAAGTGTTCTATTGTCGTAAGTTAATACGTGAAAAGTCTGTTGGTACTACAGAACTTCACTATCGTAAGTTATATATCGTATATATATATATATATATATCGTAAGTTAATTAGATATTGTTCCTTTGTTTTTATCGTTATATATGCGCTGTATGTACCTGGAATGTTATAACTGATGAAGGCTGGTGCCGAAACGTTTGAAAAGTTGGAATTTTTTCTTGAGGGTCTATTTATGTCTTTAAAAATTTCTTTATGATTGGAGCTATTTGAGTGTACACACACACACACACACACATATATATATATATATATATATATATATATATATATATATTTGTACATAAACTGATCACAAGCTGCATCCAGTTAGTACATAAATTGCATAAAAAGAATCAACCAAAAACACACTTGTCTGTAAGTAAATGTTCCAATTAAAATCTTCATCAGTACTAAACCTATAATGACATTAAACCTGTTTAAATTCCTTACATAACAATGGGGGTCAAAATGGATATTACCTAAGGGGGGCCTACCTATTAACATCTCATGATATATTAAAAAGCCAATACAGGGGGAGGGCTAAAGCTGTAAAGTAAGAAACAAAGGAGGATAATAGAGTGTATATAAGGTGACATAAAAAGTGAGAGAAGTGTGAGAAGTGTGAGGAAAAGGAGAATAGGTGTTGAATAGATGTTGAATGGACAAAAGATACAATAATCAATGATATGTGGGGTCCGGACTTCTTAGTAGTTCTTGAGGAGAAATTCCAAGAAGTCTCAAGGGACCCTACCTAATGTCAAAACATGGCCCCTTCTATGAATCTATGAATTTAAAGTAATTGATGAACTACCTTGTTGATCTCCAGCTAATGAAGCACTGACCAAAACTATTGTGGGACATCCTTCATAACATGATATGAATTTCTCATCAAAAAAGTCAACCATAGGTAACTGAAGGACTATCCCAGAAATCAAATGTGTTTGGAATGTTGACGGTCCTTCTAGAGGTATTGTTATCAGCCCATATTGCTTCCGCATTTCTGAATCTGTGTTCATGAAAAAAGCCTGGAAACAAAAGTCAAAACTGTACTAAGAAACTACATGCCAGTACACCAAGACTTAGTCAGAGGTCACAATCTTTTAATGAATTATCAAGTGTTAACTTACATAATTAACAATAAGGTACTATGTATGTGCTTAAAGAGTAGCAGCAGGTCTTGCACTTTCTTGGCCAATTTCTAATACAGAAAAAGAACAAATAAGACTCTACCAATTCCAAAGATATGATCAAAAATTTGACAAATCTTTGACTTCACTTAACCACACCATTGTTACCAATGTGGTAATACTCAAGTTGGAATGCATACTACTTACTATGTACTTGGCAGAGCATAGAATTGCTTCCAACATATAAAACAATAGATATATACTCTGCAATAACAACAACTATGCAAAATCCTGGAACCTGCAGTACATAAGCTGCATACCTTAAGAACAGTTATTGAAAGGTGATCTAACTCTTCTTCTGACAACTGACATGCTGGCTTTGTTTGCAAGATTGACTTTACCAAGGCCAGCATATCACTAACTTTACCAATATCTAACTCCCTTGTCATGTCCTTCTCCTCCAATTTCTTCCTTATTCTTTCATGAACATAATTATTTATCTCAATGCACATGTTCCTTGGCAGTGAACTGGCACAGTGAGTTACATAGAAACTGTGGAAGCAAAGTGTGTTAAGAAACATGAATAGTAGTAATCAACACTGAAAAATTATATTTAAGGGTATAAATCAATAGCAAGATTATACCACAGCATTTGATAAGAAGACTACTTTGCATTTATTAGTGTCACTGTTAGACTTCCAAGGGGCCATTTGCTATAGTATTAGATTTCTCTATGGATGCTTCACTGTACTTATAGCAAGCATATAGATAGTGGTAGAGTCCACTACAAAAACTGGAAAGATAGGGGCTAAGAACTACAGAAAGTTATCATCAGCCATGCCTTTTTGGAGAATTCTCTACTATTTACATCAAACTTGGCTACTGCCAGTGTAGTGCATTTTCATTCCTGATTGTTAGATCAATGTCATTCAGTCTAAATGCCTCCATATCAAGGTCACCTAAAAATTCAGAGATTGCAACCCCAAATTTCTCTCATAAAATCTGCATGAATCTCAAGGACCATCTTTTGGAAAACACAGGTGACTAACCCTCCCACTCCCTCCCCTCCATGGCTCAGCCACTGCATATAGCTGGGTCATACTTGCATGTCAATGCTGCTAAAAACAATCCAGCATTCTTGAATAAATATTGATGAGCTGCAAATCCAGCCAAGAGAATCTGAGAAATTGGCTCTTTTGCTTCCATAAAATCAAACAGCCTTGATGAAGTGGATGTCATCATAGCATAACCACCAGATGTTGTTTGCAATACCTTGAGCCTTGAGAATGAAATAAAACACCACTCAAAATAGAACTGCTCTTACATGCACACAACAAACAACCAGATCTATATGGAATTGTGTTAAATATCTATAAATAAATAAGAGTTCATGGCAGATAGGGAAATGTATGGTACAGGCAATTATGAGATGTAACCTAAAAGATATAAACATGCCCGGAAAGACACAAAACTAGACTGGATAGAGATTATTTCAACTCCTCATCTGAACATCACAGTGAGAATTTTTCGTTTCTAAAACTACCACATAAAGCTATTTCAGTCTTGTTAAACAAAAAGAGTTCATTTCTCATTTGGACTCTTCAAGCAAGCAATGGTGAATAGGTACCAACTGCCCAATCATAAGGTCAACTGACACACTATTCACCATATCAGGTGCACCTGCATCTGGCTATACATTTTGGCTCACCTTTCAGCCATTATCCAACATTTAACATTCTGGCGAATGCCTGATGAAAAATAATTTCCAGTATGCTTAAAGAATTTCCCACTTTTTTGATCTAAAGGAAACAGCTTTATTGTAAAGGCAACTTCTAGTCAATCAAATTTGTCAGAGAATTCACATTCCTTGCTTATACAATGGGCTTTTTGTTGTGTTCACTGTCACATCTCTCCATTCTGTATGCTAGTTCCCCCTTCTCATAAAAAGGTGGACACCGCCTAATAGCAGAAGCGTAGCCAGAGGACAATGGAGACAGTCATCCCCACAATAGACAGTATGGCGCTAGTACGGTTTTGCAAAACCGTACTAGCGCCAAGAGTTTAGTGTTTGAGAAAAGCACAAACCTGGGAAGAACCTACACCTCAGGGGGCGGGCTAACAACGCCTTAGGGAAGCCCACAAAACCCCCTTACTTCACTTGATTTTCTGCCCCAACATCCTAATAAAAAATAACCTTGGCTATGCCATGCCAATGCCTGCTAGGTCTCAGTCAAATAAAATATACCGTGAATTTATATCTTATTATTCAAAAAAGATAACCTTCCATATGGTCCAATAGATGAATCAGCTAAATCTCTTATTTCTTTTACACTTGACTCTGTTACATCTTCGTTCATAGTCATAATCATCTCTGACCGTATTTTCTGAAATAGCAAGTCCTATATTATATCAATTTGGAAACGAATCCACTCTTTGTACAATGCTCCTTTCACAAAGATAACCAGCTGGTTGACGCTACATCAGTATGTTAGAAGCAAAGTCTAGTACCAAGAAGCGACAACCCCAATAACAACTGCAAATCCGCCACGATGTTAACCTAACTAAAATGGAAATAGGCAAAAAATTTAAAAGACAAGCTAAGATCGCACAACCCAGGTAGGGTAGTAAACGTACGATCAGCTTCAGATAGCAAGGACTTTACTAGTTGACTGCATTCTGTACTTGCATTCTGGTGCAAAACAAGTAGTCTCAGAAGTTGTGGTAGTTGTTTTACACAAGGATACGAGAGTGAAAAAGCGATTAAGGCCACGTGCACCATACGTTCCAACCCTCCCGGTATGACCGGGAGGCTCCCGGTTTCAGAGGTCGTCTCCTGACCTCCCGACAATTTTGAAATTCTCCCGCTTTTTGAAAAATTTCTAATGAAAATGAAAATCTGGCCTAAAATTAAGGCTGCGTTTGCACGATATTGGATTATTTTTCATACCTTCTCCAGACAGTTTACACGTTTTTGTTTTTATAAGAAACCTAGCTCAAGGCCTGGTACTAAAAGTTTCTTTACTTTTGGCCACATTTTAGCTCTAACAGTTTCCTAAAAGTTTCTTAACTTAATGAACAAAGATTGCACTGAAAACGATATAAAACACTTGGATATTATCCAAGTGTTTTATATCGTTTTCAATGCAATCTTTGTTCATTAAATTAAGAAACTTTTAGGAAACTTTTAGAGCTAAAATGTGGCCAAATAGTAAACTATTAGCATGATAGCAAATAAATGACGTTAGTGCGGCTCTAAATCTAAATCAACCTCATGTCTACACCGTTAATTTCAGTAAACTTTATATAATCGTTACTTTGGTCCTCGAAAAGGGTACTTTATTGGTTCAGTTTTGCGTTGACCTAGGTAATGGCTCCAATGTGCCATTTGCCGCAAAAATGTGCATATATTCCTCTCAACCAAAGGATCTTTCTCACATCTTTTAGTAGACACTTGTTACATCCGTGGAGGAAATATATTTCACAAACCCCAAACTTTGAAATAGCACAGAAATAGTTTTGCGGTCATGGGGATTTGGGTGAGGCTAACACTGCCACTGCCGGACAGTTATCAAGCAAACCATTAATAAACGTACAGCAAATCCTCCAATTAGGCCCCTAGGGGCTTATTTACTTTTGCTACCTATTGGGTGGGGGCTTATAAGTCTATTTGACACATTTTGCAAAAAAGCTCATTGTCACAGCTCCTATTCTCCACAATACTAAAAGTACAGCATAAATTTAGGCATTGGCTATCTGATAGCTACCAAAATCTGACATTTCATACTCTGACAAGTGCCAGGCAAAAAGCTTTTCATTATGCTTGAAAGGAAGCTTCCACTTTTCTGAACTCTAATGAAGACCTCTAATGACAGACTATTCAAAGATAAAGATCTTTAAAATTCATAACACATTAATGCAACTACAGAGAGGATATTCTAAGTCTCTTTTGACAAGGATGACAATGATCATAAAAATTTTAATTAATAATAAAATCAAATTCTTTACATTCGAAATGTTTACGACTTGGATGTATGTTCTCTATAGCAGACTGTCTAACCTACTCAGCATGTCAAAATGGGATACCTTGTCAAAACTCAACAAATGTTATTATGCATGAAGAGGCATATGCAATGTCTTGCACAAAAAATCAGATTTATTACAATGTCATTTCATTCAAGCAAGAAAATCACACACACCATGAGCTTTCTCTCTCTCAATACAGTTCACACCTATTACAATAACACATAGTATATTCACAAGATCTTAAGCTTGTAATTGCAATGGTTTACTATAACTGAATCAGGAGATATAGAATACAAATGGATTTCTAACATATTAACTTATTGCACATACAAAATCTATTCTAAACTTTGTCACCAGCAGTGAACAAAGTGGGACAAACTGCATCCCAAACAAGGTCAGAGTGGGATGCAGGGCAATTCCTCTGAAATCGGCACCGTCCCACTAAAGAAGGATGGTTGGACAGTTTGATATTGTCACATATTGATGCACAGTAGGCAATGTGTTTCAAAGGTTGGAAGTGATGAAATATCATTAGTCAATAACGTGAAACTTCCAGGGTTCACAAAATGAACTCTTTGCTTGAGAAAAGCATCTAAGAGGAATGAAAAACTAAATCTCTACAATAATTAGAATGCTTTGTACTTTTAAACAGTATCTGCCTTAGAAGATGCATTAAGCAGAGCTTTCAAATCTATTGCATTTGGCAGGAGAAATGCTTATTTAAGTAAGTTCTCATTCTTACATGAGAAAGAGAAAACATCTCGTTCATCCTTAATATAGAGATAAAAATAAATGAAAACGAGAAGAAAACTCCTGTGGCAGAAATAGGTAATAGAGTTGCACATTTCTCTAACCAAGGGACAACATCCAGTGCTTATGTATATGGGAATATTTATGTGAATGATGTGAATTCTACATTGCCAGGCTCCTAAGAGCCTAAAGCTATGAGCAGTGAGAATTGCAATCTACAGCATAAGGGAGTGGGGGTGGGACACCCCAACTTTGAAACTAGGATGGCGAATCTATATGATTCAAACTGTGTCATTTAATCTACTTACATGCTTTAATACTCATTCACTAAATCTATTCTGTCAGACAATTGTCTGGGAGATGATATTTAAGCCATTCTAGAGGGGAAATTTCAAAATTCCCCTGATGTGTAAGACCCAAACATGGTGGGTCCCCAATTTCACTATAAGAGATTATCAATCTCCCAGGTGTAATCGATGACCCCTGTTAATGAGTGCACATTTGCTCATGATGCACAGCTCTTAATTTCAAAACAAGCAGTGGCTTTAAAGGGGTTCTATCAGTAAATTACCAACTTTTCTAATATTTATGTCAGTAAGATGTTGCCTTACACCCCCAGCTATATATGGCATGCTACAGCACTGGATGGTAATGCACTCTGAACCAAGTTAGGGGTGCTAGAAGTGCTCCAAAACTTTGGACCATAGCACAAACAAAATATCACTCATATTCAGCTATGCAACTTGAAAGCTTTGCTTAAAATAGCTGGAAAAGGCTTAATTCAATCAAGGCTCATGTATTGTTACTGAGTATGTGTGGCGTAGCTGTACATAAACTACAACATCTTTAAAACATATAAAACAGTTACTCAGGCAACAATCCATATCAAAATGCAGCTAGTACATAAACTAATTGTTCTCTGCTCATACCAAGAAATGCTCAAATCAATATCACTAATGTCAGTACAATCATGTCAAGCTCTGCTAGTCATCTGGCAAAATGTTTACTAATGCTCTAACACTCTTGCAACCAGGTACAGCATAAACATTGACATCCTTTGGAAAATACTCCAGTTCATCGGCTACTTTTTGAACTTTTTCAACTGATACTCTCCTATGAGCCTTTTCCAATTCTACCTCTATGCAAGAGTATATATGTTTTCTTTCAAGTGGTAGAAAAGGCACATGGAAGTCAATAAGATGGTTGTTGAGCAATACAGCTTCCGCCATTCCTCCACTGTGAAAAGCAACTGCCCTTAGCAGCTTTTGCATTTGTTTCAAAGGGATTTTCTCCCTCTCTTTACCTTTCTTGAAAAATCCAAGAGCAAATTCATTTATCTCATTGACACCTGTATTCCCCATGAATATAAACATTGATTTTCTAAAATCATATCCATCAATTTGTTCATTATAGTCAACATATGGTTTGAAAGTGTCAATTAACCCCATTGGCATTTTATCAACTTCATCAATGATAAAGAGGGCACTTTCACACCTACTTATTACAGCTTTAAGAGTTCTCTTAATGCTCTTTTTGTACTCTTGCACTAAATCTTTATTGGGAAATAAATGCGAAGAGATGAACTTGTGTACATATTTACTTCCCATCCCTTTTCCATACAACTGATCTGCAATAATTCCACTAACATAGTTCTTTCCTGTCCCTGTAGATCCATGGAATGCCAAAACCAATGGCTTTTGTGGATGCTTATTTCTTTTGTGAGCCTGGATCATCCTGGGCACAACATCCATCACAAGGTGCTGACCAAAGACATTCTGTTTAAGGGCTGTACGAATGCCACCAACACTTTTGTTGGTCCAATGTGGTTTACAGCACTCATTGAAATAACAATATCCTGCAAACATAAAGAAAGAAACTTCTAGTATGGCAAATGTCTTAAAATGAACCACTCTAGCATCCTGCTGGACAAATCATAATTACTCAGATACATTTACACACACACACACACACACACACACACAAACACACACACACACACACACACAAACACACACAAACACACACAAACACACACACAAACACACAAACACACAAACACACATATGCACACACACACACACACACACACACACACACACACACACACACACACACACACACACACACACACACACACACACACACACACACACACACACACACACACACACACACATGCACACACACATACACACACAAACACACACACGCACACACACACACACATGCACACACACATGCACACACACACACACACACACACACACGCACACACACACGCACACACACACACACACACGCACACAAGGAGCTGCTTAGGTTGCTTCTTTTGATTTTGCACTTAAAATAATCAACTGTAGATTCATCCTGAAGCCTTCCAGTTCTAGAATACTATTGGGCAGTGCTAGTTGATAGATTAGATGGTTCTATTTCTTGTCATCTTTGCATCACAAAAGTTAGGAAACTAAATGTGCAAGAATGATATCATAGGCAAACCAATCTTTGGACAATATAAAAGGATCAATTCAGAATGTTTATATTTTGAGTTGTGAATTGTCAGGACTAATTTCTTCTTATATACCTTGGTGTAAAGATATTGATCCAGTGTGAAAAACTCAAAATGTTGCCAAATGTTTTTGCAATAAGCATCTCAATTATAGGCGAAGAAAATGGGCAACTCTATATTTTCATTATGATAACCCCTGCATCATCACACCTCAATATATTCACAGAGATGGTGTTATATGTAAGGTAGGTGTTATTCTGTCCATTTGCAATCCTTATTTGGTAGGGATCAGATAACTGCATCTTTAAAGCAAACCCCATCTACCACAATACCTTTCTTCATAACAACAGTTTTACAAAAACATGAGCCTCAAAAATTTATGGGAAATTAAGAACAAATTATGAATAAGCTGAGGCTGAAGCATTGTCATAAAATGATTTGAAACTGATTTAAAACTTTTTAAGCTCCACAATTTTGCCAAAAGTCCATGAAACATCCTAACCATCATTGTGTATCAAGCAAGGATTATACATCTGCATGAATACATATCGTCTGTATTCTGGTAATGTTGCTAAAAATAATATCTGTTTCATAAACACAAAACTTTGTCTTGTATATTGTCCAATATTCAAATTGTCTACACCCCAATAATTTAAGAACAGATTAAGAACAATTCAGCCTAAAAATTTTGGAAAAATTACGAAAAGCTAGCCTGAACCTCAAATTTCTTGGTTCTTATATAGAAAAAGAGTGTAGATATGTACTTCTCAACTAGCCCTCTATTCCTGATTATCAGTACTTATCTACAGTGATGTTATCATTATAATCCTGTGCTTACTTTTCACATATGCAAATTCACCAAGGAAATTCAATCTGAAATAGGAAATTTTTACTGTTTTGAAATATAAATAATAAAGTTAATGTAAATTACTTTTCATGATAAGGAAGATGGAAAATTAAACCATGCATGAATACTATATTACCTGACAGCAGAACAAATAATAAGAAACTTTATCACGTAAAATGAACCTGGTCCGGGTTAGGGTGAGGGTTTTGTGTAGGGTAAGGGTGAGGGGAAGCGTTAGTTGTAGAATGGGCGGAAGTTTCTCAATGGACAAAGGGATTTTAATGTTGATCGAGGGAAAATAAGAGTAAATAAGTAATTGGTAAATAGTAGCGAACTTTTTATCATTTGTTTCGACTGTTTTGATCGTAAGGAGTAATTTCGTATAGAATTTAACGCGATTTGGCAGTTACCCCAAACCGCACGTCCGCCGCGAAATGCTTTTATCACTGCACACATTTACTGTCTATCACTGCAGACAGAATGTGAAACTCTACAGTCTGGAAATCACAATCATGGATCAATGTTCTAACCAATGCTCCAGGAAGGCTGAGTTGGAAGGCCTAACCTGAAAAGCAGTACATGTGCACTTTTCTCTGCATTGCCAGTACACAATACAGAACAGCATGTCAAAATCAGGGATGATAATAATTACTAGTGAAGCGCATCGAAGGCATAAAAGTGATGTAGGCAAACTTCTACTGGCTCCATACCTGTTATTCCAGCATATATTCCAGCATAAGATGCAACAGCTCCAATCCCAAGCCCAAAGCCAATTGTAACCGGTTCAGAATTAAAACTGCTTACGTGCCAAAGGATTATAAAAAGAGCAATTTGAAGAAGCTTCATTCTGACAGGATGGGATGCGGTACCATGTCAGGAATGGTATACATACTTCTTAGAACTGGTTCTGTTGATCTGCGGGATCCCGCACAAAGACAGTTCCCGTATGGCTGCACGGAAGCCATACGCCCAAACCCCCCTGTAATTCTGTCACTGCATGGATGTTCTAATAGATAGAACTGCAAACTTGAAATTTTGGGGTATTGATACATGTAAGATTTATGTTTTAACTATCCCAATTACGCAATTTACTAATACCTCCAAACTCCTTTTTAAAATTAGTACCGTTAATAAAATGAGCTGTAGCTTTTCTCGCCCAGATTAGACCACAACCAAACATTCAGAAAGTACTCTCAATATATCAATAAACAAACAGTTAAAATTTGAGTTTGGTCCAAAGTTTTCTCAAAGCGACGTTTTTCGCGGTTTATTTCAGCACTTACTACTTTCTTAATGTTAGTTTACCAATAACTGCAATTATAAAGCAAATAGCATGCAGCATCAAAGGCGATTTAATGCTGCACGAAAACGATCTTTTGCACTGTGCGTCTCGTATTGCATTCTTTTGGCAGTATTCTTCTGCATATTTCATTGCTTTCAATTCTCTCTGTAATGTTCTAGGTCATTTTTTGCCTTTTTATGTGTTTGTTTCTGCGGTTTGTCTATTGTTGTTGTCTTAAAGAAAATAGAAGCAATCAGTGGCGGATCCAGACATTCGCAACATTCGCAGATGCGAATGTCAGATTTTCAGAGAACTTTTTGCATACAAGAAAATGACAATTGATAAGAAAATTAATAGAATAGGCAAAACTTATTGCAACGATAGTCCTGTTATGGCTCCTCAATCTGTGATTTTGCTCGTTACTTTACGTAAATAGTTTCTTATGTGTTTGCCTCTGCGAAGCAATTTCGCTTTCTAACGTCAGACAAGCCTTTATCGGTATCTAGGCAGTTGCGAATGTTTACTTGTCAGTTGCCAAGCATTTTACGAAGTTCCTTCACATTTTGCGAATGTACTCCGCAACGCCAACATCAAAAAGCCTATTGGTTTTGTATGGGGAAGAAGCTTCTTGCGAATCTTGGTCGCCGGGATTGTAATAGAGGGCATGCGGCCTCACAGCGTAATATGACTCCAATATGCAGTTGCCTTAAACGATGTTAGATAGCCCATAAGTTATAATTAGTTATAATTAAGGACGTTGCGAGTTGCGAATGTTGAGACGAAGGAGGCGTGGGCTGGCACACTGGCACTTGTACTCCAAGGAATGGGCCATAGGAACACCATATACACGTGATACAATGGCAATGCGTGCGAGTGAGATCGAGCCTACCTGACAAGTAAATTAGCTAATAATTATACGAGAGATACGTTTAAATGAAGAAACACTGGTTATCATAGAGATTTTGATAGATGCTTAACTATCATCATTGTGTATGGAGAACAGGGGTAAGACTGGCAACCTCTTGAAGTTTTCCAGGAAGCTGGTATTGCATGATCAACTGAGGGCCTAGGTGCATGGGTCCTATTGGTAACAGAAGGTGAAGATTCCTGTTGATTCAGCTAGATGTCTAGTACTTATGTTTTATTTATAAAATATGTGATATTAGTATCTGAAAGTGGTATGCCATTTGTGTGACTCAGTCAGCTAAATTACCGGATTTAACTACTATTTTTATAGTTATCGATGGTATGTATCATGTAGTATGCACAATCGCTTTTGCAGTACAGTCTGGTACGTTTCGGTTGTCTGGCTTTAGTTGAAGTTGTTAAACAGCGTTCAAATGTGTAAGGTTTAACGTTATATATGTCAGATTTGCTTATCAAGAACTTGTAATGGGAAGTTTCAGTGGGAAATATTATTAGATAACGAAAAGCCCCAACACTAGTACTTGCAGCTTTGTTCTTAGTTACCCCTATCTAGAGTGATATGCACCATATATCCACTTCACCTGTCTAGCATCAGTGATGAGACAAGTAGCCTCCCAAAAATTATCTTTAAGAGGGTTTACCCTTAGTGTAGTGCAGGTGATGCATTGGTAGTAATAGCTAAAAATTATGCACAATTTCTGACAAATGAAACATGCAGAAATTTTATATTGGAAGATTGTTGCCTCCTTTTTCTGCATTTGTTATCTCAGGATTATGAATCACATCTCTTTTTCCCTTTTACACAACAGTGATCCCTTTAGCTTTTATGTATTGTACCTATTCTTTCATGCAGCAACATGCTGCAAAATAACTACTCAATTGCTTTTGTCTGCTTGAGGACTGCCTTCCACAAAACTGACATCTCTAAAACCAAATCATATAGTTCAAGTTATACCTTAATTGGATATACCCAAATACAAACCTGAATTGAATGTTTCTTAGACTAGACTTTCTTGTCAATGCCTCAAATCACAACACATAACCAAGTGCAATTTCCAAAACCCTTAAACTGCTTAAAGACTTTACTAGAAGTTGTTGCCTAAACTTTGATAGGTATGTTGAGTCAAATGAACAAAATTACATTGAAGATGGATTATAAATTGAAATATTGGGATAGATGTTGAGTTTCTCTGAAGCATGGGTAACCAAAAGTCATGCCCAGCTGCAAGTCTGATTTGCCAATTTGCTGAATGGGTGGAGACATGCACATGTGTTTGTTCAATTGGGTGTCAAAATTCTCTCATTATCACATTCTGAGCACTGTGGACAGTTTCCTTGTGTCTTTTGTCCTCTATGTCAATATATTCTGATTAACAGTAGAGAAGATAGCCAAATTGATCAGCAAGGCTTTATGTAGAATCATTACATGATTTCATGAAATTATTGAACTGTGAAGGTGAGATTTCTTCTGAATCTTTGAAGAATAGAATAACATATTGCTGAAAGTGGATGATTACATGTAAGTATAGAGGCTCTGCTATAGTAGAGAAGAACAGCTAGATAGAAATATCAATCCAGGTGTATGAAAAGGCACATTGGATATAAAGTAATCCATTGGCAATTTACATTTCTTTTGCCTCTGCTTGCCAGATCTAGTGTGCTCAAACCATGGTGGTCAGTATATCCAAAGCATGAGATTTGGTAGCTCAAGTGGGTTGTAGGCAGGCACTTAGTAGTTTTTATTCATTGGCCTCAGTGGCCTAAAACTTTTTCCATTTATGTACACTTTGGATACATTGATAGCTTTGATATGTGTGGCTGGACTTGTATGGCAGGAAAACAATGTATTATTTAAACTACACTGTAAATTGAAAACTTCCATCATCAATTTGGTTTCACCTTTTGTTTGAAGGTATGGTTTTTTGTGTATTGACTTAATATGAGTTAAAAGCCTATCTAAATCATACTAGCAGTGCTAGTTTATCTTTGCAATGCAAGTTTGTTTTGAGAGAAAAAAGTAAAATATATTGGAAAAATTTTGAGTTGTTGAATTTTTAATGGGGTGAAATTTAGGGCGTGGTCATATGGGCGTGGTCTTTTCTAACGGTGAGGATTTTGCGAATGTCAGAATTTACTCTGGATCCGCACCTGGAAGCAATAAAACTGCATTTTTTCTTGCAAAAGATAAGCGTAGAAAAAGTTGCTGAAATATAGAGTATTTCGCTATTGAGCTTTGTATCTTTTGCAACAATGGAGAGGGGAAAGCATTAAGAAAGAGAACACAGATAAGCAATATAGAGAACTCAAAAAAGAAAAGCTCAGAGCAATGCAGAAGAAACCCGAAAAATAGCAAAGAAAAGGTGAAATGAATAGCATCAAGAAAGTCTTTGGAAGTGGAAAATTCTCTTGAAAATTAGGGAATTGTTGGACATTTAGTAATTATTAAATAGGGTGCAAAACCTTAAGACAAAAGCAACTCAAGTAAATACAGAGAAAGACATGGAAAGAAAAGTAATCAGTGGCGGTTCTACAGGGGGGCCAGAGGGGGCCACAGCCCCCCAGAAATTTATCTGGCCCCTTTATTGGCCCCCCCACTTTTCAAAGAAGATATTATGAGTTTTCTTGATTTTTTAATTATCTATAGAGGAAAGTCTCTTGTAAGCGCCTCGGGCCCTCTGGTTGACGGTCTGGCTTTCCCAAGAGGCTAAAGATACTGTGAAATGTAAAATGAAAAAATGTTCGAATGAGAACGAAATGATTTGGAATTGGTGATGATGATGATTCTCTTTGTGGACCAAACTCTACTGTAGATGTTGAGCTAAGGCGATGTGATCTTCTGTGATGGCTGCGAGCGGTCTTTAAGTCATTGTCGAATCAGGAGAGTAGACAGCTGTGGTATACCATATTTAATGGAACTATTTAAACTAATGTCTATCTATGTACATGGCTCGGCTGAGTGACATACGTCCCCGACATTGGCTCTAAGTTGTACTCATCTCATTTCTAACTCTAACTCTATTCCCAACTCTATTCAACTCTTTCTCCAACTCTTTCTCCATCTCTTTCTTCAACTCTTTCTTCTGTAAAATAACTGATTTGTTTTACAGGTAAATGTTCAAAGGAAAACACATAAATAATTCCAGTTATAAAGCAACAGGATTGATAACAAAACGGGTTCTCAATGACAACAACTTTCGATTCAATATCCACTAAACAGCAACACAAGCACGACTTTGATAACGACTGTACATAACGGGGATTGAACAACGACTGACGTTACAAACAAGCATAATACGGATATGACATGACAAGCATAACCCTATGACATTGACACGATAATTACATGAAACAAAAGAGATAGTGACAACAGCTGTGGAGATGGCATGACGCAATATTATGAAGTGTGGCGACTATGACAAAAGCGGAATCAATAAGAACGTAGAAACAACATTTTACATACCATTTCGTAAATATAAAACAAACGATAAAACTAGTACCACAGAATAGATAATAGGCAGAAGGGACACTCGCGTCGGCGCCTTTGTTGTTTTCGAGGCGCGGATTGTAAAACTTGTACACCTCTAAACTCGTTGTCAGTTCGAGGCTTACAGCATAACTAGCCGAAGGCCTAGACAGCTTGCTGCGATGAAATTGGTTTCGACTAAAAGTACAAAATCATGACATTGATTCTGATTTAACATTAAGAAATGGATAACAGCACATTGGAAATTTAGTGTAGAAGTGCAAACTGTACACTGGTCGCTTTCATGTGCTTCCAGATTTATTGTGGCATCGCTCATTCAGAAGAGTGCATCGCTCATCCACCCAGTCTGTTTTCTTGTTAAAGTATGCCGCCGTACAACAACAAATTACACTCTGAAAATTTTTTGGGGATCAAATCAGCACTAAATGAAGACTTAACAGGCGTCAAGGACTCTTGGCCCGAATACATACTGCATAGCATGCACTCTGGCACAAGATTCAAGGAATCACATCAGAATTCAAAACCTTACAATGTAACGGTTGAATATGATTTGAGGGACTCAGTACCCTACTTTGTTTTGCTTCAGCTCGGTAGCTTCGTTTGATTTATTACCAATATATTAGGCAGCACTTTACTTGCAGCTATTCAGCAGTGCATTGATGCAAAGCTCAAAGGACAAACAATAATCTTGGTATCAGTATAATACTCCATTCCTAGATGCTTATCACAAGACATGTCATAGAGTAGATGATTATGTAAGAAGCATTTCATCCATCACTGGAAAAAGTCTAGTAGGAAGGGACTGTACCTCTCTTTTAGAACAGTAAACTTGTAACTGAAGCAAACTTCGACACCATATGGATTAATATTTGCTATTCTGAGAAACTGAATAATGTTTCCAGAAGTCTATGAATTCTTACTGATGTGGCACATAATAGTGACAATTTTGATGGAAGTTTAGATACACTTTTTGTTTTGTTTTAAAAAGTCTAAGCATTCTTTTTGTGGGGTATATTCATGTCAAGAAACTTGAAGTCTTTGGTACCATCAATGTACTATTTGGCAAATGTCACCCATTACTGGCTGGAAAAACATAAGATTCTCATGTACAATGCAGCTTCATTAAAAGGCAGTCAGTTTTCCACTTACAGAAATCCAAAGCATTGTTTCAGTGAATGGAAAGAGAGTGATAATATCCCTTTTGAAACTATTTAATAGACATAGGTAATTTGTACTGAATAAGATATCCAACATTATTGTAAACAAGCAATCATGAATATGATGAATTGATATAACAAAAATGCCTCCCTGTATCATCAGTGAGCAGGTGTGTTCAATAAATTGGTGACTTGTTATACAGATTTGTCTATCTATCTATCTATGCAACAGTGAACAAGAACCAACTTTGGTTGTTACATACATGCTTGATTAGTTAGGCTAAATTATATTTTAGTTTTAAAAAAAATAAATAAAGCTTTTAACAATGCTGACAAGTTTTCCATGTTATGTATGAAAAGGAAAATAAGAAGAAAATTTTTGCATAAATAAGCTATTCTGCATCAAAATAAGTTGTCACTGATCTAAGGAGCTCTTGAAAGCTACTCGAGTCTTTCTGCTTCTAATGTAGAGGCATGCAGTGTTTCATAGCATTGTAGCACTTGGGAAGTATGAGGATTTGTAGATCTTGTGCCAGGACATGATATTCAGATAATTCTTTGGCTTCTTGTGCAGGGTATATTTGACATAGTGAGCCTTAATGCGGAATATCAGTGAGATGGTTATGAATCATGTGTTGTTATCAAGCCTACTTGTTACTTTTGTCCTGGCTTTCCTGTCAGCAAAAAGACCTCATTCAAGCTTTCTAGTCATGGCAATAGAAGTGGTAGATCTGTCATAATTGCTGCAAACAAGTCTTGCATCTTGTTTCTGAATCATTTCTAGCTTTTCAATATTTGAGGCGTGGGAAGATCGCAAACTGCATTATAGCGTATTCTGATCTTCTGATCTTGCCTCCCTCAGTATATGCCCATTCTCTGCCCCTAACAACATAAAGAGAACCCTCTAATATGCATATATCCAAATAACTATAATCAAATGTACCAGAGTTTAACGATAAGAGGATTGCATAGAGAATAAATACGTGAATTACGCTTGGCCTACTCACCATATAGCTCCAAATGAGACTCAGTAAAACTGATTGGCAGGCCATGATTTCCAGTTGTTGCTATAACTAACTGCAGCGCAATAAGCCCCAATCCGATTACGATTCCATTCGTTGTCCATCTGCACCTGAGGCCTCGAAGTTTTTGCAAAAACTGCCTTTTTAGTTGAAACCCCTATACAAACGCTATAGCTTTCCTTCGAATGTTACACCTCTAAACTCGTTTCCATGTGGAAAAGTTGACGCATGCGTGAGAAAATCCGTGCCCTCTAAAAAGTCGAGAGTGTCCCTTCTGCCTATTATCTATTCTGTGCTAGTACTCTAACATTACTCCCTCCTTCAAAAAGAAGCCTCCTGGCTTCACTTATCAAAAGAGAGTAATGCCCAAAGAGAAACATATATAACAACGAGAGACAACACAAAAAAACGGAAAACATTTTAAACAAACAAGCTACGTTACGCCAGGATAGTCATTGATGCCTGGCACAATGTTCTCAGCTCTGGACGCTGGTAGGCCCTTAGCATAAACAAAACGTCTTTCGGGCCTCCGCACGCCATAAATCATCGCTTGTGACCTCATTTCTGTACATGACCCCACTTGGTCCTTGTCTTCAGTAAGATACTCTTGTGCGGGCGGAATATCTTTTGCTTGGACGGGTGTGGTCTTCGAGAGCTGCAGATGATTTGTTATCTGTTGGAGCTCTTTCACCAATTTATTAACATCCCTTCCAAGCGACTGAGCATCTACGTAGTCACGTTGGGGTGACGGTTCTGGCAGGGGTATCTGGTCCCTAAATGATGCATGGGGACAGGAATATCTCCTATCCCAACAGTACTTTGCAACATGACCGACCCTCAGGCAACAATAGCATATGGGTCGGCCATCTTCACAGCGGTAGATGTTGGTGCGATTTTGAAAAGTATTCCTTGCCTTTTCCTCTGCCATTCTTACTCTCTCGGCCATGGCTGCAACAATGTCAGTAACAACACTCTTAAAATCTTCGATTGATATCATATTGTCCTTTGAAGGAATGAGTTCCTCACACGGGGCACCAATGTAAAATAACTGATTTGTTTTACAGGTAAATGTTCAAAGGAAAACACATAAATAATTCCAGTTATAAAGCAACAGGATTGATAACAAAACGGGTTCTCAATGACAACAACTTTCGATTCAATATCCACTAAACAGCAACACAAGCACGACTTTGATAACGACTGTACATAACGGGGATTGAACAACGACTGACGTTACAAACAAGCATAATACGGATATGACATGACAAGCATAACCCTATGACATTGACACGATAATTACATGAAACAAAAGAGATAGTGACAACAGCTGTGGAGATGGCATGACGCAATATTATGAAGTGTGGCGACTATGACAAAAGCGGAATCAATAAGAACGTAGAAACAACATTTTACATACCATTTCGTAAACATAAAACAAACGATAAAACTAGTACTCTAACACTTCTTTAACTTAATGCGCGAGGGCTATATATACTTATTAACACCTAATGTTGTGTCAGCAGTTTTGCTGCTAACCAACTAATGATTACGATGCAGATTTCAATCCAAAAGAAGCATTGCGTAATCCTGGCTCTTTCTAGACTTCCTTAGACAATTACGGTGGCCCATACAGGTCAAACACAATATACTTATCAAAAACACAATACACTTGTAGAAAACACAATACATTTATCGAAAACAAGATACATTTATCGAAAACACAATACATTTATGGAAAACAAGATACATTTACCGAAAACACAATACATTTATCGAAAACAAGATACAGTTATCGAAAACACAATACATTTATGGAAAACACAATACATTTACCGAAAACACAATACATTTATCGAAAACAAGATACATTTATCGAAAACACAATACATTTATGGAAAACAAGATACATTTACCGAAAACACAATACATTTATCGAAAACAAGATACATTTATGGAAAACACAATACATTTATCGAAAACACTATACACTTATAGAAAACAAAATACATTTATCGGAAACACAATACATTTATCAAAAACACAATAAATTTTTCGAAAACACAATACACTTGTGGAAATCATAACACGCACTTGCATAGGATTATTTAAAATTAGGAAACAGAACAGTTCAGAGCCAGGTGAGGAGAGACTTTATTCCTATCCTACCGAATGGAGCCAATGTCAGCCACTGTCACTTCACAACTGGACATCACCTTTCCTTACATCATCCCTGTCATCACTTCATACAGCTCGGGTCATTCCTTTCCTTTTGTTTATCTAGTCTACCCATCCTTCTTTTTACAGTTATTCAGTAATTCTTATGTAATGGTTCATCATGAGTATTTGTGTATGTATGAGTGCAGTTCAATGTTAGTCAGTAGAACAGTTCGTTAATACAATCGCGTATCTCTGGCTGTATCACTGCGTATCTCAGTGTTCGCTGCATGCTAAACAACACTACATCAGCTTCCAACATCAACGAAGAAAAGCCTTGTCGCACTAAGTGTTTTGCCCGTTTCAGAAATATTTCCATGAATCGCCACAAATCGTATAATTCCTTTTTTATTCGCTATTTCTGTGGCGGGTACTACGCCGTTGAACTTCAATTTTTGTCTATGCGGAGTGTTGTCCCTGCGTACCTAACTATACCTACCTCGATCAGTTACCTATACCTACTTTTATGGTATAAAAAACTATCAAAACACTTAGAATTTTATGTTTCTAAAATAACCCCCACCCACACCGCCACCCTTATTTGCACCCCTTGGGTTTGGAAATTGAATCTTATTTTCGATAAATGTATTGTGTTTTCGATAAGTGTATTGCGTCTTCGATAAGTGTATTGTGTTTTCAATAAATGTATTGTGTTTTCGATAACTGTATCTTGTTTTCAATAAATGTATTGTGTTTTCGATAAATGTTTTGTGTTTTCGATAAATGTATTGTGTTTTCGATAAATGTATTGTGTTTTCGATAAATGTATTGTGTTTTCGATAACTGTATCTTGTTTTCGATAAATGTATTGTGTTTTCGATAAGTGTATTGTGTTTTCGATAACTGTATCTTGTTTTCGATAAATGTATTGTGTTTTCTATAAGTGTATTGTGTTTTTGATAAGTGTATTGTGTTTGACCTGTATGGGCCACCGTAGACAATAGATAAGAATGCTGTGTAATGCTCGGTCATGTAGCTAATCTAACGGAATGATGACAAGGCTAAATTTATGCATAGTGCAATGGCAATAATACTGAATCCTAAACTCGATGCTATAAAATACTATTATTTATATATGCGTCCTAACCTAATCTCGTAAACTAACTTGACCTTAAAACTAGCAATAATACTGGCTCTACCCCATGGAGCCTCGACGAAACAACTAATACAATAAACGCCAAATGGCACTCCTCAGTCTTTCCCAAGCACTGAGAGTCCAAGTGCGACAAACAACACTAAATGCAGAATACGAATGTAGACACGAGTGCTTTCGCAAGCCACTCTGTCTTCGGCCTAGTTAACAAGGTGTTAGTTTCTATAAAATCTATCCAAACAGTCTAGCAAAAATCTACCAAACAAACTAGCAGTATTACAATACTGCTAAGGGCTTCCAGCTATGGGAGGTATTAAAACTCTATTTAATAATTTTTTTTAAACTTCATCACATATCACATTTAAATCTACAAATACAAATCTCACTAACAGGTAATCTGTATTTGGCTGGCTTAAAATGCTACAATGATAGGTAATAGGAAAAAAAATGAATTGGAAAATTGGAAAAACAAACAAAAAAAAACGAAAATTTAATAGTTAAGGAGCTCCGGATCACACCATGGTTTGTTCCTCATGCAAAAGATGTAGTACGTTGCGCGTATGACTATGGTTGACAACTTTGAAATGATAAAGTTGAGATGGTGAGTGTCGATTCCACTGTCATTACACATTTTGAGAAACGAATTTGATGAAACACCAAATATCCCAAGGCAGCTAATGCAGAGGTTTACGAATTTTATTTCCTTATAATCAGTGGCAAGATCAGATAGAAGGGGACGATATTTGAGTTCTTTTCGATGAGCATTATTGTTTAAATTAGTTTCGAAGCCCACAGTTAATTCTATGATGTACAGGATATTGTCAGCTGTTGACAGAAGAATGTCAGGGCGAAGACTATTGCCAGTAACGATGCAGGGAGAAAGGTAGCCAGGGAGATCGACATATAGTTTTGCATGTTGTATGGACTGCAGCGTTTCAGCGAGAAATTTTAAAGCAGAGTTATGTCTCCATGTGAAACGCCCTTCAGTTAGATATGTGTTGCAACCAGCAACAATATGAAGGAGTGACTCAGGCTGAAGGCAAAAAGAACAATCAGACGTAGCTGAAAGGTTTCATAGAGAGAGGTTCTTTCTAGTAGCCAGCGTGTTGTTTAGATACTTGATAGTAAAATTGAAGATATTTGGTGGTAGTTTGCTTTGGGCCTTAGACCACAGCGAAGTCAGCTTTTGTAAGGAGTGCTCAAGGAGGAATGATGTAATGAATCCCTGTGACTTTAACTGAGTCTGAAGTCTATTGGTGTGTTCAGCACGAATGGATTTCAAAACCTGTTTTGTGTTTGAGTAAATATCGTATTGAATATTTGCCCCTGAGTTGGTATTTCTCCATAATTTGGTTATTGTTTCATCACAGGATGACTTCAAAGAAGATCGTAGTGTTGTCTGACATTGTAGAAATTTTATAGAGGGTAACTGGAAAGCTTGTCCAAAATAATTACGTGAAGGAATAATAGAACTTAATGTTGCAGAAATTGGAAGATCAAGCCATTGGCGAACATACTTTGTTACAATGTTATCAAGGTTTTCACATATCCATGTTTTACCTAAATCTGTTACTGTTAAATGCCAATAAAGTTTTGAAAGAACATACCGATCATATAAAAGTAACCTGTTTCTGGGGTGAATATTTAATGAGTCAATAATTTTAAGCATTGTTTGAAGACTTGATTTAACAAGTTCTTTATGGTCCTTGCTGTCCATATCAAAGTTGAAGTATCTTCCTAGGTATTTGAAGGATTCACCTTGTTTTACAGGAGGAATGAGTTCAGAATTGATCAAGAGCTTAGGTTGAAATTGAAGTGAGCTAGTAGAAAACTTCTTAATCCCAAAGGTAGTACATTTGTCCACACGAATTACCGTACCGGCCCACTGACACCAGCTCGAGAAATAATTTAGTAATAATTGATTTTCTCTTTCATTAGTGGTAATTACAGCCGCGTCACCTGCAAATTGAAACCAATGAACGGGATGAAATAAGTGGTCATTTTCATCATGAGGAGAGAAACCGAACTGATTATACTTTTCCTGTTTAATGAATTGAATGAAGGTATTAAAGCACAGATTAAATATGAGGGGGCTAAGACAATCGCCTTGAAGCACACCACGGTTAAAGGGAATAGCTGGAGTGGAAAAACTATCTGAAATAATATGCGAATGGAAGTCAGTGTAAAGATTGGCAATAAGAAGTTGCAGCGATTCAGGGATGTGATGGTATTCAAGGACACTCTTGATAAGATTGTGATGGACCTCTCCAAAAGCATTTTTGAGGTCAAGCAAAGTAACTATTACTGAGCGCTGCTTTAACCGTGCTTTATTGATTACAAAGGCCATCATGGATGTATGTTCCAACACGCCAGAGACCCCATGAGTAAATCCTTTTTGTATTTTCTGTTCTATAAGGCCGTTTTGCATGATGAAAGAGTAAATGGAATCACGTAAGCAAGAAGTAAATATCTTCAAAGGGACAGTTTCTAAAGTGATGGGTCTAAAGTTTGCAGGATCATCACTGTTGCCTTTCTTGTGGACTAAAATTGTGCAAGCCTTTTTCCATTCGTGTGGAATATTTCCTGATGTCCAAATGATGCGGAAGATTCTCGTGATCACAGTGCGCAGAAAAGGGCACCGTTTAAAGCAGATGATTGAAATCTGATCTAAGGGGCAGGGACTACCGGATGCTTTCATTCTACGTATGACCCTCGTGACCTTTTCATAGGACGAGGGTTCACAAGAAAAAGTAACAGTGGGCTGTGGTAGTGAAGGAAACCAGCTAGGGATTGGAAATTGCATGCTTTTTCATTTCATTCTGTATTGGTGTTTGCCTTTTGGTGGTCAGTCTGGCAATTCTTCTGTCTAAAGATTATAGCTTTGAAAGTTGTGTGTTTGTTAGGCTTAAATTTCCTGTACAGGCATATAGAAGAACAGGCAACAAAATTCATCTGTAGATTTTAGAAATACATGACCTTAGAGAGAAGAGCAGCCTCAGTTTTCCAGACGTTTTCTGGTACACTCGGTGGAAATTGGTATTAAATGAGAGTATTTGGTCCATTATTGTACCTAAGTACTTGTACTCTTTCTTGTGTGGGAGCTATCGTTTGATGATTATACTGCAATCTGATACAATCACCGTTTTGCACTAATTAACAAGCGAGGCGGGCTTTAAGGAGGTCCACTGCCCTTATCTAAGATGGTTATAAATTGTTGTGTAAGATAATATAAGGAAATAGGAGTCATGTCCCCCCAGTTTTCTCTAGGATCGATTTTCGAATCGTCTAAATTCGACGAGAAAATGTTCAGGATAGGGTGAGGGACCTCCATCAAAAATTCAAATCTTCTTTAATTAGTACCATTGCTATTTATCGCGCTGTCAAGAGTGCTTATCTTTTCATTTATGCTCGCTGTTGTCTTAATAGTAGGATAGTCATTTCCTTGCATTGAACTGGGTGTGGCAATCAAAGGGCGTGGTGATTTTAGGGTGAGGCTCCAAGTGTCTCCCCAATCTGTGATGGCTGGCCCTCAACTGTCCCCCCAGTTCTTGTGGGCTATAACCGCCCCTGAAAAGCAAGAGTCAACTTTCGTGTATACACGTATTTTTTTATAAGAAAGTGTTTTATTAGAAAGTAGTTCTCGATTTGTCAAAAAGTTAAGAAAGTTCAGTACTAGTTTAAAAATTTGATTTTACCCTATAAAGATAAACAAGCAAATCTGTGAATAAATTTCATCCTGTGACTAATTAGAGTTAGTAGCCTAAGGAAAAGCACTTCAACAACTTATTAACAGATCCAATAGTATGTATATACACAGGAAACATGATTTTCTCCCAAATTTTCAGATTAAAAGCACGTGTTATATACATGTTGAGTTCTGTTTATGTGTTAACCAAGAAATTCAGTGTTTGTCCTAAGAAAGTCTTAAGAAAGTTTGAGTGCTGGAATTGCCAGATTAGTAAGGAAGTTTGAGTACTGGGGTCATTTTAAACGTTCGTAGAAAAATAATCCGTGTAATGTACTTTAGGAATTATAAGTGAAATACTGTCTTTCCATTCATTTTGGGGGTAGCTCCCAGTCTGTTCCCTCTACAGTTTGTGTTCCTGTATAATGTTTCTGCTGAGGTGAGAACTGTGCAAAAATGCTCTCTCTGCAATTGTTGGCACAAGAGATCTTTGGTGGTCTAGAACATGTGTATTTCCGGAACAAAAGAAATATGGGATCCCCTGCGGAGATGCATTGGTTCAAAAGAATTTTGTTGTTTGTCCCATGTGACTTGATTTTAAATATAGCAAACAAAGCAACGATCGCAAAGGGTTTTGTTGTGGAAACCATTGACGTGGATGTTCAAGATGTCGGATGATTCGAAGATATTTATATACTGTATACGTGCTGCAATTGTTAATAACGTGGCTCTGATGAGTTCGTTTTGTGTACTCACTCTTCGGTGACTCGAGTGAGCTCGTTGATTACTGATTGGTAATTTGAAGTGATACTGCTGTTAAGTTACAGAGTTTTTACAAACGAATCAACTTTATCAAGAAATTTGATTTCCTGATCGATATTCAATTTCCTCTTGAATAATTTATTAATTCTGTACACAAAGAAACATGTGCTTCAGCAAGAAATGTGGCCTACCATCGGCTCAGCGCAATAATGAAGATCAGATTAAAACAAGACTCGTCTGAGCCGATTGTGAGATATCGAGTAGCAAGCTGCAAGAATGGATGACAACAGTGATGAAGAACCCATTTTAATATCGAGCGTAGCTAGTTCAGGTAAATCTGAACAGATAAGGGACCTGAGTCAGCGTTTACTACGAGAATCACTAACACGACAAGAAATTGATGAATTATACCACAAACTCCAATCGGAATATGATACTTTGCTTACAAAACATGCCCTAGCAGAAAACACGATTGACCAACTAAGAATAGGCGCTAGGGTCAATCTATTTTCTGATGGTCCCACGCCTCATCAAGCACAACAACTTAAAGTTATTGAAATTAAGTCAAGTCCTCAACCAATATCGGTGCCATCCAAGGAAAGAGCTGTAAGTGAAATTCCTGGTCAATTATCCAAGTCGACGCATACTAATGATAGCTACACAGGCAAGGCCAACAGTTTTGAGCCAAACATCGAGGCCCAGTCTAGTTTGTTACATCGACTTAAAGATCTTCAGAATGATATTGTTGCTTTCCAAAGTGCTGTTGCGGCTCGTGAGCTTTCCTTTGAGGAACAGAAGAATTTGTATAATGCCCTCAAGGGAA
This sequence comes from Mastigias papua, assembly GCA_964019165.1. Lineage (NCBI taxonomy): Eukaryota > Metazoa > Cnidaria > Scyphozoa > Rhizostomeae > Mastigiidae > Mastigias > Mastigias papua. The sequence goes on along the minus strand of OZ025273.1, from coordinate 5,955,552 downwards.
AGCATGATCATTTGAAGGAAGAGCTAGAGAAAGTGAAAGAAAAAGATGAACATTCTGTAAGAGCCAATTCGACTCAAAGGTAATGCACGACACCGCTGAATAGTAGTGTACACGTATTCTTTCATCAAAACGTAGCAAAGTTACTGTCTGCCAACCAAAACATGCTTATGTGTGAAGATGGCTACCAGTTGTTGTAAGGTGTTGTGACTATGTCCACTTTCCAACTTGCCGGATTCACCTACCTTGAGTTTTGACTCAGACCATTAGAAGCAGGAAAATAAGCTAGTTTCGAACCTTTCCCTTTTTGTTTCTTAACTTCTCAAAACTACAGCACTCTTCATTTGAATTGTTGTAATGCTTTGAGCATTCCTTCATCTACATATTTTAAATATTTGCAATATATCAAACAGCTTTTGAGTTACATGTTTAGCTTCATTTATTTACATGCTATCAAAAACCATCCCTCTGCATTTGTTCTAGAATCTTTTATATATGTTTGCTTTTTGTCAATATTCCATTTTCCTCAGTAGAATTAGAACATTATTTTATAGTCCCCATGCACTGATAGATTGGGTTTTGATGTGTCATTTCTAGGCAAATTAAGTGATATGTAAGACACTAGAAAACTGGTATTGGTGTTTTACCAAATGGTTTGAAATTCCTAAAACCATGCAACAGTTTCTAGGAAATGAGTGTACTCCAGCTTCAGAGGACTCAATATGTGTACTGTTTAACATGGATTGTTGGTCTTGCAAGAAGAGAACTATAAATCTGGATTGTGAAGGGGGTTAGTTTAAAGTCAGCTAAAATTTTATTCAGTCAGAAGTGATTCTGTTGTATACATTCTAGTTTTACATTTCACTTGTTTTATGGCAGACCACCTGGTCACAGCTATCTGGATCCATCCAGCCTTGAGGGTGAGGTATGACATTACATTTTGAAATCTTGCTACTTGAACCATATACAGTTAAACATGTATGCACAGACATATACTTATGTACACTCACATATACTTGTATACATGCAGGCATACTTACCATAAATCCTTGAATTAGCTCCCCATGGGGCTTATTTCTTTCCCCATGGGGCTTATGGGTGGAGACTTATATGAGAGGAGAACTTTTTGATTATGAGGGGGGGTGGTTTATACAAATTTTTGATACATACCACATAAGCTAATCTTCAAAACTTTTTTCTCTATTATGTAGAAAGAGCAGGCTAAATATGAACATCAGTCTATAGCAATGTTTTCATCATCTTCTGTAAGTGGGTCCTATTCAATGGGATCTTACTAAAATTTGACATTCCAGCATGGCAGCTGATTCACAGGAGGTTTTTTGAGGGGGTGCATTTAAGAATTTAAAATACATACTTGTTGACATACTCTGATAAATACCATACATGCACAGTATGCATTCATTCTGATGTATACATGTATGCCGTAATTCTCTGTTAAGCCCCCCTGGAGGCTTATTTTTCAAGCACTTTTTGAGGGGGCTTATTGGAGAGGGGGACCTAATAACTTTTTAGAATACTGAAAGATTTTCTATGGTGAAAAATATGTATATGTGAGGAATCTGCATCAATAGCACCATGATCTTCATCAATTATTGCCATTTCTGTTTGCAGCACATAGACACTTGGGGTTGATTTTGATTGATTTTGTTGCCGTACTAGTGAGCATCATCAATATACAAAGTTCATGCTCTTTATCAAGATAAATTATTTTTTGGCGCTAGTCACATTTTTGAGGGGGACTTAATAACTTTTTGCTTCTACAAAAGGGTGTTAATTGGAGAGGGGCTTAATTAAGAGGGGACACTTAATAGAGACATTGTGGTATTTATATATTTTGGCATTTCACCATAAGGCATATTGAGCTGACTCCCATTGCTATAAAACTATATAGTAAGATTCTTGATCCCCTTCATGTCTCATGCATTTTTAATTAAGATGTATAACTTGCATTGTTATATAGTTAATTTCATAAGTGATGTTCTTAAAGAAACTACTTATGAAAAGTTGTTCTTTCATTCTGGTTTGTGTTATTATTACACTTTTTTGAGAAGATATTGTTTTTGTTCATGTGATCCTTTTTCAGTGTGATTATACTTGTACACAATAAAATAATCAATGTCATATATTTAATTGAAAATTTTCTCATATGATAGTTCATTTTTCATGCTTTTGTTGAACTGTAAGAACACAAAGTGAGTTAATTCTTAAGGAATTCAATAATACCTGAAAATAAAGAACTGTTTTCAAGTGTGCAAATTTTTGGCTGTTTTTTGCTGCAATTTTTGTTTCAATTTCCTATTTCTTCATACAATTTATTAGGATGAATTTCACTGCATGAAGTGGTGGGATTTCCATTGGTTTCACAACATATAATGCTTTTTGCTTAGCCAAACTTAATATATGTAGGAAGTAGCATCATGTGGCTAGTCCCTTCATTTTTGCATCATATACATTCCTTTCAGTGAGACACAAGCGATCACGCCCGAGCATGCAGGCACTCGCCCAGCTCAGTTCATGTGCTTGATTTGTTGCTCGCTCCTGTTTTATGAAAAGTATGCATCCAAGTACTAAGGAAAGCTCTAAAAATTGAATGTTTAGTACATGCAAACAATCCCATGCACGCAATTGGTAGTGCACATCCAATTTACTCATTGAAAGGCCTGCATATACAAGTATACTGTATTAAGTATGTGCTTTTCCTTGCACTTGCCTGGTGCATGGTAGGCTCAGGGCCAAGCATGCCATACATCCCAATCTTCAGCCTTGTGTTTGATTTATCCATATGTTTCAGTTTCAATGTATCTAGTACTCTGTTTCTAGGTTTATCAATATTTTAACTTATGGAAAATTACATAACTAGATCTTTATCTCATTGACACTTGCTGAAGGAATCATTTTTCCAAATGAGATTTATGTACCTTAGATATTATTTTAAACCCAGCTTGCCCATATTTATTGATCAGTGTTATATAGCTTTTCAGACTTGAGCTGAGACTTTCTGAAGTGTGTGAAGATATTGGTGATCAGCTATATTCAAATAGAGATAATGATGGTGTGTTGGAACAAGCACTCAGAGATGATTTTCAAAGAATGAGACTGTGAGTTGTTATTGTTTTAGTGGTCACATTTGTTAACTACATATAAAGTAGAACAGATTTTATTTTTATAAAAAACCCATTAAAGTTCCATGTTTCATCTTGTGCCATATTTTTGGCATTTTATTTAAAAGCATATCCCCAAAGCTCTCATACTTACAGGCCTTTCTCCATGAACACTTTCTCCTTAGAATATGACTCAAAGTCCTAATCTGATCTCGTCATCTATGCCCAGTCCATTGATTTTGTCTGGATGTTACACTGATTTATTCTGGATAGTAGGCTTGTTCAGTTTTGGTTTATATCTGGACGTGAATGAAAAGATTGACATTCAGCAGCTTCTTCAGTCCCCAGATTGTCACTGGGATATCTTTTTGAGCTCTGCATTTATTGATTGCTATACATTTTGCTTAGGATTTAATTCATACTGAGACTTAAAAATCTATGTTTCCTATTCTGCTCCAGTTCTTCACTGGCCTCAGCAAGATCCAGAAGTCCTTCTGGGCATCACTTGCCAAGGAATGTATGTATTTTTCAAATGTGCAGATTTTTGTAGTTACTCAGAACCCTTATTGATTTTGAGGATTGGCTCTTTTCATTTAGCATTGTTCAAAAAAGGCCATAGCTGACAGAATGTATTCATTCCATAAAATTAAATCAAATAGTGATCTAACCACTACATCCTAAGAGTAAATTAGCAGATGGTTTTTAGTAGAAAAGATTATTCGTATTTATGTTTTATATGCATAAGGAATTTTTGGCAGTCAGCATTTTAACATTACCCTGTTGATAATTTATTTATACAAATTTTTCTTTCTAAAATAAAAAAGCTATAATAAAATGCTTGTTGTAGTGTTTTTCGTCCACGAGCATCAGGGCGAAAAACGCTACAACAAGAGAACAGCCACCTCGTATGTGTAAAAACTCTAATTCTAAAATGAAAAGTGATTCGGCCATATAGGACAACATCTCATTGAAAACCCAGAATGCGCCAAAACATATACAGACGATAATTTTCGGATCTTAGGGCAAGCAAGATCGTCCTTTCATTTAGGTGTTTTGGAATCGGTTTACATTAAGACTCAAAACCCAGTCTTGTGTAAACAAAAAGAGTTCGTTTTTTCACTTGGACTCTTCAAGTAAACAATGGTGAATAGGTTCTGATTGGCCAATCATATGGCCAAATAGACGCATTATTCACCATATCACGTGCACCCGCATCTGGCTATATATTTCGGTTCACCTTTCGGTCGTTATCCGACGTTTCATACTCTGACGAGTGTCGGACGAAAAAAGCTTTCAGTATGCTAAAATAATGTTTCCGCTTTTTCATGCTATAACGAAGTTCTGTAGTACTAATAGACTTTTCACGTATAATAAAATGCTATAGAATTTTGGGCTCATGATGTGATATTGTTTGAATGTTGTAACCTGGCTATCATCTTAGCTAAAATCTCTGTTGATCAGTGACTATGAGAAGTCATAAGACCCTTTATCTTTTGCACCCAGTATACAGAAAGTGTTCGGCTTCTCCTGAGCAAAGATGGCTACATTGGTGATTCAGGGGTCTCTTTTTCCTCTTTATAAGGAAATTAGGATGAGTAGCAAGAAGACAGCTCAGGTTTCAGACAGAAATTGTGATATGCAATGTGTTTGTCTCAGAACTGCAAATTAGTTGAACCAAACCTTATCAGGCCAAATGATCATGATTGGTTTATTATGGCTACTTTTGTAGATTATGTTTGATAAGTAGATTTTTGAATGTGTTGTTTCAAATGCAAGACTGATATTATGTATAGAATGCCTCCTTCAGTTATTATGTTGCCGCAAGCTTTGATCATAAACCTAGGATTCTGTTTTACATTTACTGCACTGTTATTTCAGTTGTATGTTCAAATCTCGCATCTTACCATCAGATTTGAATGACTACAGTTAGCTTCAATTTGTTAACCTTTATAAATCGTGTTTGCAGAGATTCTACTTTGGTGTCATTTTTTCATTTTCATCTATTCATTCACTATTTTTCATCTTCAGTTGCTTTTGAAGCTCCATGATTTTCCTGCATTATTTGAAGAGTGTTCTGCAATCTTTACGTGTATTATTTGCATCAAGCCAAATGATTTCCTTAAGATCAGTAAATGTTTTAAAGTATAATCTAAATATCATATTACTTAAGGTAAAGAATGAAGATGACTCAAAAGCAAAAGGGGAAAGGACGTTAAGGTATTCCGCGTAGTAACAATTCACTGTTAGAGTTGTTTCCTTTTTACAGCCATGTTTGCTTTTCAAACGTTTTGCTATCTCTTTGATGCTTGCCTGGCTCGTTCTCCCACTAATTCGCAACATTACATCAATGTCCTCCCGTTTTTGTCCCAGTCTCATCTATACGTACGTCTTCAATTTTTTTTCATTTATCTGTCATCAAATTCCATCAGGCTTCATAACTCTGCGATACTAGTTTGGAGGTCTTCTCCTTCTCGCTTTTTTCGTAAAATGAGATATGTCGCCCCAACTACTCTTATTTATTCTAAAACAATTTTCCAGTACTTATTTCCCATCATGACCAATTACCGCTCGTCAGGGTCTCGCACTCATTTATGCGTGACCTGATAATTACCAGATTTGCAACTAGATCATTACCATAGAACTAGGCTATGTGAATGACATGGGAGCTATGTCCTTTCTGTTTTTAATAGCCAAGCATTAGGTCTTGATCGTTCTATAAAAGTTCTTTCTGTGTACATCGGATATTTTGTATTTTAGCATATATTTTTGTGTATGATTTCAAGCACTGTCCAAGTTAGCATTACTATTTTGAAAACTTCGGGTATGCTGCTCCAACAGATATAGTTTTGTAGCAGATGTTACACTGTGCTTTTGAATTAAGGAGTTATATAAATGTCCTAAGTTTTGTGAGAGATTCGATATTTTGCATTTCTGAAAGTTGTGAAAAGACTATTCTGGAAGATTGTCAGCAACTCAACCAATTTACACATTTAGATATTTAGTGATTTGATGTAGCGCAGTTTTGATACAGCATCTTTAAAAGCCTTTATAGTGTCTAAAAGTTAGTAATAGACAATAACGTCCACTTGAAATGGAACTAGAACAGGAACTCTATGCTTTCGAACATTATCTTCCTGTATTCCCCGTTATCGGTTAGAGATTAGCAGATGCTCAAAGACTCACACCTTGTCTATGGTTTTCCTCAATGAATTGTTGAGGATGTTCTGCCAATTTCCTCTGGCTTCCTCACTAACCACAGTTTTTTTATGAGCGTCACACGACTCATTACAATAGAAATATTCATGGCAAAATGTTGACATCACAGTTGTCAATTTTTACGGTTTTGTGAGAATTTGTGTTTAGGCCCTGTGGCTAGCATACAGACCAACTTAAGATTGTATGTGAATAGTCCATGAATAGCAACTGTCTTTAGCAACAGGAAAAGAATCTAGTTCACTTTAGGGCACTTTCAAAGCTACAGTAGTCGCCAAAAGTCTTTGGGACACTTAGAAGAAGCTGATAAAAAACCACTTTCCTCTACATATTGTCATAGTTGCTACAAACATGCACCCCCCTTCCCCTGGAACAATGTTGGTTCGTTTGTGGGACACTTGAAGTTGGCATGCACGCGAAATTTTCCCATTATCGCATGTACTTCTCCAAAAAACCAACATTGTTTCAGGGGGATGAAGTTCATTGCAGAATACAAATAGTGCAAAGTGTCCCAGGACTTTTGGCGACTATTGTACACAAAAATATCATTATGATACTGTCCAAACGCAATAAATGCACATGTGCATTCTCAACATTTAAGCGTATCTGCATAATAGTGTCATTGTCCTATCCATTTAGATGTATCTTGCGATTATTAATGTATAACTTTACTGACTTGCCTTTTACTACCCCTGTAGATCAAATTCGGACTTGAGTGACCCAGCTCGGAACAGAACATTATCCAAGGATGGCGAAGGTACTACTTTGCTTACTTGGTGTTGATCATAGAATCCACCATTTTTAGGTCATAGATTTGAAAAATTATTAGCATTAAGATTGTTCATGGATTGTAGCATATTGGTGTTGGAATGTGACTACAAGTTTAATTGGCATTTTGACTTTGCTATGATCTTCTGATTTTCTTTTCTTCTTGATTTGTTTTGTGAGCTTCCTGCTCTGTGTTGAAGTTTATTCATTAAGTCTTTCTAAATCGGTGGCTACCAAACTTTTCCAAATATATGCTTTGATAGTCAAACTTTCACGTAGAACGGGTATTACCAGTGATAAAGGTTAGTAATGGAACGAGTCCCCCAAGCATTAGCAATCTCTCACGGCCCCCCTGAGATCCTTCACGGCCCTTAGTTTGGGACCACTGCTCTAAATTAGACTGAACTCCCTTTTCAATGAAAGAACCTCTCTACAAAACAGAATCCTCGACTTCATACGTTAATCACTATGACTTTGTTATTTGTCTTTTAAGTGGATCATTTCCTCAGTTACAATTTTAGTTGTTTTAAAAGATGAACATCTATTTTTAGGTTCATTCTCAAATTACGACAAGGTGAGATGCAAATTCCATGTTATGCAGGAATTAATTGAACTCGAGTTTTGCCTATTTTGACATTTGTGCAAAATGCTGAAGGCAATTGTGAATTGCCTTAGTCGTCAGGCTTACGAGTGTTGTAGGCTTGGCATCTAATTGTCCCATTTCCATCACTTTGGCGTAAAGTTAGTCTTTAATTGCTGTTTCATTTATATTTCTTTATTAATAATTCTCTTTCACCATAAATTTATGCAAACTACTGTTGTGCTGCTACTGAGCAACTTAATATATCTAAGCGAATGATGGTGGTGCTGCTTTGCCAAAGGATTGTGTTTGGGTCCTCCTGGTTGAGTAAATAATCTTTAAGTGCACTTTAAAATGAATCACAGATTTTATGTCTCATTCACTGTTTGGTATTTTGTTCCTCAGAAGTCTTAGAATAATCTTAGAATTGGTATCCTTAGTTTCCCTCATCAGAAAATGTCTCTAGACCTTCTGTGTTACAGCTGCTCGATCGTGAATAATTGACTACTTTAGAATTTTGAAGGTTTGGTTTTCTTACAAAATTTCTTGGAACATCTTGCACATGTTTTTATAAGGAACATATTACACGGTCCTTATTTCTGAATCTGTTTTAGCCACATTTTAGTACTAAAAGTTCATAATCAGCTCCTTGATTGTAGTGATACAATGATACAGTTGACACGATTGGCGTTGTTAGGTGATCATTGTTAAGACGTGGCATTGTGGATGCTGCAAGTGTCAACGTAAACCCGCCTATTAGCCAATTACTACAAGGGTTGCACACAAAATATGCTAATCTGCCTTATATTGTTTGCAACGTTAAAAATATTCTAAAATTGAAAGTTCGATCTCTTTATTAGCAACAGATAATTAGATTTTTTGGCCTTAATAATAACAATAATAATAATTTTGTGAAACTTCTCATTGAGTATATAAAACTAAGTACAATAATACACCTCACAAGATGCATGGCAGTGTATAATTGTCTTGCTTGTAGAAAGCATACAAAAGTAAGACATCATGTAAAACCAGAAACTATAAAAGTAAACTGATAAAAAAAATGGGGAAATTAAATAGCCAAAAGTTCTGGATTGGCCCAAGGTTTATTACGACGACGGAAGATATAGTGACTAGATCTAGTGGAGATATTCATAGTGTTCATGATGATTCTGTTTTGAATGTTCTTATCGAAATATAAATCGTTAAGCAAAGATAAAAGAGAATTGCAGGAAGAACCCATAGCCCCAATAGCACCCATAGAGAGATAATTTTTTTGAAACCTAGTGACAATAGTACGATTTATGTAGACAATCATACACGTCACTATATTGAGGCAGTGCATATTTGCAACTCTGCAACGTAATTTTTGACAAAAAAGACACTACATAGTAACAAGCAAGTTCTGCAGAAAAAAAGATACATCAACCTAAGATAATATAATAACAATAATAACTTTTCAACTAGGTTAGCAAAGCCATAACCTAATAGTCTAGTAAAGTGGGGTTTGTCCAAGTTTTGTCTCTTTTACAAAATATATAATAACTACATCGTACCGCAATATTAATTGTTTTCAATAGGATGTTGTGTTTAGTATTATCATCAAAGTTTAAGTCTGTAAGCATTGATGGGAAAATGTTCATACAGGATATAACACTTCAACATATACCGCTGCTATCAGCGTGTGTAGGTTCCTTATAAAGGAATTCCTTATGAAAACACGTGTATGGTAATAGCACGATGAACTGCTAGACTGTTCCGTTTGCATATGAAAAAGAAGAAGGTCTTTAGGCAGCTATAGCTTTAGGATTGAGCGCACTGCTATACTGTTCTGTTTGCATGTGAAGAATTAACCATGTAGCTTTAGAATTAAGCGCAATGCAAGTTTCTTTAAATAGGTCCTGTCCTTATCATCTTTCTAGAAAGAGACTCTTAGTCCTTCAAATGAGGATTTAGCCGAATCTGGTTACTATGCATCAGAATCGATAATAAGAGAATCCCCTAAAAGGGAAGTCGCCACAAATGTGCCGATTAGATACCTAACAAGATCCCGAAGCCCAAGGGAGAAGGGTATGAATGGTAGACCATTAAGAAGACATTGGTCACTCAGTGCGTACAATTCTCAATCTGAATCCATTGAGGAAGTCACCCTTTCTGGCGACGAGGTAGATTTTATGGACAACAGAAGACCTGAGTCGGTTGGGTAAGTGAATACTTCTTTTCAAGTTGAAGATAGTGTCTAGTTACTTTTTCATAATTGTATTGCATTGCACGTAGGTATTAGACTTCGATGTGCAGAATAGGCTGCCCAAAGAGTATGCTTATTTACTAGAGATTTGCTGGAAACTTGAGGTCTCTGCGCGTTTTACTTGAGGTCATGAAAACTTAGTTAGACATAGGTGTGAAGTTCTGCGATTTTGATGTATGAGGTGGCATTATGTTTTATGATTATAGCACAAGCGTACTGTTTCCTAAATTGGCACACTTTGTCGTAGAGATATCCTCTTAAATCTCACTGAACTCTCTGAATTTTCTGAATATGATAAGTAAAGGAGAGGGGGCAGTTATTTCTGATTCTCATGTCATTCATGATGCAGTATGCAAATGAAAACAGGCCGTTACCAGGACAGCAATAAGCGCAGATCATATTGTAGTCCTTGCTCCAGTTCCATGCTTGACTCACTTGTCCAGTGCCCTCACTTCTGTAAAGTTTCGCCGTAATCAGCTGAAGGCTATCCCGCCCTTTCAAAACAATTGCAATTGTCCTTAGACATCTGTCACTGAAGTATGTGTTATGACTTGTTGCATTAAGTTAATTGTCATATCCAAAATGAACCTTTCACTTAAAAACTTATTATGATTTTGACTTCACGATTTACGTCTGACATGTCAAAACAAAATCTATCTTCTTATTTGCATGGTTGCTCATATTTTCCACATTCTTGAGCTAATAGCGTAATAGTAGTTTGCGTGCACTGGTACACGGAGAATCCCGTATTCACGTATCACCACGGACTTTGGCAGGAAATGGGCTTGCGGTTGGCTCTGCTATCATCTCTGAAACAGATCATGCTTTCTTTTCTTACATCTTTCTGCTATTCGTTCAAATAGAACTGTATACTAGATAGTCTATATCAGCTGCCTTAGTGTGACTCGATTTACAATCTTTTTTATAAGAGTGCACTTTTTTTGAGAACATTGAGGCTCAATTTGCTGCAAAATAAGAACACTGCTTATTCTTGGTGAGCCTTGGATGAAGGTCTTCACAACCACTTAACTTTTTACAATTTTTGGCGTGCGAATTCTGATGAAGTTGTTAATAAACATCAGCATTCGTTCGTTCGGGGTTTCAATAGCAATCGGACTAGTATTAAGCATCGGCCCAGATTATCTGGCTCATACCAAAGAGAGTGTATCATGCGAAATCATCTGTGCATGTATTTCAGCGACACAGGAAAACTAATTTTGATTACTTTGACTTTTGGACGATCCGTAGTGTGCATTCACAGTTTAGATGCGATTTTGCCCATCAAGAGTCTACTCAGATCCCAGTGCTATAGAGAGAACGGGTCCTTGTCAGTTTCAAATTTGTTAGGAGCTAGACTGAATCAGTTTCAATGTTTAAGTTATGCTGGATAAGCATGGGCGTAGTCAATAGTAATGGAAGGATGCACGTTTTCTTATTATAAAAAAGTGGTTTATAAGAAATTAGTACTCGACTGCTCGAAAGGTTAAGAGAGTTCAGTACTGCAGACAAGGACAGTTGATAAGTCATATACCTATAGAATACAAATATTCGCACAAAACAGTTATCGCTTTTACTTAATTTGTATTGATTTCTTGTGGTAGCCTATGAAGTAAAGTGTCATGTTTGCGTGGTGCTTGTTCTGTCTGTGTAGCGCTATTGTGTTGCGCCTACTCGAACATTCTTGCCAGGAAAGTCTTCAGAAAGTTTCAGTACTGAAATCATAAATAAGCTAAAAAAGTTTCAGTACTGGGCAAAAGCACTTTCTTCTAAAAACACGTGTGTTGCTATTCCAACCTCTAATTGAAGCTAATGCTAATGCTGACCCTAATTGTGACAGCTTGGATATAAATAAGAAAACCCTCTGCCTGCTAGACAATATAACGCTTCTTTCACTTTACTATATACCAGTAATTGTCTTTCACTCGTTTCTTGGTTTTGTGCTTATAAAGAAGAGCAGGAAGTAGCCGTTTTTGGCCATCAATATCACGAGCAGCTGCCTCTGGGAAGGGATATGGTTGCTTCAAACTGACTTGTCTTTAGCAAATGATTCGCAGCTCTAATATCAAATTGTCGTGAAAAATCTGTTGTACTCATTGTAATTCTTCCTTCATTGCTGGCTTGTTCCAAAGAGCAAGCGTTTTCATCTCAGTGTAACGTTATCAGGCAGAGTGAGTCGAACAATTATGCATTATAGATCTGAAGTTCTTTTGATCAAGCATAATATCAGACTAATTCCTTACAGCACATATAGAGGTTATATTACATAGATCACTGGGGTGAATTACAATTGTTTACATGTTACATCAGCATCAAGTCAATGGCATCTGCGTGCAGCTTTTTCTTCAGTAACTACCTTTCTTGCAAGCTCATTGGCTGTTCCTTTAGCAGCTTCCATACGCGAAGCTAAAACACTTTGCGAGAGCCCTTCGATTCTTCCATACCATCTTCGTCTCATTTTTCTATCTCACTCATATTTTTGCACAGAATTTTGTAGTTATGTGCTGTTCTAGTTAAGCTTTATTGCCCATAATATTTTACTCTAACTTCATTTTTCACTAACCTTATTAGAGAATATTAAATTTCAATGAATTAACTGTATGAATGGATTAATCGACCTTCGATCGACGAGTTGCTGTTCGAAAGGTCATTTGAAAGTGTACAAAGTTCAAGAGTCAGTATGTATTTGCATGTTATATATTGGTTCTCTCTGTCTTAAAAATATTGCTACTGTCATTCTTTTGAAAAACTAAGTGTCTTCAGAGTCATAGAACAATAAAATTGACGATGCAAGTTTAACGAAAAATAAATTCTTTGCAACTGGGCATCGATCAAGTGATCATGATTAAAGTTTCCGAGTACCATTTTCCTACTAATGGGTCCGAACTGTGAGACCTTGCCTCATGTACCCCCTCTTTTGTAGTGTATACAACTGTGGTCGCATCAAGTTCATGAGTCACTGAAACAAGCCTAGCACATCTTTCCAAATTTTATGTCCACCCATTGAGGCATCCTATCGTGACTACGCTTGATACAGAATTTATGCAGTTTTGGATACGCCCAGAAGAGATCTCAGCTTTCTTTCAATGAAGAAAGCCCACACCTGGAAATTGTTCTTCCTTCACTGCATGAACATGATAAGAGGAGGAAATAAAGTAAAATTTTCACTAAACACGATGATTTGAAAGTTAGCCCGTGTGGGATATTGTGCTGTGGGCAGCCTTCTCTAAGCAGCAGGCCCATTGTACATTGTGAAGGAGCTACGAGGGCTCCCCTGTGCAAAGCATTAAAGGAGAGTGGCAGTGCGAGCAAACAATTTGCCGTTGACCAACTATCTGAAAGTGTAGCCTTGCAGTTCAGTTGGTTGATCACTTGAAGTACGAATTCAGGGGTCGCGAGTTCGGTTTCCGCTCGGGTCAGTCATATATATATAAACATATACTATATATATATATATATATATATATATATATATATATATATATATATATATATATATATATATATATATATATATATATATATATATATATATATATATATATATATATATATATATATATATATATATATATATATATATATATATATATATATATATATGTAGAGTAAAACCTTAGAAAGATAAAATGCACAAGTGAAATCTACAACAAAACGAATACACAGTGAATTCCGGCACCACTGACATTCTGCAGGCTTAAATATTGTTTTGTATTGACGTCAGTCTCAACAGGACAGCCAATGGGCGCTGTAAGCGCTTTTATGACAGGGAACTACCTCTGTCAACCTGTATTCTGAGACTGACTTCTCGGCAGCATCTCAGGCTTTTAATACCGAGGTCTTCACATTTGACGTCATATTACTGGAAATATGCCTCTTTGGACTAGGCCATTTTAGGCCAACAACGTGGAGCTATCGCCGGGCTTTTCCCGGTGTGCTCTGCCTTTTAGGCAATAGAAATTGCTGCAGTCAGAGTTGCATGGCCTGGAACACTCTTTGTTGTCCATCTTTAGGCTGTACAACATAATTTCTGCCCGATTTCACTGTGTCTTATGTGCAAGTAAACGATATAGTAAAACCTTAGAAAGATAAAATGCACAAGTGAAATCTATAACAAAACGAATACACAGTGAATTCCGGCATCACTGACATTCTGCAGGCTTAAATATTGCTTTGTATATATAAATATATATATATATATATATATATATATATATATATATATATATATATATATATATATATATATATATATATATATATATATATATATATATATATATATATATATATATATATATATATATATATATATATATATATATATATATATATACTAAGTCATGAGTGGGCTACCACAATTGGAAAATTTATTTTGGCCCCAGTGCGGATTCGAACTCACGATGTTTAGATCAGAAGACTCCTGTGCTAATCAATTGCGCCATCCAGGCACAAAAGAATAGCGGTGGAATCTTAAGGTCATTCTACCGTGAGTCCCTCAACGCATCTAGGGCCTTCTCTATGTTTCGGCTATAATGCCTTCTTCAGAGCCAAGCGTACACCAAGAGTACGTATATATATATATATATATATATATATTTATATATACAAAGCAATATTTAAGCCTGCAGAATGTCAGTGATGCCGGAATTCACTGTGTATTCGTTTTGTTATAGATTTCACTTGTGCATTTTATCTTTCTAAGGTTTTACTCTATATATATATATATATATATATATATATATATATATATATATATATATATATATATATATATATATATATATATATATATATATATATATATATATATATATATATATATATATATATATATATATATATATATATATATATATATATATATATATATATATATATATATATATATATATATATGTAATGTATATATACTTTGATTCTATGATACTGTGAATGAGATGGACGCAAATAAGACGACAAGTTTCTGGCACATTGAAGCTTTTCAAACCTACGTTCTCATCAGAGAGTCACGCTCTGAAGAGAACGTAGGTTGGAAAAGCTTCAGTGTGCCAAAAATTTGTCGCCTTATTTACGTCCGACTTATTCATAGTATCAAAGTATTTAGTACGCGCTAATAGTATTAAGTCTGTTTCAAGCATCTCTACGTATGAACTGAGTAGCTTGCAAGTAATTGGGGGTTTTTTAATTCTATATTTGCTTTATGTTTGTTTATAGATGTGCTATCTGGGTTTGTAGAGGGAGATGTCTTAAGCTTAATTATAGAAATTGAGGATGCTGGTTGTCAGTTACGTTACGTATCAGTTAATGAAGATAATGAAGATTTCACGTGTCAGTGTATAGAGATCTGCACGTGTGCCTTTATTTGTAGTTTGTGTATCTCTCACTGGATATGTTCTGGTGTCTACCCATAGCAAACTGCCAACAGTTTTTCACATAAAGTGAGAATATTCTGTTCATTGTCAAATTTGTTCTAGTTCCTGTATTTTTGAAAATGGATAGCTTTGAAGATTCTATAATTTTTGTTTGTGTCTGGTTGAACCTTGCTCCTATGTTTGTTACATAAGTTCCCATCAATTCTTCTATTTACTCCGATTTTCTTATCTGAAAGGGGAACGGCATCTCCTTCCAAAAATGTGGAATAAGAAGCTTTATGTATTGATGATCCATTTTCTTTTTCATTACGAAAATATATGTGCATTGTTTCCAATTGACCTTTAACGTTAGCGGTGATAAGAATCGTTATGTAATAGACTCTTAAATCTTTGGACATTTTCGTAAATTGGTACATGTCACTTCTGCGCATGGCATTTAAACGAAGTTTAAAAAGGCTCTAATTCCTTCAATATTTTAATCTTACCTGATCAAAGACGTTGGACGACCTGGTGCAGTCATTAGTGATACCTTGGTTTGCATTTGAATCCGCCAATAGCAAAGACCTTTCTTTGGTGAAGAATTGACATTCTTGCTTCCTCTTCACTAGTGTTGTTTTATCCTGGTTACCTACCTTATCATTGTGTTGATTCAAAATTCACTGGCCCCTTGGAGTTTCACCTTCGGAAAACGAGCATTGCATCTACCCGAACGGCCACTTTAGCTTTGCACACCGTATCTCCTCAATAAAGCAACTGAGACTCAGCAAGCCGTAGAGAGCCTTGACATCACAGTTTGACATATTCTGCCACTGGGCGAATAGAGAAACTCACAGGTGAAACTGAAGAAGTAAAGAATAGCTGGAAGAAGAGAATTTCATCGGGATGTTGTGCTTATTTACGAGCACGATCTCTTTTTGTTAGAATCAGTGGTACTGTGGTGGATTACTGTGGATGATATCGTACGGTAAGCAGCGTGAAACTGCAGCATTTTTAGTGAATGCCCCACCGATGGCAACTGAATTGATTTAAAGGAAACATAGATTTTCTACGGTATAACTTCCTTTGCATTGATTTTGGATCTACGTCGCATTCTTGGTTGGTGAGAACAAGTAATGTTATCCGTGTTGAATATGAGTCTCATGTGTTGATGATCTATTTGATATTTAAGTTGAAAGAGGATACGTATGTGTGAGGTGTTACATAGTTGCACGTAACTTGACGCTGTATTAGCCTGACATGCTGGTCTTTCAGATGCACGACGTGTATACATATATATAGCAAAACCGTTGGCTGAACGGAATCTTCGATAAGAGGGACTCAATAAGTATCCGAACAACGGTATACTACGTATGGTGTTTAAAGAGAGAGACATCTCAGGTCTTCTTTTTTTGAACGTTTGCTAGACAGTTCTATTGTCAACCGTAACCACAACAAGTTGCGATGTTGCAGATGGTCACACTGCCTGACCTCAGAACTGGATTGGTAGTTTCAAGCGAAAAACTTTAAACTACCCGCTAGGTGCTCGTGCTGACGGTTAGCTGTTTTGTCTATGAGTTGAGCATTTTGTTTTTAAGAACGGTGTACATTTTGAACTGGAAGTTGTCTTACAAGTTAAGCTCGCATTTACTGTCGGCGTTCAGAAGGTAGCTGCGATATTCGTTCTATCGTATGTGCTAGATAGTGGATACCAAGATGGGAGAGTGCGGTTAAGTGCTGGTATGAGTTTGGTTAACAGATACATCAATATGCCAAGTCAGGATACCAATCACAAAAGTTTTACTCAAATTCTCAATTATCATAGCTACAATCGCAGCTTAAAATCAAGGAATTCAGAACGCTTAGAGCGGGAGAACACCATTTGCGCCACTTTACCAACAATCTGCGAGAACGCTCAGCATGACAAGCATACGCAGATAAGCAGAGTGGATGATATTGATGGAAGATGGCCGGATTTTTGTCAGCCGAGTGATGTACGCCTTCCTCCACTTTCTAAACAACTACATACACGAAAAGTCAAACATGACCTCACACTACCTAACTTGAAACGGAGAGCTTCGACACCACGTCCAGTTTTGCTTTTTGGAGGCAGCCAAAAGCTTCTGTCAGACGGTGTAGGTGTGAAAGGACAAAATATGGCTAAATTGGGGGAAAGCTCGAGCAAACTTCTACAAGTTTCAAAGGTGGATGATATCGATAATTTGCACCCCCTCTTTTCTGTCTCACCAAATGGATTGGAGAGGAGTGCACCTGAAGTTGACAAGCCGAGAAGCTCTTGCATAAACTTAAAACAGTCAATCACATATTCAGACACGTTCAAGAAGCCTTTGCTTAAGAGAGAGAAAATAAGTCCTTGCGATTTACGACATATATCTAATAAACAGATCCTTACGAGCGTTTCGTCAAAGAAGCTGTAAGGATAACATATTCTTGCAAAACTTCACTGTAGCCCTTTTGGTGTGCATTCTTTAATCGGTACTTTGTCTTTACTCATACTTAGTACAATTAAGACGTGATTAGTTAAGATTCGGTACCCATTCAGATGATTTTCTGCGCCTTGTAGATCGGTTGAACACGTAGTCTACCAACACTTGTAGTGTACCTTCAATTTTTCTTAGAAAATAGCAGGGTATTCGCAATCTTTATACCGCATCGATATTGGGCTTATATGTATGTATAGCTACACCGCATTTGATCTGGCATACGTCAGTGATCTGGCAGCAGTCGAGTGTTGTTTCTTTCGGCTACAATGCTATCTTATTTCTTTCAGCTATGTGGCATTCAGCCCGGTAAAGCACGGTGTTAGCTTTAATGCTGCTTGTTTCATTTTGTATATTGTACATAGTAATGGTTAAGTAATGAAAATAGATGTAGATATATCAGCGTCTAGTCTGTATGGATCAGTTTAAATTGAATATGCACGAATTTTGCTCCATTTGTGATTAATACTCCACGATGTTTTAGTTCTTGTATAGCAAGGATACCCACCATAAAGTATTACAGAAGTAAAATACGAAAATAGAACGAAAATTGAATTTCATGCTGCTCTTCTTCTGCAGGGCGACAGAGCGCTGTTATCTTTTTATATTTCCACAAGACAGCCAATTTTCTACGTATGCCTTGGGGCACCTCTCCTTCGAGGAAGCTCAAATCCATTAACGTATGAGGAGGCGTAGATTCTCCCCAGCCGTCACCCAAGTTTGCAGAGTTAATTCTCTGCCTCGGTTTTCGCATCAGATGTAAATAATTTAGTAGAGAGTATTATCTTTGCTGCAAACCTTGGATAATTTGATATTTCATGGTATTCTAATTGACTGTATTTTAACGCTAGATGTCGAAATCGCACCGCTTTTTAAATCTGTTGCTATTATTTGGTATTACACATAGCTGTACTTTAACATCAGGTGTAGAGAAATGTTCAGATTTAAGTGGTGGGATATGAGGAGAATTAAACTTCTGTCGTCACCAATGTATACTATCACATTTGACATTACAATCTTAAGCCAAAATCCTCTTTTTTGGTCTTTGCAGCTATCCGCTGACTCATCTTTATCTGTCCTGCAGGTCAAACGTCAGATTCTCACAATTATCTTTGTTATATGCCCACAGACATTCAAGTCTCAATATTTGAATTGTCTTTTATCTTTTCTCATATTATGTCATTTCAGCTTTAGGAGCAGAGTATGCTTGATTGATAAAGGAATGTTTGCGAGATATGAAGTTAACAATCGTTGCGACATTTTGTGTTTAGGCAGATGCGTTGCTATTGGATGTGGCTGTTGGGGATCTCACACAACCCCAATATTTCCAATCGGCGAGCAGCTACGGGCAAATGTTCGGATGCACTGCACTTTTGTTGATTTGGTCTCATTGTAAGAGCTTTATTCACATATGCCCCTGATACTGGAAGTATCAAGGCGCCCTTTTTTGTTTAGTTACCCATATGGCGAAGTTGTCTACAGCATGAGACTTCGTCGAGGTGCTACTCAATACCAGTGGTGACAGCATGGACGTAGGAAGCATCTAAAAAGTGGGAGGGGGCAAATCCTAAAAGGGGCACATTACCACGCCCATTTTGGGCTTCAAAGGGGCACTTTTGCATAGTTTGCTAAAAAGTGGGAGGCCATGGCCCCTCTGGCCCCACCGGTTCCTCCGTCCCTGCGTGACAGCCCCTTGATTGCCTTCTCCTAACTTACCGTAAGTGACTGAATAACCGCCTAGTAACAGACAGCCACCACTGCCCGAATAAGGGCCCCGGGTTTGCGATAAATAAGCGCCCATTCGATTATTCGGTCTTTTGGGGGGTATTCCTTGATCTGTACGACCAAGAGTGCGCAGTATATCCGAAAGCAGTTCGAATAGTACGGCGCAATTCATGAATTTTGATACATAAGTCATATGGCTGCTTTGGAAAGGGTAGAAGTAGGTGTGCACCATGTTATGGGTTGTTTCTTTGAGACTGTCTGTCCTTTGAGGAAGAATCTTTTAAGTCTTTAGAGCGATGCCTTAGTTGAAAGATATCTGGCAAGTTTCAGGTTTGTCTTTTCACTCTTGTGAATACCTTTGAGTTTCTGGTATTTTGATTTTGAAGCAAGCATTCTGTTGTGACGAGCACCACAGCTGAAGTGTGTGGAGCAACGGAAATTACCCCAGCCCTATACGAGATCTCCACACGATAATGACAGTGGCTTGAGGACTTAGCTTGGTGCAACCTTTGGTACAGATGAGGGAACCTAAAGGAGAGAGGGATTTAGAGATTTGAGGGCCTTTCTTGCTAACTTTTGAATAAAACTTATGGCTGAGATTTTGACGAATTATTGTTATTGTCCCCTTCAGCATTTTGTTATTATCATCATTTCAATTTTTATGTATTAGCCGAAAAGCCTCGAATTAGTCCCTATCCAAAAAGGCCCCCCCTAGAATACACATTTTTTTACGACAATCACTTTTTTGTCTGAGCCTCCATTTTCTTAACTTTTCCCAAATTGAGGCTGAGATTTTCTCAAGAGTTTTTTTTTAACTTTCATTGGAGTAAACTGACTAAAAGAGGCTACCATTGTTTGTTATAAATTGTTTGATCTTTGTTAACCAAGATTTTCTGATAAAATCTTCGATCTGTGTAATTAGGAGCTTGCAGAGAATGAGCTAATATCAATTTCTGGCAAGTAAAAAAGGTAGACTTTCGAACTTGAGCCTGGTGATTTTCTTAACATTTTCTTAACATTTTCTTAACATTTTCTTAACGTTTTGGCATTTTGAACCTTATTTTCTTATAAACTTTTTTCTTATAAAAAACGTGTAAGCCCCGTGGTAAATCTTCACATTGTTAATAAGCCAACCCCCTGGAATCTGCTCCCCACCCCATTTGATAATGAAGACTTTGATAGAGATTATCGCTTAAATTTAAACAGTTCTTTTGTTTAATATGATGGAGAAAAGGAGTGGAGAAAAGTATCATAGTAACCCCCTCAAGGGGCTAAATCGAGGGTTTTTGCGGTATTTGATCTTTTATCTCCCCTTGAAATGTTTGCCGCCTGAGTGAGTTTTGTTTTATTATTACTATCACATCAATAAACTATAAAATTATTGAGTTCTTGTAGTTAACCGTAGGAATATTCAAACGCTCTCTATTTTTTTCTCTCTGCATTTGAAGTATGTATGGCGATATCACTTTGCGCATCGTGGTTTGCATTCAATTGCATTACTGATCACCTGCTTATATAGATTTAAATAGATTGTATTCTAGTCTCGCTTTACTCAGAGGGGGTGTTCGGAGGTCTTGTCGATTCGGTATTGTGATCGAATGGAGAAATGCATATTGAACTGTGCGTTTAATTGGCCTATTTCTGGAACTACCACAGTTTGATTCTGCCTCGACAGGAGTTCCTTTTTGTCCTTCTCTTTCCATACTGTTTGACCAGGACCCTTTTGAAATTGTATCCGCTAGAGTCAAGAATTTCAAAATTGTGTTTCTATAAAACAGACTGGCTTGTACCCTGATTTCATTTTACATTCAATCATATTTCGTATTGAGAGTTAGATCTCAGGTGTTTTTCTTCCTCGTTGATTGTGAGGTACAAAGGTGTACATTATCTTCCTGTTTTGAGTGACACTTCACTCTCCCACCCCACCCCCACCCCCATATTCTTTACGAATGCACATAATTATGAAAGGATTTACTTGTGTTATTGCTGCGGTACAGCCCATTTGCTCCCAAGTGCTAATTTGATTTCAATGTCGGGAAAGCTTTAAGTAGTGTAACAGGGATCTTATAACATACACGCTAGTGGGGAAGCTCCCCCATCATTCTCTTTAATTCCTCCACTTCTTGGCACACGATTCCCCACTAGCAAATGCACTTTAGCTTGTAATCAATCTAAAGTCAATTTTTAATTTTCTTCATAGACTGCTCATTTGTCAAATTATTTTTAACCTCCCTTGTCTAATTATTGCCAGTCAAACTCTGTCTAATATTTTGGCATTACACGTAAACAAGGTAGTGAAATTCATGGTAAAATTATGTGATGAAGTCCCCACAGCCCCTATTTGCAATGTCGCTATGCTTCAATTCTCCACAAGGGAAAATTCTTCTAGAAAGCGGTGGTTCCCTACCTTGTTCTCTCCTACACCCTTAGAAAACTGCTTTGACCTCAAACCCCCTACCACAGATATCTTGCTCTAGGTTACTGGAGTGTTATGAATACACCAAGCTCCTATCATTAAGGTGGCGGTTCTCGTGCCCCTTGGAATGATCCTTGCACCCTCAGGAAGTACAGACACCCCTGATTGGGAATCCCTCCCATGGAAGATTTCCTGTTGCTGGGAATCCCTGCTATAGAGGATTCCCTTCAGTTGGGACATTATGACTTTTATACGCTTAGAAGTACTTCCACTTTTGAAAATCTTTAGTGATTGAGTTAAGACTTGCGACTTTTCATAAGAATTTTCTATGTAAGTCGGATAAAGGCCTAGATTTCAATTCCCTCCGCAATGTTTGACAATGACATCTCCCTAAACAGTGTGAATGACATTGATTATTACTGTGCATCAAGTTTATATGCTGATAGTTGAGACTTAAAGCTTTTGCCGTGTTTTTGCTTTATATTTTTGCAATTCTTGTTGAATTATGCTTTTACAAGCTTTATCTACAAGCTTTATCTACAAGCCCCAGGTTCGATAGTCTTTTGCTCTTTGTAATAAACTTCATTCTGCATCATGATTTTTAGATAATATATGATTCCTTGGTGATTGCAATAACTGTCCAATTTCAAAATGGCATCATCATGGCCCTGGGCCCCACAAAGCTCTTGGCAAGCCTGTTAGTAAGCACTAGTTTTGACTGGTTTCGTGGGTACCTGTTGTCCAGAGAGTTTAGCATAGTGAAATAGCTTTTATGTAATTTATTTGGTCATTTACTTGAGATAGGCCTAAAGCTTTAACGGAATTAACATGCTGTTTAAGAGCTTCTTACTTTATCCTGTACAGGTTGGTAAGTGAACCGCATTCAAACGAACAGCCAAAGGAAAGTCATTCCACAGGGCATACGCCAAAGCGTACTTTGAAGCATGTACCGAAAGGTGGAAATAGGAGCGTGCCTGCAGCCACATCCAGTCCTTATGAGGAAAGGAGCTTACACGAAATGTCACTCCTACCTCAAGAGAGAGACAGCCAAACTGAACCTGTTGATGAAGTCAGCACTCAACGCAAGCAGTCCAAGAGGTCAAATCGTGCGAGCCCTTCGGACAGAAGCTTCTTGGAAGGAAAAAGTGATGGTCGAAGATCAAGTGTCAAGTCGGGAAGTCGATTATCGAGAACTAGGCCCAGACAACATAATTACTCATCAAGTGAAGAGTCGTACCCAGTACATCATCCGGAGAGACTGAACAGTAGTGTTTATTCAGAACAAGATAAAGTACCTAGTCTTGTAAATCTTCCAAAGAGTAATGTCTTTTTGTCAAGGCATCGTCCAAACACTGCAGAGAGCAATCTAGATAGTGGGTTTGTAGGTTCTGAAGGTACGCTGAAATCCCAAGATTTTTCTAATAGTATGAATCACTCATGCCCCAGGCCAAGTCGCAAGGATTCTGTGGTGAAGCCTAATACTACAAAGGTGCAACCAAACCGGTCTAATTTCAATGGCTCTATGCCCATTGATGCTGTCGAAACTCTTTCAACAGAGAAGCATAGGCACTCATCGGCACGAGCAAGCCCTGCTGATAGATTATCTGCAAGTACTGGAATCCGAAAGATGCAATCAAGAGATAAGAAGATACCTGATTCAGCGGAAACAAACCGAACTTCCAATCAAATCGACCATCCCTTGGGTAGACTGCAGGAAGTCGGTAGGAGGACTAGTATGTTGGATGACGGCATTAGTGTCCGTACTTCTCCAGAGACACAAACCGACGCAAGTTTTAGGCATTTGCCAGTTTCAACCAGACGGTCCCAATTTGGTTCCTCAGAGCCATTTGTTGATGTAGAGGATAGTCCATTAAAAAATTCAAGGCAGCCACGTGAAGAAGAGAGGTACCGTCGGAGTGCACCATCTTCAGTGGCGAAAAGTCATGATCCCCGGCGACTTGTTTCCATTCCCAAAGGTGACCGATCTAGCTGGCATTCTGACTTAAGGAGACATCCAGTTCCAAGTTCGAGTGGCGATAGAATGAGACCGGGGGGTGAACACTCATTCGACGAAGGTATGTAGGTCTGTGTGATGATGTGGAGACGTGTTTCTTTTAGATGAATATATGTTGCATTCCTTGCATATTACTTTATCTATGTGATTTGGCCTTTTGATTAGAAATTGACAGTTTGATTAAATTTGTTTCATGCTTTGTTGTTTAGACTTGTCTCTCAGGTTCAAAGGCTACCAGACGTCAATGAATTGTACTAGAAGTGATGTTTTGCTAATGTACTTTCAAATGGCAGTTGTTTCTTTGCTCTTTAAGTAGATTACTGGTTTTGTTCCGATTCAGATTCTATGTTCGAGAGGGTAGTTCAACCAAGGAAACAGAAGCAAGAGAGGGTGCCCCCAAGTTTAAACGAATCTTCACATAGTCCGAAAGTTATTAGACCAAGGTACGTGGCGTGTAAATTACCTGTGGATTTTTAATAGATGTGTGCGTTAATCCTCAGATTGTATTCTTCATGCCAGGACTTTTTTATAAGAAACATACTTTCTCCCTTCACCTTGGGTGTTTGTCAGTATTTGGTCAAACCCAGCATTAAATGTATATTAAGCGTTTCAAGCGTTTCTTAAAACTCTTGAAATTGCCTTTTAAGTTTACTTATGAAACTCAACCTCCCTGTGTTTTTTAAATGTGTCTTCATACCCATATCATATCTTCATATATCTAGCATCACTCAAATTATCACATATTCAAATGCTCATGTTGTCATGAATGTCTAGGCGCGCAACTACGAACTTTTGAGGGCATGAGTCTAACTGTGAAATTTTGGTGTGCTAAAAATTTTTCTTTAAGAAACTAAATCGTACGGGAAGCTTCAGGAATATGTTCTGTCATGTGTAACATAGATTAAAAGAAAAAGGACACTTTTGCGATTTTGAGGAAAATGGCAGGTACCTAGAACCCACACGGTAGTTGCACGCATGGTGCTATATATTGGTTAACAAGCAAGGCTTGTAGAGATTGAAAATTCCATCACTTTTGATCATCTATTGGTCATCTGATAAGTTTGTACATTTTTTGTAGAACGAGAACGTATCTTGTAAGCGTAAAACGTGAACTGAACAGGAAACTACAATCATACTATAATAAAGAAACGTTTAATGTTCTGAACAATGGACTAGTGTCCAGGCTAGTAAGAATCATTAGGTCCCAGACCTCAGTATTTGACATTTCTACTGACGTATGCACCATATTGAAATACGAATTGCTTGAACCTTTGCCATGGTAACTACTAGATGATTCTAGTCGTAGATAACCTGTTTGATTCATTTCTAATGATCTGAGTTCTATGCACTTCCTGTGGTTATTTGTTAGTTTATTGTTGGTGCATATCAATTTCTTTTGGCACATTGTGTGTCTATTCCGTTGCTCTTGTTTTGCCATATGGCTCTTCATTTTTGTTCTCATTTGGCATGTAGTCACTATGCAGATCGCCTGCACCAGCATTTGCAACACCTGCGAGACCAGTTGTCTCGATTGAATCGAATACATACCCCAGAGGACCATGCAAGAACACTCAGGAGCACGAAGGAGCGCATTGTATCTCCGGATGTTCCTAGATTTCAAACTTATGATGATATCAAACATAAGCTTGATGACTTGACCAGTCAGCTGCAGAAATCATTGCGTAAGATGGAAGAGAGGTCGTCCTCAGATCGAGGTTATACGCCTAATCGAGATTACCAAGAGCTTAAGGATAAAATCGACTATTTGACGAGAGAATTGCAAAGAACTCAGAACTATGTATTTGAATCGGAAGAATCTTTGGACCAATTGCAATTCGCCACGTCACCGAGCAGACCTCTTGCGGATTTCCGAGAATCACAGCCAGTCATCGCAGCGGTACAAGAGCCAATATCTGCTTTTCAAGGTGCAGCTGAAGAGCGTTTAGGCACAGCACGAAACTCTCGATCGCCGCACCCTAGGCTGCCAAAACCTAGCCGAACTTACATCGATTCACAGCAGCCTCGATCGATACTCCGCCGCTCGTCACAAGCTCAGCCGGTAGTACTTGAAACCCCTCCAACTTATATCACTGTATGCCCAGTATGTTCGGACATTGGCTACCACAGGCATGGGGACTACACTTTTCAGGGCCAACCGACACCAGTTCAGCCATCAGTTTTGCAAGCACCGATTAGTCCTGCGAAAATAGTAGCCTCAACCCCAAACAGGTAAATATTTGTTGGTTTGCTTCTAATCGAGGCTAACCCTATATTAAGGGTGTTTATGGTGTGACACCACTGTGGTAAAAGTTCTGGCGGCATAAGCATAGTCACCAAGTATTTGAGAGCTCTGATCTGGTCTGTTTTCTCCTAACCTAATTGACCAATCATCGTGCAGGAGTTAGACCACGCATTTGTTCCGCAGCTAGACTTAGACCCATTTTTATGATGAGTGGTCAATGAAAAAAAAGTAAAAAGGTTAGTCCCATATACGACTCCGTACGTTGGGGGGGGGGGTGCCTGTTAGAGAGGACACATCCTGAGCCGCCGGCATAGTGAAGTAGGGTGGCCAGTTCCTTTCCTCGGACAGTGAGCGAGCATGCCAACTATGATCCGAGGGTTCGGCTCGAACCATCGGTGTTTTGCTCAGCAGTCAAGCGCTCTTACCACTTGGCCACTCGGATTGGTCAATTAGGTTGGGAGATAATAGGCCTGTTCAGAGCTATCAAACATTTGACGGCTATGGTGTCACCATGTCGACTGGAATTATCACGTTCCAACATCATTATTTGCGCCTGCATGTAATAATGATGCCTTCTGTTTATATCATACACGTGCTTCTAATTTCCAGAATATGAAGCTTTCTTTCTTGCGAATTTTGCGTTTTTACGTACTTTTCCAACTGATACATTTCTCCTTCCCTCGCTTTATACTCTTATTTTCATGCATCCTCTCTAGATCCATGCCAGATGTGCATTCTGTGGGCATCTCACCATTGCATCAAATGCCCAGTACGATACACCACATTCATACCATTCACAAGTCGCAAAAGTCAACTGTTTCCTCTTCGGCTAGTGAATCTGGATCTGATAGCGAGACGGGAAAGCGACAAAAACGAAGACGACATCGGTAACTAGAATTGATGCTTATATATATTTTACCCTAAATGTCGAAAAATTTCATTCTATTTAATAGTTTAACAACGGTCATAGACAAACAGAGTGTCTCGGCCTTCCATAGTCTGATTATTTAGTTTTTAGACTGATGCGACGATGGTAGTAGCATTGGATGACGCTTATAAGAGAGGGAAATTATCAGATTATCCCTGGCCTCGGACACTAGAGGGGCCCCCAAAAGTTATGAAGTGGCTTTTGGCGATTGAAGTAACTTTTAAATTTGATAATGACATCCCTAGGAGTTCTGATTTCCTCCATAGTCCAGTCGTCATAAAGCCTTTCTGCAGACTTGGTAGCATCAAATATGTGAGGCAGGATATATAGCAAATCAGTATACTTGCTGAGTATTTTTGCCATGTTGAAATAATTGAAAATAAAGTAAAACAGAACCACTATGCTTTCCAATATTGTCTCCTAATGATTTGTAGCTTTTTGAAATTGCTTTGTACAATGCGCAGCTACACCTCAAAACCCAGTGTTTACCATTTGGATCCTACTAGTATTATTGCCAAATATACTAGTATTCTTTTTTTTCGATTCGACTTTCACTTAACTAGTCTTCCTACCTTGTAGCCTTAACAAGCAGTAAATTAATTGCATATGTGAAGTTTTTAGCATGACGCAAGTTACTTTTGCCTGAAAAATGCTTAAGTCACCTATGATCCTCTTGGAGATTTTCTCTATCAATATGAAGAGGAGTTGAAAATACCAGATTTACTACATTCTGGTGTCCCGTAGAAGAAGGAAAAGACAATTCATTAGGTCCGCACCTTAGGTGACACTTAACAATGCATATACTTTAAGTAGGAAACACAGATAGAATTAGTATAGCTTGGTGCCAAATTATATAAGAAAAACATTTCTGATAATTGATATATTTTGAAACTTGATTCTTGAGTATTTAATCATACATTCTCTGGGGGTACTTTGTAATCTTGAAAGGATCTTTTTTGATAATCTCCACCTTGATTGACAGAGTTCGAAGTTCACCTAGAGCACTTGGTAGGTTTAGAAACAGACGTCTTGACGAGGTAAGGGTTTAAATTGGTTAGCTGTTATTTTTGTATCACAACCTTGTATTTTTATATACGAATCGCTCTTATTGGTTTCCGTGTATCATTAGGTCAATATTGATTGCCGACCGTCTAGTTTGTATCTGTATTAAAATGCACAGTTTGCTACGCCATTTTGTAACTTTTAATTGGGCTTATGGGATGGCAACATAGACGGCCTCATCTATTGAGTAGAGGAACTCAAATTTTGGGCTTTGCTTTAAACGTATGTCGTGTCTTCACATCATAGATGGTTTCACTCACACTGTATTTTAATTGTTAGCTCCGAATAACTTCCGAGAGTATATCTTATGTATGTGAAACTGATGGTCTGTTCAGCCCCTGCTGCTTTATGATTTACGGTAAATAGGGCAATGTTATGATTTACGGTAAATAGGGCGATGTTATGAAAATGAAGTTCGATATGATGAAATGGAGAAGGGAATCTCCTAAGCACGAGCCTGTATTTCCTCATAGAAGATTGTAGAACTCATAATTGAAATTCAATAAAATGTTTTGGGCAATCAATTATCCAATTTAGAGACTGGCCATTTCAATAGATAAATATCTCATGTGACTAATCGCCCCTTCTGTTGTAAGGCTCTAGGTGATTTTGTGACAAAACATTTTATCAGAGAGAATAACATTGTGTTTTCATAGCCAGTCAATTGACGTCTGCAGACTGAACAGTCTATTAGCGATGAACCATAACTGACAATATTACGTAATATTAAACGATAAGAGGAAATGGAAACATTGATTATCTTGAATGCAGAGATTACATTTGCTGTTCAACTGACTTTTCATGTTTGCACTCTTTGGCCGGTGTAAAATGTGGGAAACTCATTCTATGAAGTGGATGATGAACCGTATGGGCATGATTTTGTTACTTATATTCATAGGCGTAGGAGATGGAATCTAAGAGGGTGTAGTCCCAGTTGAGTAAAAACCAATTTCATTATGGCAGTTTCTTCAGAAAAATACTTTCCTTTTTCCCGAAAATAGCCCCGCCTCAATATGGCTAGACAACAACTCATTCGGACCACAGATCAGTGATTTGGGAGACAGTTTATAGATCCCCAATATTTATGCACCACTATGGTCATTTACATATTACTATCTAAATATATGGAGGCTTTTTAGCTGTTATTATCCTAGCGGTTGGCTGTTCTTCATCCACCGATTGTATGGCCTAAGTTCAGGTACGGCTAGAGTTTCGTAAAGCATTGCTCTAGCTTGCTTGTTTGCCAGCCAAATCACTGTGCAAACTTTGTCAGTGTGGCATGACTATTATTTGAGCTTGAATATTTCCAAGTGATGTAAGTAATTGAATGAAGGTTCAATTCTGTTATAGTTCAATGACTGGAGGCTCAACGAATCCTTGGACGAAGCTGCAAGATCCGCAAGTAATATGCAAATGGCGTCACGGAGAATGTTGAATAGTTTGGCAGCTGACTTGATAAAGTCGGGGTATTCGAAATATTGACGTAATCTTTTCTAGTGTAGCATATGAATTCTTTTCGGGAGTAATTGTAGAATATAGTACAATGCAGACCTTTTCCTACGTTGGGGTGGGGGGTTCACTCCTACCAGACAAAATGTATGTCTGCAAATCACCAAATTTGCCATTTTGTCGGCAAATGTTTTTATTTTGTTGTATTTGAGGGCGCATACAGAAGAGGCCACGGCGTAGCAGACGGCCCATTAGTCTAGTACATTCATATATTCAAACAATCTGCCTATGAATTGAACACATAGTGGTTTAAAGTTTAAATGGATATTCTTCAATCATTGGTACCACGCCTTTAAATTTCGGCAAATTGTGGGTACTATGCCCCTTAAGAAGCGACCCTGGTTAAATGCGATGTTTTCCTTACAATCTCACCATTATAACTTTAATCACCTTAGCATTTAACTTCGCAAACCATAGTACTATATTTTCTCCACCTTTTTTAATTCTGATCCTATCTTGTTTACCCACTATCTCCTTTCTCCCTTACTTAACGCATAACACCTGAGGGTATTCTGTTTCATTTAAGACCGCTCTTATATTTCAGTGGGATTTCTTTGCTCAGAGTGTTTTCATTTCAATGAGTATCATTTATCACGTAATGAAATCCTGTGCCCCGGTTACGATAAACTATGCCAGCTTTATCAGCGTTAAGTTGTATCGCGAGTTTTGGTCATAAATAATACGTTAATTCCATTATTAGCCATAAATTCCTATCTAGGTCAAAATGATGCGGCGTGCAATAGAATTTTGTTGCAGCATTGCTTGTCAGTGAGTCCCATGCATTTCGTAGACTCTCATTTTGAGATCACTTAAATAGGATTCTGGTTCCCAATTCCAATGGTTTGTCTTTGTTTTCAGTCATTTACATATCTAGAAGTATTGAACGGATATTTGTACTTTATATCAATTAGTGCAGAATGTAAATCGAATCAAATCAGTCAAATCAAATTAAAGACGTGATTTCTCAGACGTGATTTAATTTGCAAATTGGAAACCAGAACTCTTATGATTTTGACTCTGGCTGCTAGAGATCCCACTGTTGGTGGTCTTGATTTTCGTTTACGAGAGCTATACCTCTTTTATTTCGCTGTCAAGGCCATCATCATTCACCACCCTTGTCCACAAAGGATGCTATCACATTTTCTCTTCAATACTTGAAGAGAAAATGTTGTCGCATCCTTTGAAGAGTTTTGTGATTGTTCCAAGTATGCAACCTGATGCTGATGCTATCTGGTAGTGTGCTTTTGTCACTTTCACTACAATACCTCAAACACGAAACAGTTTTGCATCTTCTCGTTAAGTTCATTATTGAAGTACACATGTCCATGCATATAGGGATAACGGTTATCTTTACCTGTAGTGATTGCACAATCATCTACAATCATCTAAGTCATCTGCAACCAATCATCTGTATTGTCTGCAATCATCTGCTAGTGGCTACAATCAAGAATCATCTTCATTCATCCACAATGTCTGCACTCAGTCAGAACGATGGTTCTTTCCAGCAGGAAGGTGTAAGTGCTTTCTTGCGAATAAGGTATGAAGTAAGGAAATTGCCCTTTCAACGCTTCAGGGTAGGTCCTCATGCATGTTAAGTGTCCATTTGAATCAATCAAATAGGTACCTTTTTCATTAAGCAGCTCCAATAAAAGGTAGGACTTTCTAGGCAATTGAGGCAGACACGAATACTCTTAGTATTTTTCCATATCATTTTGGGCAGAGGAGAATACAGCAGAGCTTTAGTTGAGTGACATTTATATGCACACAATTTCCTAGAGCGTAACAGAGTTATTCCCCATATCGAACCAGTATTTGTCCAGGACATTTCTATAAAAAGCCTCCTTCCTCAAGCTGTCACATTGTCTTATTATTACTGCATTATTTCTATTGAAGTTCAGCAGCATTTTCTAACCCGATGATGTGTTAGTTTTATTTTTGTGTTGTGTATGTTGGGTTTGTATTACTTTTATATTTATAACTTTGGCACTCGCCAGCAGCATACCCGCCAAATGTTTGAGACCTCTATTCAGGTCTGTTTTCTCCTAAACTAACTAACCAATCAGCATGCAAAATGGGACTAAAGTTAGCTGTGGAGCAAAAGTGTGGGAGAATCCTGCACGATGATTGGTCAATTAGGTTGGGAGAAAATAGATCTGACCAAACTCTTAAACATTTGACGGCTATGCTCTCGCGAGCTTTGTTGTCTGTCTTTTAATGTAAACACAAGAGATATATGTTTTTAACGACAATTAACCATATAATGGTAGGCTTCTCTTATATTTAGTTTACTATTAAATATGATAGACTATATAACAAATAAAGTAGTTACAGAGGCTTGGTTTTTTCTCCATGACTTCAACATGGCATAAGGTTATTTTACAATGCAGTTAAAGTATTTATTATCCAAATCTAGTACATTTTTGTTGCTTACTTTGGATAGAAACATAGTTTATGTAGTATTTTTTGAAGACTTTTAAACTGTAATATAGCGATATTTCAGCTTTTCAGATATATGCCTAGGGAATTTTTGAATATTTGTCTACGTCTTTTGCGACTATTTCTTCGGGTCATTTTGAGAAAGGCGGACTTTCATGAATTCTCGTTTTGCTTTCAATTACGGAGTTAGCCAGTTTTATACCTATCGACATTTTTTCAGCTACTTTCAAAAGTTAAGTAGGCAAGCTGTGCGTTTCCTTCGTATTTCGTTTTCGCAAATTTTAAGGATTAGTGAAACATTACAGTGGCACAAAGTTTGTCGATTTAAAGCAAATTTTAGCTTTTGTTTTAGAGCCTATTTACTAAATCCCAGAAAGAGTTGAACTCTATGTTTTGAGTTATGCAAAGATTCGGATATCTAATGTTTTTTGTTTTTAGTTGAACAATCTGTCATGTTGTGAGTGAACAGTCTAGTAGAACAAGTTAGTTTTCGTATAAGAAGGAATTTCCTGCATACATTGCGTACTTATTTTATAACAATATCTAATTTTTCACAGAGCCGTCATGTTCTTAAAGTTGTTTTATTTTGAGCCTAAGAATATTCTTAAATTGCTATAAATTTGAGCGATTTTAGGCATTTATACTCTTAAAGACGTATTCTTATAATAAAAAAAGATGCAAAAGACAATCCCCGAAGAGCTGCTGAATCGCATTATAGCATAAAGACTCCCGGTTCATATAAGTGCAACTCACACTTGCTTTGTTTTCTGGAGAGAATTCAAATAGCCAAGATTATTTTCCTTGATGAAGCTTGGGCCTTGCAATTATTCTCAAGTTATTTTTAACTGTCAGCAATATTGAGCCTTGATATTCTAACAGAAAAAGTGTATTGATAAGGTGGTGTTTCCAAATTGGAGAGGTGGAGGTGAAGTTGCATATACAGGCTCAAGCAATTTATGCATGCAGCAGGTCGCAACTTCGGGCGTTGTAATGCTAGTATGGACCTGTAACTAATGGATTGAAAACTTCGAAATAAATTCTGTTTTCAAAGTTCTTCAAAAATATGCAGTTAAATCAGAAGGAGTTGAAACCGGTGATGTCTTCTGATAGCCATTATTTCTGAGCCCTTAATTTGATAGATTCTGTTTTCATTGTAAAAATGCTGTTGATAGCAGTATATGTCAGAACATTACACTAATTCGAAATCTTAATCCTTTCAGCATACCAGGTATTTCCTCAATTGACAAATCAATATTAACTAAGGTTTAACTAAAGTTTTTGTTGTTTTTTTTACATAGCAGCGACTTCTCTTTTCGTTTAAGGTTTCATTTAAATAGGCTCTCTGTGAACCATGGCATCAGTTAAACTCTAACAATCTATTCGGCACAGGTACTACAGATTCCTGCCAGTGCCTTTCTTCTTTATCATTTACAAACTGGCCAGCGCATAACTGGGCCTGGCTATTGGGACGGTGCCGTGGTACACAGATTGCTGTGTTGTTGTGTTTTTTTTGCTGAGCTATGTTTCAAGAAATTGTTAATGCCTCTCGTAGCCAGAACTAGATGACTCTATATCCATTTCTGCTACGAAAGGCATAGAAAATTGTAAATTTATTATTGTGTTTTTTTCCAATGATAAAAAAAAATAAAGCAACGTGTTAAGGATCAACTTTTCACTCATTCAGGGAAATCCTTCTTGATATTTGCTGCTGCTCAGAAACTTGTTGGCACACTACATTCATTAGAAGGGATGGAAGAAGTTGTCGATGATGTTCATGTAGCTTAGTTTCTAAGCGTTAAGAACACATATTACTCATTTCAAGTTAGCTTGCGAGAGGTATGTAAGGCCTTCAAACTCGAGGGAACTGTACAAGGATCCTTCGATTTGGGAAGACAGAAAAACACGGAAAGGCAACATCGGGGTGGGTCGCCGTTGCTGAATCCCAGAATGTGGTCGAGGATAAGAATAGATAGAGAAAAGTAATGGCCGAGTCTGCACTCACTTCCTTATAACCACAGACGTAGTCATGGGACAGGTATTCGGTGTTATACAATGTTCTACGATGGGTCCCATTCTTTTTAATGCTAATGGAGGCCTCTTATTAATCAATCAAACAGCTTTGCATAACTTTGCAGATAGCAGTATTCTATGTACTTTGTTAAAGAACTCGATAAACCTCAATGGGGGCACTGGTGTAACCAAGAAAAATAATGGATTTCTAACCAAGAAGAAATCCATGTGCTTCAAAAGATCAACGAATTGCGGTCCCTCTTCTTATGCATTGAGACGAATTCTAAAGAAAATATCATAGGAAGTGGCTAACTGTAGGCACATTCAGATTGATTTAAAGCCAAAGTTTGAACTCTTCTCTCGAACTTTACAGTTCTCAGACTGTTGAGCAATGAGAATCTTGAGCAATCTCAAAACCTGATCTTTCTCACCTTGAAACCCAAGCGATTTATAACACAACTAGCTGTATGACACCTCTGTAGACCTATTTGTCCTGAATTTACGGTGAAATATGACAAATTCCAGTTTAAAATTTGAACACATTGTGAGATGGTCCATAGTACACACATTTAAACAGTAGAGATATGGAATGGTCTAAAGTGGTTGGTCTGTCTTTATATGATGAAAGTACTGCATAAGTACTTGATCATGTACGTCTACCTATTAATTCATTTAATTACCAATCGATTAAAATTTGTGTACTTTGTTGCGTACAACGTGCAAGTTACGTGCATAGCGATTATACCAACGCGCAATTTTCTTATCCATAAAATGACTTTTTCCTGGCTTTTCCCTGTTATCTCTAAACCCCCCCACGCCCTATCACCCTTTTTCCTTCGAGACACACGAACCTATCTATGTATGCTGTTTCACCATTTATTCTGTTCTCTTACATCTCTTGCATGACAGATTTTTTCAGCGTTGAATGAGAAACAAAGCAATTGTAATTACTTATATCCTCCCAATTATCAGTGAGAAGTGCTCTATTCAAAATGGCGGAAAGTGATGCTGGAAAGCCTGACTATTCCGGTTATAAATTTGATGAAGACAGGATAGCAAAGTTATTTAATGAACTTGATGCAAATCAAGATGGCAAGATAGACATAAATGAACTTTCTGATGGGCTGAAACGTCTTGGTGTCAAACATATTCCTGGATCTGCTGAGGTATGTTGGAGGTATTCTTTACTTAGGCCCAAGTTAACTAACCACACACCGGACGCTGCCACACACCCTTAGCAAGGAGATCGGTGTGCGTATCTTGCTGTAAAGAGATCAACTACGTAAGATTACTGCTTAAATGGAATCATTGAAGTCATGTTTTACAGAAAGGAAAAATGCTACGAAGATATGGTACAGGATATAATGAGAGTCAAAATGGTGTATATAGAAATTAAATTTACGTTAATGGAATTTGTTTCGTTTTACCCCAAAACTCTGTGCGTAGGTTCTGTCTTAGATAGAATAATGTAATGTGATGGTTTTTAGAAGCAGAACAATGCTTCCGCGTAGCTGATTTACTTCAGTTGCATTGAGCGATTTCAGGTGCTTCCTTATTATATGCTAGCCCTTTGTTGTGCATATGTGAAACAACTAAGAGTCTGATATGATTCATTTCGCTAAAAGTGATTACAGCACCTTATTTCTACGAGAATGTTTTGAGAGAAATCATTTAGTAGATACCAAAGTATAGGGAAATAAATGATAGTCTTGGCTCGATTCTATTTCTCCTGTGGGCATGATTCTCATGGAATCAAATTGCAAGTTGTTTGACATAAACTACATAGTGGTCTACAGGACCTCTAGAGCAGTAGTAGAACAAGGGGGTGCAACAGGACGTAAATGGTACTAAAAGTCAGATGAGCAAAGTGAGCTGAAAAATTGGGCTCCAGATTTAAGTCTGGGGGAATTTTGTTGTCATTGATCAGTATCATACAAATTTTGTAACTATTTTGTTATTCATATAACTATTACAATATAATACAGTGAACAAAATATTCCTCATGGTACTTCACAAGCACTACAAAGATGATACCATGGGGAGCAATATGCACTGACTACCCCGTGGCCAATACAGAAAGAAGACATGGAGGAAAAAACATACAAAGCAGAACAAAAGGAACTTATTGACATTTGATAATTCAACAACTCAAATAATGCACTTCTGGATTTTGGAAAGATATAAAAAAGGCAGAGCCAACAGTTTGCATGCTAAGGGGAACTTGAGCGAATGTTTGAGTTAAGGGCAATCAAGTTATTGAACATCAACTACATACAATACACTACAAAGAGCCAGATACCTAACAGAATATACTTTAAAATGTTTTATTGATAGATGACCAAAGATAAAGAGATACTAATTAAACCAATCAGTTTCATGAATGAACCATAGAGTCAATTCAAGTATAGCTCTGTTTCCTCCAAAAGAAAGATCCAAATAACTATTTTTTGTCAAAGGATACTTCTGAGCCCCTTGGCCACCTTGGGACAAGGTATGAATGGTGTGCATGTTGCTTTCACCCTCTCTCTCTGGCATCCACGGTGATAGGTACTTTGTCTTTAGCAGATCAAAAAAATTATGTCATGGTGGAGCATCCATGACAATAAATGGTATTGAAACATCATTTGCCGGATTTTGTAGCTTTCTTAATTCATTTTACTTTGTCTCTAGTCACCCATGGGTAGAGCACACTTTATGACAGGCAAAAGCCCAGAGAATTTGACAGTTTTGGTATTAATCATTAGCTATTGCCCATGGACATTAAAAGGATATTTTTGGTTATGCTGATAATAAAGATTTATTGGGAGGTAGTTGATATTTCTATTGTAGTTACTGTCAGTATATATATTCTCATAATGAAACCTGAAGTATTTGCAATATAGCTCACTGAGTGAGATAAGATCTAGAACTTTTACCTTTTAGAAAATAATAGAGCTTGGAGATCAAACAGACGATGACCATTTGACATTAGATGAATTTCTGCGATATTGCATGGATCATGAAAAGAAGTTATGGCTTGTGTTTAAGAGTATAGATATAAACAATTCAGGTATTGTATTTGCAATCCTATGCTGACTTTTAAAACAGTAAGATTCTTTGATGAACCTTGTGCAATTGGATCCATTAAGATCTGTATTTTGTTGCTAAAGGGTTGTAGCTTGAGATAATATTATTTTTGTTATTCTCTGTCATGATCTTGGTTTTCCATAGTGGTTTTATTTATGGAGCTCTAAGAATTGCTTCTCAGTTTGATGATGAGAAGTAGTAAAGATACTAATGCTTAACCATATTAAATGTTAAAACAAGATAATGAGTTATGTCAAGTAATACAAAGGAAGTATATGTATTTCACTTCTTTGAATGAAAGGGTTTTGGCAAAACATCTATTAGTTTGAAATACTTTAAAGATATTTCTTGCAGATAATATTGGCAAAATCATTTGCCTGTGGGGATGTATAAGCATCCAAGGGAGTCTTGTAAATTGAAAATTGTTGAAGTAGAATTGAAAAGAGTTTTTAATCATTCATTTGTTTTGCTTGTTTCAATTAAAATATTGTTAGCAGGCAAATAACCTTACATGGTGGCAAAAACTTATCTCCAGTTAGTAGAGGTTGATAATAAGAAACTTTGTGACATACAGGTGAAAGTGGCAACCCAGAAAGAAATCAAATGCTTTATTTTCATATGTAAAGTTAATATCTTTAGAAATGAATGAAGGAGTGAATGAGTAAATAAAGGAATTATTAAATGAAATAATGAATGAATGAATGAATGAATGAATGAATGAATGAATGAATGAATGAATAATTGATTGGTTGATTAGCTGATTGAGTGATTGATTGATTAATTGAATGATTGATTGAATGTATCAATAGTAAAATGAGAAAACATGTAGCTGAAAATGAGCTAGCAAATTATTTTTAGTGAATAATTAATGAAGATATGTATTACTTTTATAGTGAATGAATGAGTGAGTGAATGAATGAATGAATGAATGAATGAATGACTGAATGAATGACTGAATGAAATAAGGGAGTATATAAATAAATAGAAAATTTATTATGCAAAAGATACATTAAATGTTTTGGATTAGTTTGTACTTATTTCATGAGTCAGTGGCAATATAGATTAATAACCTTCATTTTTCTTTCCATAGGCACTGTTTCAAAGCATGAGTTAAAGGCTGCTTTTCACAGACTAGGAGTAGAAGTAGAGGATTGGGAAATCTCCTCTCTGTTAAAACAGTATGTGTTTTTCATTAAACTGCACTCCCTTGCTTTACTCTAAGTTGCTCAAGAGACAGTTGAATCTGTTTGACATATTATAACTTGCATTTGGCATTGTGAACAAATTTCAGTGAGAGAGCCACAACAAAAATCATTACCATGGTTGTTGGAATGTCATTATCTCAACAGAGGTATTTGATGTAAAAACAACCATAAGTATGACATAGCCATATGTAGAAACCAGAATTAAGACATACCCTTTGATTAAGACATAAGTAAGAGAACATTTCGAGATGAGTACGTCTCATCGTTAGCTAACGAACGAGAAGTACTTGGGGTTATGACCAAAAGCGGGAAAACCATGTTAGCTAAGCAAAGGAAAATTCAATGGCTAGGAATGTAAGCAGGCCAAACGCCTAAATAACAGAAATGAAGTGGACAAAACTAGGGAAAATTCATGGATAGAAACAAACTGTGAACAAATTGTCTCTAGATTTATAATGGACTTTTGTTATGCCTGTGTTTGATATTTCCCCTTTTGAACTATTTTGAATCCAACTGACCATGCAAAGACACGAGAAATTAATAGCCTTGCCAGATTTTCTTTAGATTCTGTCACACCCAAGTTTCTATGTAAACAATGCAAGTTAAGGTTTGACTTACATCAGTTAATGAATTTGCTTCACAAAACTGTTTCCTGGGAACCTAGGCTTACATAAGCAAGACTGGCTCTGTAGATGTAGGAAAGTTCCGTTTCTAGAAGATACTTGTGGTGTGGATAAGCGGTGAAGAAACACCTTATT
Source organism: Mastigias papua (assembly GCA_964019165.1). Lineage (NCBI taxonomy): Eukaryota > Metazoa > Cnidaria > Scyphozoa > Rhizostomeae > Mastigiidae > Mastigias > Mastigias papua. The sequence continues at coordinate 5,916,407 of OZ025273.1, read as the reverse complement.
TTACAAACCATAAGGTTTGATTTCGTGTCTTTGCAAGTTTACTTTCTCAGTTGCAAAAAATTTTAATTAGCCCTTTCTTGAGTTTTTGTCACTGCTTTTGAAGATATGAATAAAAAAATACAATGGTTCTTTTTTGCGAGCATCGTCTTTGCTGTTAGAGTGCCAAGCTCTTTAGAAATGTCCATGATAGGTTTTTCAGAGCCTTTGACGGTGTTTCACAGTAATACTACTGTGTTCTTTGTTTGCAGTGTAATGGCAGTTTAGGGGAGCTATTTTTCATATTCTCCATTATATCACAATATTCAGCTTCGGGCTCAATGGACCACCAGCACGACTCCAACCCGCTTTCCAGAGCTGTCTATTTGTGGCAGTCTGCGGGATATATATGTAGCCTGGTGACGAGTTGCGGCTGAGAAGAAAAGTTATCTAGCTGTTGCAACGAGACAGACTGATACTTGCAGCAGTAGTGGCATTTCGGGTTAAAATTGCCCTTACAGCCACAACTACCAGCTTTCTATCGGTACATGAAGTGTGAAAGCGGATCAAAGCACTAACTTCATTTGCTCTAATTCTATCCCACAGCATGGATACAGATGGATCACTTCAAGTGGAATGGAAAGAATGGAGAGATTACCATTTCCTTAACCCACATTCACACAATATTACAGACATCATCAGATTTTGGAAGCATTCAGTGGTAAGATAAGGATTTTCTTTAGCCGACAGTGCCTCTCGTAAGTAGCACACCTTTGATGCTATTTACGAGAGGTTTTCGGCAAGATTTCTGTAATAGAGATGATAATTAAATCATATTTGTTATTGTGGTCTGGGGACGATAAAATTTAAGCCATTTGCATGTTGCAATACTCTATCAGAATTTAAATATCCCTTGTTTTTTTTGAGGACCTGGGGTATCTAATGATCAAAGAACACGTGGATATTTTTTTTTTAACGATCTACGCCCGTTCTATTACTTTATCTTCTGATTCTGTTGGCGCATCTACCATTTACTGTGAAGATTCTGATATTGTGACAGACCAGAGTGGAAGTTCAGCAATATATCAAAGTTTAGTAATGTACTGATTTAAAATTAGTTAATGAATAGTTGGCATAGAAGGGAGTGCACATAGTTTTCAGAATTGTCCACCAGAGTCATCCCGTGTTACGGATCTTAGATAGTTTTAAAGAGATGCTTGAAAGTTATGATGACGCCAAAGAATCCATGGGTGCAATGTACTGCCGAAGTAGGTTTAGGTACACTCTCAGGCACGTACTCAGAGATAATTAGTTTGCTCGGACCACCCCTCTCTTAAATAAGTTGCATCTGCAGTATCCCATCTGCAGTGGAAACTAGGTGACTTGGCGTCTTTCCCCGCAGTGGATGATGAGACGTAATGTATCTAGTAGCCGTAGTTAGATCTTGTACGTGATAAATAAAAAAGGAATAATAAGTTGCACAGGGAAGCTATAGCAGCTTCATCTCGGCCCACTTTGGACGTGCTGATGCCAGTTGTTGGCGGATCCTTGTGTGATCTCTTCAATAAATCATTGTTTGCAGGAAAATTTCCGGAGGACTGGAAAATAGCGCGTATTGCACCCATCTTCAAGAGTGGCGCAAAGGATGAGAGGTCGAACTATAGACCAATTTCGGTTCTTCCTTTCATATCTAGGCTATTTGAGAAATTAATTTTCAATCAGTTTTATGAATACCTGGATGCAAATAAATCCCTATACGAGCATCAGTCTGGTTTTCGACTCTTACACTCGGTAGCTACAGCCCTTCTGGCTAGCACCAATGATTGGTACCTGAATATAGATAAAGGAAAATACACTGGTCTAATCTTTATTGACTTGAAGAAGGCTTTTGACACGGTTGATCATAAAATCCTACTGAAAAAACTAAAAATGTACGGAGTGACCGGCCTGGAACATGACTGGTTCACATCATACTTGGATAACCGTAAACAATTCTGCAGGGTAGATGGCACCTCCTCTGGTGTGAGGGGAATAAATTGTGGAGTTCCTCAAGGCTCTTGTCTTGGTCCACTCTTGTTCCTAATTTACATCAATGATTTGCCTTTTTCCTTGCAGAAATGCCATGTCAGCATGTATGCTGATGACACGGCCATTTCCCTCTCTTCAAAAAGTATTGATGACCTGCAAAATGACCTAAACTTAGATCTTTTGAATCTACAGGATTGGTTGCATGCAAACAAACTTTCCCTGAACGTTGTGAAAACGCAATCCCTTATTATAGGCTCTGGTCCAAGCATCCGTATGATCGAAAACCAGCCTGATGCTCCACCATCTTTTTCTATTGGTGATCAGGACATTGAAATGATTACCAACACAAGATACCTAGGTGTTCAGATAGACAGTAAGCTCAACTGGGGCAAACATATTGATACTATCAAGACCAAGGCAAATCGAGCTCTTGGACTTATTAAGTATTCTAAGAAATATCTACAATCTGAAATACTCAACAAAATGTATAGAGGAATTGTTGAGCCCCATTTGAGCTACTGTTGTTCCGTTTGGGGCTGCTGTAGTGAATCAAAGCTTGATGTCTTGCAAAAAATTCAAAATAGGGCTGCCAGAATTGTAACTAGCAGCCCATATGATGCGTCTGCTGCTCCTATAATTCAGAATCTTGGCTGGCCAACTATCAGTGATCTTATAAGAAAGGAGACAGCCACGCTAACTTACAAATCTTTAAATTCGCTTGCACCCGACTACTTAAGCAAATTATTCGCAAAATGTTCGGATGATAGAGAACGATTTCTGCGTTCATCTGAAACTGATCTCAAGATACCTCTCCTAAAAACGATAAATGGCCAAAAGGCTTTGTCTTATCAAGGTCCAAAACTGTGGAACAGTCTAGAAAGAGCTACTAAATTGGCCCCCTCCTTGAAAACTTTTAAAGAACAGCTCTAGTCGGGAACCATTTTTTATTTAATCTTTACGTTCTCTTTTTATAGCCTTAGTTTTATATATTGTAAATTATGTTAGGTAGTAAATTTATTTTGTTACTACTAGTATTAATTTCTTTTTTAGTTTTAAACAGGTCAGGTTGAAAAACATATTTGTATGAACCTTTAACCTGTATAAATATTATAAAATGAAATGAAATGAGAGAGAACCACGCGCACCAGGGCAGTCTGGCCCTTGTGCCATTGTGGCAATTGCCTCTTGGTCCCCGATAACCTCGTTTGGATCATTCATTTATTCACATTTTCATTTCATAAATCTTTCTATCTGCTGTCCATTTTATCATCAGTTTGGATAAAAATAAGGAAATAATTCAGTTTTGTATCTCATATTGTATGAATTCTGTTATGTGGAATTTGACCACCCTTAGCCTGATGGTGTCTCAGTTATTAAAGGAGAATCTGTTCTGAAATCGTCTATGTACGGCATAGATGCCCATTGAATGTTGGGATTCCTTGGTCTTAAAGATAGTTTGATTGTTACGTCACTATTCCTATTTGACGTAATAAATAGAGCAGTTCATACTGCTAATACAACACTAAGTTACTCATTGTAAAACTTTCCTTGGTGAAGAGACGTTGAGCTTTTAAAGAAGATAATTCTATTTGGCAGGCTTGCTAAATTGTGAAAATTTAAAGGAAAGAGGTAAAATATTCATCAAACCTGTTGAAGGATGTAATATTTATAGCTTTTTGACTGAATCTGCTGCTCATTTTAGGTTCAATTTTCATATGAGACAACTGGCGAAGATTTTACCGAAATCTTCATATAGTTGAATATGAGAAATCAAAATTTAGCGAACAAGAAGTTGACAGATCAGATCCTCCACCTGCTATAATAAATGATGGACCTTGTCACTTTTTATATGTTTAGTTGTTGATAATTACATTTTTCATTTTCCTTTAGTCAGACTTGACACACATCGCACAAAGATTGCTTACGCTTTCGTTCATGACTTTTGAGTTGACTTAGAAAGTTCATTTTATGTTTGCATTGAATTGAATATTTACTTATGGTGACTATGTTTAATTTTGACTTGAAAGTTAAATTTTCCCAGAAATTTTGAAAAGTAATGAATGTCCCGTTCTCTTCACAGAATATTGATATTGGCGAAAATATGTTGATTCCCGATGAATTTACTGAAGAAGAGAAAGTGACTGGGACGTGGTGGAGACAGCTTGTTGCTGGTGCTGGAGCAGGAGTAGGTAAGATATAAGGTATATATTCTTCCTTTGAGACTACGAGGAGCAGTTGTCCTGTCACTGAATGGCCAGTAAATACCCAGAATTATATTATATGCATGGAAGGCAGATTCAACGCATTCGATTGGTAGATGTAGATTCCGATCAACACGCCTTTGCTATACTTAAAAGACCATGGAGTGGACTTTTGCATCATCTTATTGCATACATTACTTGTTCGTAAGATGTGGTTTGTAGCGAAGGAAGAGTCTTGAAATGCCACTATTGTGAAGATCAATTCGCTTAAAATCGAGGCGTGAATTTCTTCAGTTTTTAAGGATTATATATATAGATGAGTGCATTAGAATTTGTGGTAGTTGTGATATTCACAGCCACGTGAGCTCCCTATTGAATTTGTTTTATTTGTGTTAAAATGCTTTGCTTATGGAGCTATTTATGCTTCAATGAGGATGCCTTTCCTTGATTGTTTTTGGTCTTACCCAAGCAAGTAGAGTAGACAGCACTTTTGCTTGCATCATATTTCAACTTCACCTGGTTCATTGCAATTCAACACCTCTTCTCTATTTCTTGTTATAGTTTCGCGAACCTGCACAGCACCGCTGGACAGATTGAAAGTAATACTACAGGTGATTTTTGCTACCATTCTCATTCCATATACAACGCACTATTCTCATTCCAAATTCAATACACTGTGGATGGGTTTAAAGCGAGAATCCTTTGGATAGGAAATTTTATTCAGCCTGGCTCACTACATTTTCAATCAGCAGTGACTTGCATGGAGATACTTAATGCTACTGCAAATCATGTTCATGTTGCAGAAGTCTTGATTTTGTAATTTATCCAGAGAATTGAGCAGTTCTTGGGAACTGCAATGCTGTCATTAAGTACAAAGCTAGGACGGCGAAAGAGAGTTTCAGGAAGTGGTCATGAACGTTTATTTGATGTATCCATCTAAAATATTTAGACACTTCTGATAAGTGCTAAAAATGCTTCAGGGAAGTTTCGGACCAATTCTGGGACCCATCATCAGTATGAAGTGGCACGAAGATAAAGATTGTCTGTGTGACTAGATGTTAATCTGTTTCAATCTTTCCCATGCCCTTACTCTCTTGTACGTACCAAGAGCTTGTTCTCTTGATTTCTGCGGCATTTCATACTGACAGCTGATTCCAGCATGGGCCCAAAACTTCCCCGCAACTTCTGCAACATTTAACAGGATCTTAAAACAGTGATTTATCTAGGTAAAGTTCTGGCACACTTCATGGCTCTCTTTTTTGTCTTCCTGCGTTTGCCTTTGGTACATTTCGCGTATTGCGAGCCCATAAATGTTATTTTTGCTGCGAGAAATGCTCAGTTTTCTCATTCGCCTTATATAGAGTGGTTTATAGTTAGGTGAATGTTGCAGTATATGAGGTTTTTCACTATATAAAAAATGGCAGTACCTTGTAACTGTTTTGGTAATTTTGATAACTTTCAGACGTTTCAACTTTGCATCCAGACACCCTGCTATTTATTTGAAGTGAAATCAATTTTTTCTGTTTTTAGTCTACTCTTTTATACTCATTTTGAACTTTAGGTCCAAGCTGGAAGCAAATCAAATTTGGGAGTTGTATCAGGTTTTCAAAAAATGGTTAAAGAAGGTGGTATAAAGTCTTTGTGGAGAGGAAATGGTGTCAATGTCCTAAAAATAGCGCCAGAATCTGCTATTAAATTTATGGCTTATGAAAGGGTAAGGATGCTCTACTTAACTTAGTGTTTCAGGCATTTTTAAGTCTTTTTACCAGGCCACTGATACTGTCATTCAGACTTTGAAGCGTAGAGTAGGAATACTTGTGACATACCCTTCCTCCCTAGGGCATGTGACTAGTCCCTTCCCTAATATATGGAACCTATCCCATCCTTGAGGCGTATGACTCAGTCGTTGATGAGATTTATTCTGCCTATATTCAAGCATGGGCATATCAGTTAATTGAGATAACGCCTTGAATTATTAGGACAGTTAAATGTTCATGTGTCCTTTGCACTTTGTCCTGGCCGCCTAGATTATGAACGAAATCGATAACGTTTTGGTACATTTGCGACTTCAGCCAATAAGATATTTATTTGATAATACTCAGCCCCGTTAGCTTGTTACCGTTTGCGACAGGGCGGGACTTGATAATCCAAACTTAAGTATTTCATTGATTTCAGTGGAAGCATGTCTTGCAGGTTGAAGTCTATTGTCATTTGTTTAAAGTATATCTGTGACTTACAATTGTTGAGAAGCTTTGGTAGCATTTCATTAGTTTTGTTTAATGTGTGGATTATGTTGATTCCTTTTTGTCAAATATAAGTTGAAAATTTAATACCAATAACGCATCTTGGCTACGTATGTTTTCAGGCATAGATAGATCTGTTTGAGGTTACTTTAGCTGGTTTGATTAGACGGCTGTTCTTTATGTCTTGTAGATGGGTAAATGTAAAAGTAAATATGTTCTTATTTGCAGATAAAGAAACTATTCAAAACAGAAGGTAGTCAGTTAAATGTTGGAGAAAGGCTCCTATCCGGTTCAATGGCTGGGGTTGTTTCCCAAACTAGCATCTATCCGATGGAAGTGAGTAGAAAACTTGCATTGATGTACCTGCTCACAACTTCGTTATGCATTGATTTCTAACTGACTTGTCGTTAAGTGGATCGTTTGATTCATAAGCTGATTGAGTAGTTGCCTGATTGATTGTATGATTGATTGATCGATTGATCGATTGATTGACTGATTAACTGATTGATTGATTGATTGATTGACTGACTGACTGACTGACTGACTGACTGACTGACTGACTGACTGACTGACTGACTGACTGACTGACTGACTGACTGATTGATTGACTGATTGACTGACTGGTTGATTGATTGACTTGATGGTACTGTCAATCTATCAGTCTATTATCAGTTAGCTGACTCTCTTGAGTTATCAAAGAACTTTCTGCGTTGAAGATAATCAGATCATCATGATCATTACTAGATAGTTGGAACATTCCGACAATCTGCCGATGCACCTCTACAGAATCTTCTCCAATTGTCCTTTCTTCTGCATCTCTAACTACTCTAGCAATGCTGAGTGCTGTGGTGTTCTATATGTTGACCTCAAAGCTCACCTTAGGTCTTCCATGAACTATAATCAGATGTCATATTCATTCAATTTTTAGGTATTAAAAACACGTTTGGCTCTTAGTAAGACTGGCCAGTATAGGGGAATGCTTCATGCAGCCAAGACAATATTTGTAAATGAAGGTGCTCGGAGCTTTTATAAAGGCTTGACACCTGGTCTTATTGGAATCGTTCCCTACGCTGGAATTGACCTTGCTATATACGAGGTAATTTTGCTCAATTTTATTTGTTTCTATTCAAAGTCTTCCTGGGCCAGTTCAAGCAGCTAAAGACCCATCTCCACTTAAACTGAGCTTTCGGATGTCAGGTACAAGCTGATTGCCCCAAGTCCATACCTGAGCGTCCTTCGATTTGCCAGTATTCAAATGTGGACTGGGAACATTGAATTCGCATCCGAAATCTAAAATCAAAGTTTAAATGGAGATAGATTTTTAGAATATTGTGTATTTGACTCTCCTTTCTAGCGCTTGGCTTCGCACAGATGTGAGTATTGGTAGCCTTCTGTCTTACTGATCAGCTAACCAACCAATGAGCTGGTTTCAAGACTTGAGTATCGTTTTGCTGGAAGATGCCGGAAAAAGGATAGATGATGCCTTCTGCATAATTTGTATATGACTACCACATCCATCCACCTGAGCCATTTTGATTTCGAATCAAGTTTCTATTTGATAGAACAAGCTGCTCTGCTGCGCTCGATTATATTTGCTGACAATCTAGTTGATATAAATGATAGCACGACCCACCCATAAAAGTTCAGACTGTCTGCAAGGTGTGGCCTGGATACATGGGTGAGGGATGGCACCATAGAGAAAAAATTTCCAATCTGAAGCATAATCAAGCCCTCTATATCTGATCTAAAAATAAATTTCCTTCGGTTCAGTTTTAGCTTGACTTTAGGAAATGGAAAAATGAGATGTATTAAATGATAACTGCATTTGTTTACCTGCAGACCCTAAAAAGTATGTGGTTAAACCGACATGGAAAAGAGGCAACTGATCCTGGTGTTCTTGTACTACTTCTTTGTGGAACAGCCTCGAGTACATGTGGACAGCTAGCTAGTTATCCCTTAGCACTTGTACGAACAAAACTACAGGCACACGGTGAGTGTTCTATTTGATGGTTTGCATCATAGTATTCGATTTTGCTTCTTGCTTTCATAAACATTGGGTCATCAAGTCCCTCGTTGTTAATATAATCATGATTTTCAACATCATTATTGCCCTCACCGTTACCATTTTCATAATCACTTCCATCACAACCTTGATGTGATTACCAACATGATTGCAACATCACCATCATCATCACCACCATCATTATTATCATCACCATCTTCACAATTGCCACCACCATCACCATGATCATCGCTAGCAACATTGTTGTCATAATCATCATTATCATAGTCACTACCATCATGATCATCATGTGATTGCCAACATTATCTCAACTTCACCATCATCATTATCTCTACCATCATCATTATGATCACCATCTTCACAATTGCCATTACCATCACCATAATCATCGCTATTGTCATCATTGTTATAGTCATCATTATCATGATCGCTACAATCACCATCATATTATTGCCGCCGTAGTAGCAATTGATCAGTCTTAGGCATTCTCAATTATTCATCGTTATCAGTAATCAATGGCATTATTTTCTTCAATGTATTCAGAAAATGTATATGCATTTAATTATTTGCAACTACAAAACTTCCTTTTACGATCTGATCTGAAGTTCCTTAGCTTTTTGCCAAAATTTGAATCTTAAGTTGCATAATGGTTCCTTAATTTCTTCAACTCATTCTCAGTATGCGAATGGAAGTGAAAGTAGGAAAGGAAATAATATTTTCAGTATATATTGTATATTTACCTAGACCTAGAAATCATCGTAGATATCTTCTTCTACAAATGTGTATGATTTGTCTTTAGTTAAGTTTTAAAACGGCTCTGTATAAAATAGAAAGGTGCTTTAGTTTTGCTAAGTAATACAGTTGCTTTTGCTGGTATTTTTGCAGACATAAAGTTCCTTAGTAATCTTTTTGAATCGAATTCAGTTGCTTATACAGGAGTTACTTATAATACACATCGTGTATAATGCCGGATGGTTTTCAATTTTTGGATTTTAATCTTTTTTCCAACATCTCTTTTCTAGCTCATCAGCAAGTGCAATCCAAACAACAAGACGGAATGTTATCCATTTTTAGAACTATTGTGAAAGAAAACGGTTTAATAGGATTGTATCGTGGATTGACGCCAAACATAATGAAGGTGGCTCCAGCAGTTAGTATCGGGTATGTCGTATATGAAAACTTGAAAAAATGGCTGGGCCTAGCGAGGTAAGCTCAGCGTCATTTCTTCGCTCACCAAGACCTCATAAAGACCAATGAATATTTATGGAGGTTTTCGTTTGTTGGAAGGAGTTGGACAACAAAGCAAAATTATTTTGATGTGGAGGAGAGACTGCACTGGATGAAATTCGAAAACGAATAGCGTAAAGGAGGGGCCTTAATTGACTCACGAAGATATTGTATCGTATTTCTAACTGAATGACTATTGCAGGATCAATAACCTTTCCGACATGCACTTGGAAGCAAGTTTGAATTCTTCACACTGCATATAAAACAATATTGGACAACAACTATGTTGAATTGCATTTAATTTTGTGCATTGCATTGAAAAAGGGCCACTTGGAAGGAGAGCAGTTTGGAAGGGGTTTCAAATAGACCAGGGGAAACTTCTTCGATGCAGGACATATGCGCAGCATTGGCCTTCACTTCATACATGACATCTTTAGGTTAATACTACTTCGACGAGGTGTCTTTTTGAAGGAGGATTACGTTGAGGAGGATAACTATGAGAACGATCAATTTCAGAAGTATCGTTGGAAGGGTAGCATGAAACATCAATGGATTATGGGTGAACAGAGTTTCTTATAATAGGACAACATGCAACTTTGCAGAATATTCTGACTAGTTTGAAAATTACTTTTGGGCAACAACCTTAGAAAATTCTTTCGATTAGGGGAGCGGAAAATGATTTGATAAATTGTAGATATACAAGAAGATAAATATAGACTATATTAACTAGGCCACTTAATCATGTAATATTTTTATGATAGATTTTTAGAATTTAGCCCTGTTACTCTTTAGCTGGAGTTTGCTCCTCAGTGAATTGACCTGTGGAGGAGAATGCATTTGCCGCCCTCTCTGGGTGCTCTACACTCTCGCTATTGACACTTGTATTTCTAATTCACGGAAACTCAAGACTTAGTATTTACTTTTGTATATCAATACTTCATCTTTTATAAATTAAAAGTTGAAATTTATTGAGAGTGCTACGAGGACATTCTCTTAAATGTTATTGCATTATTTGCATTGAAGTCAGTTATTGACAATATTCTCGTTAAAACTGCACAGAAAGTACGTTTTAGCGCATACAGCCTGTTATTTTCTCTATGTTCCCAGAATGAAACATGAAAATTTTCAAAGCCTCTTTCGAATGCTACCTCAATTACAAATGCCTCCTGCCTCGTAGTTAAGCATCTCTCCAGGTCGAGGCCCTGGTATTATTTCCCTGTTTGTACTTCAATGCCATTTTTGGATATACGATAATTTCCTTTTATATTCTCATTATTTATCTTAATTATTTGTTATAAATTTAGTTGGTGTTTTCACGCACTTTGTTGTTTTAATTTATAATCAGTCGCAACAGTTCTGATTTATATATTGCTCTTCTCACTTAGTCTACCATTTCAATAGCTTCTCATTTCCATTCACTGTCATATTTACTAGTATTCAATTTGCAAATTTACTGGATCTTTGCTATCTCTGTATTGTTTTGTTACTACTATCTCCAAGTATAAACTATGAATATCTGTTCGGATGTGGCCGCTATGACACGTTTACAGCCGCTGAATCTTTTCAGGTAGAATAGTTAAGTTCAAATGCAGATAGCAGCGAGTTTGCTCTCTAGCTTTCCCTAGAATATTGAAAATTTATTGCATATTTATTGTCTCTTCATTGCTCTTTTACTACTATCTCCAGATTGAAAAATAAACTTCCATTCGGGTGTGGTCGCTATGAGAGATTTTCAACCGTGTTCTCTTTTCAGATCTATGAGTTGACTTTAAAGCAAATAGTATCGTTTTTGCGTTTTAAACTACCTTGAAGTACTCTTCGTGTGTCACCATAATCAGAGTAGGAAGCATCAGGGTAAGTGCACGATGATGATTAGGATGCAAAACCATATTCAAATGTTAATTCAGGTGACGAGAGGAGTAATGCCTCTGGTTGGCTACTGGTTTGGGTCAGCAGGCCCCCACTAAGTACTCACCCAGTTTATGAACAATGAACTGTCCCTTTCTACACAGAAACATGTAATCTTCCTTAGATTCGTATCTCCTGGTTATGTACTACGGTTCAACTTTCGGTTATTCTCCATTGTTTGTACTCTAGCAAATGTCTGTTGAAAGAGCTGATTTCATTGTGCTAGCAAATCTGTCCACTTTTTCGTGTAGTTTTGCACTAGTTTTCACTCAACAGCTGTAAAAATATAGAAAAAGAAGATCCGCTTTCTTTTTGTTCCCTTGCTTGCCATATGTTCAGGTCAAAGGAAAAGCAAAACGAGCGTAGAGCTTTGCTGCTTCATGTAAAATACTAAGTAGATGGGAAATAACTTTCGAAAGTGTGTTAACATATGAAACGCACATTTCCATCCCGTAGCTATTCGTTCATTTTTAGGCATAAAGAACTTACAGCAACTCTAAGTAGAGTTACCGTGGTAAATTTAAAACAGCCATTAATGCAGCTGAAAATTTGCAGCAAATGAGCTTGTACTTTCTGTGTGTCTTTCCCATCAACCATTATAAAGTCTAGCCAAACCCGGTCTAGTTCACAAAAGCTATGAGTATCATCTTCGTGGAACTACTTTATCCTAGTCAGGCTAAAAAATTTTGGAATTATGACGCGTCTGGCACCTAAACCCGAACAGGAATAAGATTCAGTGATATCTTCGTAGAACCGCAATGTACACACAACCAAGTTCCGGATTACCTCTCACGTGTTATATACGTAATGCATACTTCGCGGGGGGTATCATGCGTGACTTGAAAGAGGAGCGTAGTGGCGCTATCCGCCATGGAAGACTGCCACGACAAGTACAAAGAAGGAGAATTATGAATCCGTCTAACCTTAGGAGCCTGCAAGCTGAAAGACCTCGTGAATAATAGAGAATGCTACAGGAAGAGCCCAAATAGGGTATTGTAGCGTTATTTCCCATTTACCTCAAGAATTTTGCAGTATTTGAAGGTTTTTCGAATACATTAACGTTCGTGAAAAGTCGCCATCTTTGATTTGACTTCAGTATCTGCCTTCCGATTAATTTCGATTTCTTGTGCGAAGTGAGCCGTATGTTATTACTCATTTCACCCAGTATACCGCCATAACATGCCCCGAAACATAATCTTTGACATTCGGAACGTATAAGCAAAAATGCTCTGTGAAACAGCCATTCCAGGATGAGTTTATGTCAAGATAGTATGCAAACTTCAACGCTGAAGCTGATGTGGTTTACTTTCACTTTAAAGTTTCATGCAGAAGAAATAAAGTTATGAAAATAATGCCTCCTTGGGAGTAGTCTTAATTAGATGATATAGTGATGAAAGTTTGTGTATTGGAATGGCGTCTTTACAAACTATATGAATAGTTTATATTTGGCCTAAGTCTGGACAGCACAGTTAATTGTACAGTAATGCATAGGTATCGTTTACTTAAGTTGATTGGTTTAGTTGTATCTTTTGAGGAACTAGTTCTTTCTGTCTCTAACACACTTTCCAGTTTTTTTGGGGTTATATGCGTGAAATATAATGACTTCGCAGGTTGGACTTTTGGATCGCGTGCCCATTCGTCTTCGCCTCATAATACGCAAGACCATCTGTTTCAAGCCAAACACTTTGTTATCATGGAATTATAACACGATTTTTAGGCACTGCTTGTTACGTTTGATTTGAGGACACTCAATCACTGACGAAGAGTAGAAGAGCTGTGCTAAAGTATAGGTTTGAGTTTATTTCTGTGTGCTCAGAGTAGAATGACTTCAAACAAAGAACCGACGCCCCAACAACCCGCCAAAAAGGGACGAAACACAAACCAACTCCAGTATCTTTTGAAAACCATAATGCGACAAGTTTGGAAGCACGCCTATGCATGGCCGTTCCATCACCCAGTTGATGTTGTGAAGCTCAATCTACCGGTATGTATCTTAAGTCATTCTATTGTGGTATTATTGAGCATTTCTGTGTGCCTTCTTACAATAATCACTGAAAGTTACCTGTGCTTGCAGTTTGAAGATGGGACGCATTGCATTTGAAACGAAACCGATAACATTCTGGAAATATCCATTTAGCGTACAATTCTCAAGTAATATAATATTATTCAACCAACAATGCTGTGAAAAGTTTAATAAGCAGTTGGTAGTAAGTGTATTTAGAATTATGAACCATTTTAATGTATAGATAAATCTTGTGGTGTGGAATCCCCATGTTAGGATTATTGTTTGAATCTCATGATGTATAATTTCTAGCCATCTAGAATATGCACTACTTTATTGAATTATTGACTGAAGCAAGTTTTTGGTTAAAAGCAAAAATAATTGCTTTGTGATTCAAGCATAAATCTAAGTATTACATATATAATGGTGTGAAAGCAAGGTTTAAGATGTTACATCTAGCAATATAATAGGTGCTCTTTGCTGTACAATGAGCAAATGATTTCCAGATATCCTGTTCCTTAGAGCTTAATTCGATATTGGTGATATATCACCCACATTTCACTAGTCTTGTATCATTTTGATGAACTGTCTTCAACCAGATGTAGTTAACTGTTGAGGAGTATGACAAAATCAGCACAGTAGTGCATCCCCCTATAACAGGAATAGCCAGTGGCTGTTGGTGTTGGCAGAGAAGAACTGCATCCTCATCAGGGTTCAGTTGAATTGCTTTGGGCCTGTGAGTACATACCTGAGCACAGAATACACCTGCAAGTTAAAACAGGATGTTATGTATGGTTAAATGCAGATAACTTGCTTGCAAACTTGTCTCATATTGCTTCTATTACATTATCATCTGTAAATGGTGACAGTCAATAGGTAGATTTCAGTCGATATTGCCTGCAGAAATTTAATGTGCACTCATGCACATTATTGAGCCTTGATCCTGATATACGTGGTGCTTATTAAAGACATGCTTACTAGGGTAGATGGTGATAAGGTATATTTTCTCTGCAGGATTACTATGATATCATTAAAAAGCCAATGGATTTAGGTACAATCAAAAAGCAACTTGAAAATCAGGAATACCACAGTGCCAAGGAGTGCATTGAAGATTTCAACAGGATTTTTGAGAATTGCTATACATATAACAAACCAGGAGAGGTTTGTAGTTTGATGCTTCTTTGAAGTGATTCCAAATTTGATTCTCTGATTTTTGAGATATGTTTGGTATGTAATAAGCACGCCTTTAATATGATATATGTGGCTTAAGATAATTTTTACATCAGTGTCCACAAAATTAAACAGGGACTTGCGGAAAACATCAAAATATGTATGAGGCAGAATCATTTTGTATACATATTTTCAATGTAATATTTTTTTAAACAGCTAAGCTTTCAAGCTTTTGTACAACATCATAGTCATGAGCATCAATAATAGTAGCTGGTAACCTATTACAAATATTGCAATGCCTCACATCAAAAAGTGATAATAAGATATCTCTAGATATTTTGACCATTTGTTGCACAATTCTGGGCTACATGATATATGGCAGTCTCTGTTAATATAAATACCTTTTTAACTGTAGAGCTTAGTGATGTTTTAAGTGAGTATTGAGGTACCTGAACATTAGGACTTCAAAATGGCAGGTAGCAACAAGACTGCAAAGGAATATTCAATGATACATACAGGAAACTTTGAACAGTTGTGCAGAAAATTTTTTAGAATGTTGTATTCAATCTGTATTGTACCTTATTAGAGTGGAGTAGAATACTGGAAATTTACTGTAACTTACAGCCTTCATTATTTGATCCACCTACTATATTTTCTGCATGAGAAACAAACCCCGTACTACCCCTGATTTTCTTACATACTAAGAATTATCGATACACATAACCTCTATGTATAGACTGGTTTTGTTTTTTCTTTTCCTTTTTTGTGTTTGTGTTAACTATAGGTGACCGTGTCTGACAGATACAAGTTACCTATCATTACAGAGATTTGTATTTGTATTAGTAATTGAAATATACACATGAGAAGTTTAAAAAATGAAGCTTTGACTAGAAGCTGTGCCTTTTTGTGAAAGAGTTTTACAACACTGAGTGTATATAGTTTTCCTTGTTTGATGTCCAAGTTTGCTTCCACCTTTTTGTGTAGGATGTTGTTCTTATGGCACAAGAGCTTCAAAAATTCTTTCAGGATAAAGTTATGAGTATGCCTCCAGAGGTATGTATATTTGCATATAAAGGCAGGGTGTAATTTTGAATATGTTATGTCTCAAATTCTGCCTTTAATATGACTGAATCTGTTTCATCACCCACTTTATTTCATTTCTTACACTTCACAATCTCAAAACCATGTTTGAAAAGTGTATTAAGAGCTTAAAGCCTATGCAGCTGCTATTGGAATTTGGCAGTTTAATTGAGCAAGTATACATATATTTACATGAATTTTTTTCAGCTTGAATTAATTGAAAAATCTACTTTATTCATTAGGAGGTTGAGCTTCCATCAAAGAGTTCTCGTCCACAACTGAAACCAGCTACATCCACCCAAGATGGGGCCCCTCCCACAAAGAGAAGTAGGCGGGGTGGCAAAATAAAGTCCACTGCAGCAGGTAATTTATTTTTATCAGCTCATTGTAATGTCAGTTAAAACAAAATAGTGTGGGCATTGCTCTGTCTTCATGCATATGTTCTTTGAATAGAGATATTAAGTTCTTTCAGTGCATCATGGATATTCTTATTGCATTTTTAGCACCATGATAGAAGATTTGTCCATTATTTGCATAGATTCCCCTTCCTGAGAGTAATTTTCCAATTTTATAGATACTACTCAACCGGCTCTGGTCTCAGCGCCCATTCCAACACAGGGAATGGATGTTCATGGCCAAACAAATCTCACAGTTACAAGTCCTGGCGTAAACGGGAATGCTGTTACAAGCACTACAGCTGCACCTGTGTCTAGTGATACTCCATCTAGTAATATTATAATGCAAAGCAAAGTGAGTATGTTTCATATATATATATATATATATATATATATATATATATATATATATATATATATATATATATATATATATATATATATATATATATATATATATATATATATATATATATATATATATATATATATATATATATATATATATATATATATATATATATATATATGTATATGTATATATGTATATATGTATATTGAGGCTATTATTTCGTGCATCATTGAGATAACCCCACGAGTTTTGCCATAGTCCTATTAGTTTCACTCTGACCACATGAATTTCACTATACATGAAGTTTCACAAGTCAGGAATGTTTGAGTTTTTTTCAGTGTTCAAATTTATCAGTGTATATTCCATGGATGAGTAACCTTTGGCCTTCAGACCAAGAATGCTTCCCCTATCTGGACAAGTGTGTGAGATTAGCACACAAGATATTATAGATTTGGCCTCCATGGACAAGAGGCTGCCCCTCCCTGGTATCATCCCAAAAAAAGTACTTAATCCAAATTGGATAGCCACTGGTATGGTGTTTGGTTAAGAGTCACTTCCATTTTTGTTCTTGTGTTGCATTCATTCCTGCTTCTTTCTTGAAGGCTCAGAGAGCATCAAACTTGTTCTTATTCAACCAGTGTGACCCCTTTTATGGTACTGTATGGAAAAATATATGTGTAAGGTAAATAAATGCAAAATCTGGTTCCAAGACTGATGCAGTCTGTGAGTGAATATGTTTTGTGATTCCAAATTTATTGCTATTTGGCTTTAAGTTTCTGAGGTGACAAGTTTTTGTTCTCTTCAAAAAGGTAAAGTCAGGTGTAAAGAGGAAGAAGGCTGATACAACCACTCCTAGTTCAACTGTCAATGATATCCCATCATCTCCGGTTACCCCTATTGAAATAGCAGTACCTTATTTGAGTGGGAAGGTGAGATCAAGAAGGGAATCTCACAGGAGTATTAAAAGACCAAATAAAGATCTACCTGGTGAAGATCTTGCTAAGGTATGATTTAAAAATGAGACAGTTCCAGCTTTGTGTGAATGCAGCTGTTATTTCATAAGTAGCGAACATTAACCATCAATTTCCCTGCCACCTAGCTGTTATACATCATTTTGGAAATGAAGTGATTTTACCTGAACAGATTTGGACACTTCAAGTGACCCATAGGCTTGGTTTTACTCTTAATTCAGCATCATCCAATGTTTTCAATTGAAGCAATTTCTATTGTATACTAGGTAGGTGGTGTAAAGTGTAGAAGTCATTTTTGTATGTGTACAATGCGCAAACTGCTATGAAGTTAGTCTAGTATGTAGTATCCAGGAGATCTCTGAAATTTTGCTAGTTTTAATTATCTTTATATCAGTATCTTGTCTCTTGTTACCCCACTCTTACACCTCCCTCTTCCTTCCGATTTTTTTTGGCCATCTTTCTTGTTTTTCTGATATTGAGTATCTATAAACATTTTATCACCTTAGCCACAGCAAAGCAAGAAGCGCTCTAAGCTGAGTGATCAGATGAAATACTGTAATGGAATTCTGAAGGAATTATTTTCGAAAAAGCACATGAGTTATGCCTGGCCTTTCTACAAGCCTGTTGATGTGGAGGGGCTTGGGCTCCATGATTATTTAGATATTATCAAGCACCCAATGGACTTAGGAACTGTTAAGGTTTGTTTTAAAGTATATAAATATATATTTACTTACATTGTTTCAATTATTGGCATTATGAAGTATTGTACCAAAAGACTGTTTAGTTGCTTCTGGGAATTGATTGCTATAACTAGCTGAATGTGTGATTTGAATACAGACAAAAATTTGTCAAAAAAGATATATACCGTAAAAACCCGCGTATAAGCTGCACCTTTTTCCCTCATTTTTCCCCCCAAAATTGCAGGTGCGGCCTATGTGCGGAGTGATCAACTTTGACCCTCATTATATCTAAAAACGAGGCTTGCTGTTGCTATACTAACAAGGCTCACAAATGCTACACTTATTTCCGCTCTGTGGTTCTAACAAATATGTTGTCTCGAATTTCATGCACAACCAGTTTCAAGTTGAAAGTTGTTATGTTTGCAAAAGAAAATGGAATTTCATGGATTTTAATTAATAATTATGTTTAAAAATATGTTTAACGATAAAATATTAGACAAAACATTTTTTCTGATTTTTCAAGCCCTAGATTAGGGGTGCGGCTTATACGCGGGGTTTTACGGTGTGTGTGTGTATATATATATATATACACACACTTTTCAGTATATTTTACATTGCAGTTCCTTACAGTATGCACATTTTAGTTAATAGGAAAACCCCATTTTTGCCTGAGCCTTAATTTTCTTAACCTTTTCCCAAAAATGAGGCTGAGATTGGCTGAGATTTTCTTAGCATTTTCTTGACTTTTATTGAATTAAACTGGCCAAAAGAGGTTGTCATTTGTTGTTATAAAAAAGTTTGATCTTGTTATCCAGGAGTATCAAGGAAAAGTTTCAATCTTTTAAAGGAGCTTGCAAAGAATGAGCTAATATTGATTTCTAGCATTGAGAAAACATGAACCTTGGAACTTGAGCCATTTGATTTTCTTAACACTTCCTCAAGATTTTGGCATTTTGATCCTCATCTTCTTATAAACTTTTTCTTGCAAGAAAAATTGTTTTTTTTGCATCAGGCTCCCCTGGAGCGTTGAATATATATATTATGACAAACATATCAGAGGACAATGCCACCATTGATACATGTTAAGAAAACAATGAGTTAAACAAGCAGCAGCAGCCTCTTACGGCCCCCTGGCACCCTTAGCAGTCCCCTAAGACCCTTCACTGTCTCCCTGATACCATCTGTGGTCTCCTAAATGACTGTAGACCCTGGACTCCAGTTTGAGAACCACTGCCCTAGAGGAACTGTGAATTATGAAGTAGTCTGTAAAAAGCCTCTACTTTTGTCTTTACAGAGAAAAATGGATAATAGAGAATATAGCAGTGCAAATGAGTTTGCAAGTGATATTAGGTTAATATTTACAAACTGTTACAAATATAACCCACCAGACCATGATGTTGTGTCAATGGCCAGGAAATTACAGGTATGAAACAAAGACACAATCTATAACTGCAATTTGTAGTCTAATTATATTTCAACTTTTTCTCTTTGTAAACGGTTTTAGCATTTATTCTTGTAAACATACTTGTGCATGCTTTGCTATGCCTAGAAAGGTTTTTTACACTCTCTGTTTAATAGGTTTGCTTATTTTGAGAACCTCAAAGTGATTTCAAGTTACTATAGCGAACTGTCATGAAATGCCAAACTTCATCATTGTTATTTAATAGCAGCAGTTCCTGCTATCTAGAACACCTGTTTTATTTACATGCTGCCAAACTTTGCATGAGAAGTACCAAAGCACCTGTTCTCATATTGCCGGTAGCAACTAGTTGCATTATATCATTGCTGGTGATTCTCCCTTACTGCTGGAAGCTATGGTGTTCAATTGCAACTCAACAGAGTGTTGCTTGCCCTGGCAATAGGATGTAATGCTATCTACTGCAATGTGATAACTCTTCGGTGCCATATAAATGGGAAGGGTGAACCTTTTCTTTAAAGTGTAATCCATGATTGGTGGTAGGAAATTTGCTTTTTATAAAGTAGATGAAAGTGTAGATTTACTGCGATGATACAGTTTCTTTGGTATAACGTCAAAATTATAGATTTTATATAAATGATAAATGGTATCTTGTAGAAATGAACGTTAAATCGTTAACCAGGATTTTTCTGGCAAGAAAGTCTTTGTCAGATTGAATGCTGGGAAATTGATAAGCTTGGGGGTTGGAAATTTTTTGGACAATGGATAAGCACCTCCTTCCGTTTGTTCAGCACTGAAAGGTACTTATGCGAAGTAGAGAAATTGGCAGGCTCCACAGTGAATTTTGGCGTTTGATCGAGGCATGTTTCATTTTTTATTAATGCATTAATAATAACAATATGAATATTTGTTTTAAGCAGGATAGCCTATCAGCAAAATTGTAGTGCTGTTATCGTAAGGGTTCTGCCACGAAAAGTAAAGCAAATAATTGTACGAAAAGTAAAGCATTATGCTTCATTGTCTTTTTAGGATGTATTTGAGTTTCGATTCGCAAAAATGCCTGATGAGCCTACTCCGGATCCAGAACCGAAGTCAGCTGGAAAATCGGAAGATGCAGACACCCATGCGGAATCTGACTCTGCATCCGAAGAAGACCAGAGCTCTTCCTCATCTGACGGTGAAAATGAAGAGCAAAAGAAACTTTTAGAGCTTGAAAAACAGGTACTTTTGAGATACAACTAGACGAACCTCCCCCCCCCCCTCCCCCACACTTATTAATTTTTTGGAACATATCCACCCATGACATCCTTATTCCAGGCCCACCTTTTGTCAGTTTGGAGTCTTTAATTCAGTCCAGTATTAAGTAGCGCGAGAATTCGTTTTTGTTACACATTAGTTGTATCAATATTTATTGCCTTAGTGCTGTATGTCTTAGCGTCAGGGCGCATGCTTTCTTTGAATTGCTTAGCAGTTTGGATTTATTTTGTGGAAAGTCAATATTTTTGCGAACTCAGCTATGCTTTACAGAATATCATGTATTTTTGCAGCTTATTCGCGTTCATGTTCAACTTTCCGAGCTAACTTCACAGCGCAAACATAAAAAGAAGAAAGACAAAAAAGACAAGAAGGACAAGCATAAAGATAAGGATAGCAAAGACCGGCCTAGTAAAGAGAAAAATAAAGTAAATGATGACGAACTTAAAGCAAAAGTATCAAAAGCAGGGAAGCAAAAGTCGGAAACGAAAAAGAAAGAAGAAATTGCCGCAAGTGATGTGAAAGCGTCCGTAAAACCAGAAAAGGAGAAGTCAAAGACAAAATCTCCAGCTAAAATAGAAACGGCTAAGAAAAAAGCTCCAGCGTCTGAAAGATCGAAGAAAAGCAAGTAAGGCGTATTTTTGTGATCCAATTTGATTGTTATGTATCCTGTTATTGCTGATTTTTTACTACGTATTAAAACCTGTTTCTCATATGTCATAAAGATCGTAAATATCTGCGATTTTTCCGATCCCCGATTGTTAAGATATAAGATTACGTCTTAAGATACGTCATAAGAACTGGGACAGGGTAAGGAATGGGGAAAAACTCCCCGATCTTTACGATTCATAGGACATATGAGAACCAAACTTAGAAACTTGAAGCCAAAATGGCGGCAACAATTTTATGCTGAAATAAGTACTCTGGCTCATCGAGTTTCTGTTATTATTGTAGCTTGCTTTATTACTTGGAATTTGAGCCACAACAATTAGCAGCTGTATGTACTTTATACATGTACTTGCATACATGGGAAAGTATGTTGTTGGTCTTCAACTATTATAGATCTGTAGATTTCGATTCCTTTAGCATAAAGGTTGATCTCTTCTTCTAAGTCAAATAGTGTCTCTTACTGTCCCATTATAAGATTTCAGGAGTTAGGTTTTGCTTAGCGGTCTTTTGTGTAAAATTGTTTTAGTGGACAAGATGATTTCTTTTCAACAGACTTGCTGCAAAGAAAGAGGTCCTTGCTGAGGAGAGTGAGGATGAGTTCACTGCAGCAAAACCAATGACCTACGATGAAAAACGACAGCTTAGCTTGGATATTAATAAGTTGCCAGGTTTGTTGCTCAATTTACCCACCTTTTCTAGGGTACGGAGCGTGTGGTGTGAATGAGGAACGAATGGAAAAAATTGAAGCAAAGCAGTAGTCTAAATGCTTTTCTGTGCTGTAGCAGGGACTTCAGGGATGCTGCTTAGCAAGCAGTTACGTACAGATACCTTTATCGAGCATTATTGTCACTTGTTAGTGCTGGGATTCAGGCTTTTTTGATTGTGAATTTCTTTCCAAAGACAGATAATTTGTAGCATTCCTTATCAAGGTGAATGAGTTATTCTGATCAACCTGTTTTCCCATCATTTTTTGTTCTTTGGCGTGACAGTCGTTTGCGTGCACATTCATTTCAGGTGACAAACTTGGAAAAGTTGTTCATATAATACAAACAAGAGAGCCAACTCTAAAAGGGACAAACCCAGATGAGATCGAAATTGACTTTGAAACTTTAAAACCGGCCACCCTTCGTGAACTTGAAAAGTATGTTAATTCTTGTATGCGTAAAAAATCGAAACCCCCAGCAAAGAAACCAAAAACTGCTGAAGACAGAGAAGCAGAGCAAGCAAGGAAAAAAGAAGAACTCGAGAAACGACTACAGGTAATTACTGCTTAATATTTCAGTTGGTTTTGGAAATAATTTATTCGTACAGGTTTTTGTATATAAGAAACAAAGTTTCTCCCTTCAGCAGGGCAGTTTCTTAATGTTTTGTCAAATCCAGCTTTAAATGTTTCTTAAAGTCTTGGACTTAGCAACAAGGCAGCTATGAGACAAGGATTCGAATTTTTAGTTATAAACATTTAAGAGACAGATGTTGTTTGTATTTTGTTTCCAGTTCAATTAGAAATTTTGTCGCAAAAGCAGATTTTTCACGTTTGCTTTGGAAACTTAGCCTGCCTGTGGTTCTTAGTTGTGTCTTAATTTATGATTTGTTTGACCCTCGTGTTTCTTATATACTTGTTTCTTTTAAAAAAAGCCGTGTACCTGCATAGGTGTCGTAAATTCAATCCACTTGTTTTCTGTATCGATACTAAGACAGTGTGTTTTGTGTTGTGTTCTTTTTGGTGTCTAATAAACGGGGTCATGTTTAATTTTTGGAAATTTTCCAGCCCCCGGAGCTTATTAGAACCCCCCGCCCGCTTATTACTTTTGGGGATCAGTGCGGGAAAGACAACGATAATGATGTAGACGAAAACATTTTCACAGATTTATGTAATGACGATTTTTAAATGACACTAAGATTTCTGAGGCTAGTATGCGCATTGTGTTCATATTATTTCTGTTTTGTTCTCATTTTGCAACTGGTCAGATATTATTTGTAGAACTTTCCAATATTGTTTATTGTTTCCAAGCCCCCCCCCCCCTCTCTCTCTTTTATTAGAGACCAAATAGTAGTGTTCTTAGCTTTCATGTGCGGAAAAAGGAGTTTTTTATATTCAGATTGTTATTGATGTTTTAAATAATTGCAGATTTGAACTTTTGATCTATTGATAATGAACTCACGTCATCAAGTAGAAAGTTATGTCCACCGTATGGATTTGAGGATATGTTATATTATAGACGACTGAGATTTTTTATTGCAAAACACAAGGAAGACCTTTGAGTTGGCATATGATCAAATGCAGACAGTTTCAAAAATGTTCTGACTGAAGCGATACCTTTGGGTTATTCCTTCATTGAATAATTGGCATTGTTCCTTTTCGTTTTATTTGAATGATGGTCACATTTCTTTTGTTTTGAATCTTAATTTCTGAAAAACAGAGTTTATTTCAATTTAGGACGTTAGTGGAAAGCTTCAAGCTGCGCAACCGAAGAAGAAATCTAATAAAAAAGGTATTGATGCGTTTTGTTTTGTTGGCAATCATATTCGAATTTGAAATCTGGTGCTGTCGTTCATGCTCATTTTTGTCGTCTTTTTGACTATAAATGAATAGGGAACACACTTTCAGTTAGCTAATCACCAAAGTGAGGCTCATTTCGGTGCCAGCTTCTATTCAGACACTGGTATCTATCAGATTCTATGGTTGAGCAGCCAACTCTTTGAACTGTGCATTGCTCTAGTCTGAAGAACATCTTTGCTGTAGTACTTGGCTAGCGCTTTAAGTTTCTATATTTCATCCTCACATTGCTATTATGACAGAAATCAAAGAGTCCCAATCACTAGAGATTTTCAAACAAAAAATTAAATTAATTAGAAACCTTGATTGCAGCTGTAGATTGTATAAAAAGTTTTTCCAGGCCTAGGTTTCATCTGAGATTAATTAATTAGTTTTAGTTATGAGTAATCGTATTTATTTTATATAGCTGGCTTTAATTAGCACGCAACTAGAAAACATAGCTAACTTTAAATAAAGAATTTGTTATTATTTATTATTATTATTATATGTGAAAAGCATTGTTACAGTAAGGATCTACCAATTTGCAACCACAGCTGTCAATTTTGTGTTTCATCCCCGCGTGGTTACTGTGTGGCTGTATAGTCAAACAGCCGAGTCTGTTGGTTTGTGCTTCATTCCCATATTCTTCTCCAAATCTTAAAGTCTCTCTTTTTCGTTCCTCTGTTTCATTCCAATATTTGCTTTCCAGATTCACAACAGTTGGAGCCAAAATCATCGCGTTTAAGTGCAAGCAGTAGTAGCAGTGACAGTGATTCCAGCAGCTCAAGTTCCAGCTCAAGTTCGGGATCTAGCTCAGACAGTGACAGTTCTGATAATGAAACAGGTAGGCAAAGACCTTGAATGTCTCTGCCTTCCTTAGCCATTGTTATAAGCTAATCCTTTCATGTTCGCAGACACCGCTGTGTTTCAATGATCATTTTTGGATGCTTTGGATCCAAGGCCAGTCTAAAGACTGAATGGCCAGGCATAACGGAACTCGCCCGCTAATTGAGCAAAGATTACTGTCAAAGATATCTATATTAGTATCTGCCTAATGATATCAGTATCCAATGCCCTTAAAACTCTTGGTGGTTACGTTTGCTAAGACTGAAGTTGTACGTAGTAGATTGTAAACGATAGCATCCTTGTTGGCATGAGTACGGAATGGGAGCTCAGTGATTTTTCCCGGACAAACTTCTTCATTGGCACGGCTTTAATCTCAGTTGCCTCTCTGCGTTCGTTAAAGCTACCTGAAGAGCACTTTATGGGTACAATAGTCAAAAATAGCATTTTTAGGCCCTTTGGATTCATTCGTATTAGGCACAATATTACTGTGTCGCTATGAGATACATGCTAGGAAACATTTTCACCGTCTGATCATGTTTATAGAATATATATTGCCGTCGGTACCCTTTGTCACTATGGAAACTTAAATGTTGCCCTAAACATGTCGTTAAAGGTTTAGATGCTTTCTTAACACCAAATGGAATTGAAAATTTTTGTAATTTCTCTGCAAAGGCTTAGAAAATCTTGAAAGGAAATGGAATCAACTGTGTTGTTCGTCCCATCTTTCTGGCAATTAATGGGCTGGTGTTAAATTTTGCCCGAGGTATTAGAGACAGTTCAAAACCACGGAGAGAGAATAATCTCTATGCCATAATGGTTTTCCTACGTAACAGAATGGGTAGTGGCTGACTTATGGTGCTGAACTTCGTCCCCACGATAGTGGCAGTTAAATTTGTATTGGTTTCTGAAAATCTAGGGAAAACCCGAAACCTTTCTTCAAGCTATTAATACATTGTTTCTTAAAATTACTAGTCAAAGCAGGAAATTGTTTCTTGCTGTTAAAGTTAGACTTGTTTTTCGATTAGAAATAGCATAAATATTCATAAATCCCTTGTACCAGGGCGTATAATGTACATCAATCAATACATTTTAGCACACACCTTGGTTACTTTCTTTGCTATTGTGTTTTTCGTGTGTGCTAACTCCTGACTACATCTGTTTGTAGCTTGACTGTTTAATAGACTCTATGTAATTTCCCATATTGCTCTTCATTGTCATTTCTAAACTGCTCGTGTGCTATTGGCATCCCTTTCAAACATGGGCCGTTTTGTCTTAAACTGCTCGTGTGCTATTGGCATCCCTTTCAAACATGGGCCGTTTTGTCTGTTCACAGCAAACTATGTTATGGTCTAAAGAAAAGGTACATAATATAAGCGCTGTGAGTGCATGCACATTTGATAGTTAGTATGAATGGCCTGTCTAAACTAGCAAATGAATCTCTATTAAGATAAATGATAAGTACAGCGCTCATTTTATGATAGTTTCTAAACTGGGCCTTTCTCTACTGAAAATACTGCTAGCTCTTTGAATTTTAATTCACTTGGCTGTTGCGTTTTTCAATCCCTTTAGTCATGAAAGAGACCATGCTGAATTGTGTACTCGAGATTTAAAGACAACTTTTGAAGCCTGTTATTTCATATCTTTATGATATGTCTGTGTCGCTTGGAACTTACTTTCTCTAGAAAGAGGGATATATATGGACTGTAGTACGATAATAGAAACACGTCCAGAAGCCTTTGCATTTTCAGCTGCATTAGTTTTCAAGTAGTTCCGTATTTAGCTTATTTATGTTTATAGTTTATTAGACACCAAATGTTTAAAACCAACCTTTTTAAAGTTATCATATACATCTGTATATATATAAATATATATATTTAGCATTGGCTTTGCTGACAACTGTATTAGTATGTATTATAGCTTAAGTTGAGGACCATTTTTCTACTTTGTGCTTTGTCGTGTATTGTTTTCTGTGTTAATGGGGTTCTTGTTACACTTCTGTAAATCACTTATTGATTTGATTTGGTGACAAGCAGACAACTTTTGGATGTATAAACGCTGTGTCTTGTTTTTGTTGTTCTTTTTTTTCTCCATTGTGACAAATACTTCGATTGAATCAAGTGATATCGATCGCCATTCTCATGACAAGTCTGACTGAACAACTCATTGGCGTCCATTTACCCCGCAAAAAAGGCAGCCAGTTTCCCTTGATTTGGGCACTGGTAATACTGCTAAATTGTCCATTTGCCTCGATTGGTTTCATCATTAGAGAAAAATCTTTGCAACTATCAAGGCAGCGCAATAGTTCTTTACTTTACCACCTGCGAACCTTTCCGGAATGCATGTCATAAATAGCCTAAGACTAGCGTCAGGCCCGCACCGTCACCAAATCAAGCTGTCTGCCAATTTCTTAAAATTTCCTCGACGTCAATTCAAAATTGAGTTTCGATTTTAAATCTGACCTACAATTTATAGTTAAAGTGCAGTGCAAATTTTATTCCTGATATTTTGTTTGGCAGGTGCTGCTGGGAAAGCCCGCAAGATACCCAACAGTACATCAAAGGTATTTGGATTTTTAAAACTATGTAAGATAAATTGTCTCTTACCTTAAATTGTTATGGAGGACTAACTATCGGTTTTCTGGTATGCCCACCTCAACCCCCCGCATACACAAAATGAAGATGTATGGGTGCCGAGAGGACGGGTAGGGGGACAGATTGACCCCAGCTCTAATAGTCACAAGGGTCCCAACAACCACTGAAATGATCCTTTCGCAATAGCTTCCAAATATCATAATGACATCATCGGGGACCTTGTCTCGTACCTTGGGCCCGAAGAAGGATCTCAGCATACCTGAGGATATGTAAGGTAGGGTTGGGCAACGTTTTTCCCATTGGGCCCATATCTACACCGTGCAATTTGTTGATCTGACAGTCCAGGCCAGAATGGAAAAAGCTTTTTTAGTTTCACTATAAATATTAGTTTAGAGCTGCTGTGCAAATTGGTAGTTATCTGATATAATTGTGTGATATGTATGGTAATTTGTGGCCAAGATGATTTAGGTCTGCGGGTCATTAAAAACTTGGTTGTGGGCCGGAGTTGCCCCGCGGGCCGGAGGTTGTCCGTCCCTGATGTCAAGTCCATGTCTTTAGGCTCCCGTACATTTTAAGTGAACTATCAGAATTACGTTTAGTTCTCTTTCACCCTGTTTAGAATCTCAATGTCTAGCTTACCACCTATTTGCGCCCCATTGTTTGAAACAGCACTCGATTATGAAGAAGCACATCAATGAATATCATTGAAGTCCACGTCCATTTCATTTTTAAAATTCCTTGAATAGCATGCTTTACAATCACCCCTGCAACGAACGCTAATTGCAAGAATAAAGAGTTGAGAATATACATAGCAATTGTTCAATAGGTATACTCTAATGAGATTTTATGTAAAGAAAACGAAATAAAAAGAAAGCTGTCCTACACTTAGGTAGATTTTCAATTGGTGTTTTACGCATTGTTTGAATTTTTGAAGGACGGAAACGATGATTCCATTAAAAAAGTTCATTGCTCAAGCTATTCATAACGCCAAGTATTCCCTGGTATTTGGTTTCTGTTCAACCATTTCTGTAGCCGTTCAAAGTATTCTCTTAGAGATATGGTGTCCAGACACAGTGAATAACCTTATTCCCATCAGGACAGCGTGAATTTGTTTTTCATTGCAAATCGGCCGTATTTTTTACAGGTTATTCTTACGCTGTTAAGTCCCAAATCGAGCCTCTAGAAATTTGAATTTCTGTAGTGTAGAGGACTAGTTGTTGTTCGATTCTCACATCCCTGTGCTCTTGGTTGCCTAATAGATAAGGGGGTTGGAATAGTCGGTGGACTAGAAAAATCCTTAAAGCCTAATTAGCGGGGGTTGGAATAGACCGGGGGGGAGGCTGGAAAATGACCACAAATGTTGTAGAAAAAGCTATGGCTTCTTATCACAAATGTGTATCAAAGTATTATTACCAAGTCCATGGAACGAAGGCTGAACCATACAACACATGCGATCAGCGTACTTTTCATACTATACTTTTTACTTGCATGCCAAAGTATCTCCTCTAGAAATTGCCTTGGTTGAGATAATACTTCCAAAAATTAATAGGCGGGGGGTGGAATAAGATTGTCCTGGGTGGAAAATTTTTGAAAAATTAATTAGCGGGGGAACGTCTATTAGGTACCCAAGAGTATCACTCCAGTGACTAATAGTCTAAGAGAAATTCTCCAATTTTCTTTTTATATGTCAACTTAGATTTAATGTCTTTCATTCCAATATAGCCTGCCACGCATGGTGATAGAAAAACTAAGACTTCATCTAAAGGTATATTTTTTATTTAGGTGTCTATCGATTGTTTAGTCCAAGGCACAGATTTCCCAGCTTTTTGCTACTGAGCCTGGGAGAAGTCCAACTCTGTGCTTAAATCATGTACTTAAATTTCAACCCAGTTTGTTCTGTAATACCTATTGCGCATAGCGGCAGAAGCGTTGCTATCATCTTTATTCTGATGCAATGTCATTTGTTTGCAATCGGATAGTTGTCAGTTCTATTGGGAGCCTCCCTTTCACAAATGTTCATTACAACTGCTTTT
Source organism: Mastigias papua (assembly GCA_964019165.1). Lineage (NCBI taxonomy): Eukaryota > Metazoa > Cnidaria > Scyphozoa > Rhizostomeae > Mastigiidae > Mastigias > Mastigias papua. The sequence continues at coordinate 5,886,805 of OZ025273.1, read as the reverse complement.
GAGGATCTGCTAACTTGATACATTGCAGTCCCAGCCAGACAACTGGGAAGTATTTTACTCTACACTCTGTTGGATTTCAATTATTTGAATCAAATACGACATATGTTATTTTGATATTTTGTATTTGATTTGATTTTGAATGCATCTTAGACTGAAGTGGAGAATCTTAGTAGATTGTTAAAACTGCAACTAAGTTTAATTTCATATTTTACATGTTTGTTTTGAGTTGAATGCGAATTCTGCAATTGAAGTGATAACGGCAGTTGAGATATCAATTTATGACCCAGTGACTTTCCCGTGCATCATCTGTTCTATTTTGAGTCTTTCTTTTTTTTGTTAGTTAAAACCCAAGCCCCACCAGTAGCCCCCCAACCAGCAGCTAGTTCGGCTACATCCTTGGATCAAAGCAGGAAGCCCAGCCCGTCTGTAGCCAACCCACCTCCTGTCGACTTGAATAAGCTTTCCGCTGTCGTAAATAGGCCGGTAACTCTACCAATTCAGGACATCAAAACGGCTAAAGGGGCCCAACAAGAAGTACCCTCAGTTAAACAAACCTTGCCGGAAAAGACTACGATGGCACCTCAGAGAGTAACTAAACCCTCGGTCACGACCAAACCGAATACCCCAATACCACCACCATCTGTTACAACCCCACTCGCGGCAAATCCAGCCCCCGTAGTAGCCACTCCTGGTACGCCAAAGGTTAGTTTAGCAGTGGCAAGTGCTTCGACTCCAGCTGCAACCACTACTGTTCATAAGTCTTCAACTGCAAATCAGAAACCGGCAGTAGCAGTACCTCCAACTGCGGTCATAAAGCCATCAACTCCTGGCACTAAAACGCCAAAGCCAGTTGCCAAGCCATCGATACCTGCTACAAAGTCACCAACTCCTAATATCAAGCCACCAACCCCAGGTGTCAAACCACCAGCCCCAGGTGTCAAACCACCAACACCTACTGTCAAACTACCAACACCAAGTGCCAAGTTGCCAGCACCGGGAGCCAAGCCGCCAACACCAGTCTCTAAGCCTTTTACTCCTTCTACACTGCCCGCCACTAGTGGCTCAAATAAAACCGCCAAAACTTCGAAGTCAAATACATCTTCAGCCATTTCCACAGCAAAGGCAGCTGCTGCTGTCACTGAGAAGTCGAATGACAGCAACGGCAAACCGCTGTTTCAAGTGAAATCAAATGCAGCCAGTCCGTCGGTGACAGCTGCAAGCCCACAAGTCAGTGCCGCACCATCGAAAGAAAAGATATCCTTTGGAATGGCAGACGATAAGCTGATACCAGCGAGTACAACCTCGATTAAAAAGCCTGGTATGCAATATGATCAATTGTTTCACTCTCAAATGTGCAACTGAACTAATTTTCTGGATTCTATTGGAAGACGCCTTCTCGTATTTGAGATGTGGCGATTGTTACTTAATGATGTGGCGATTGTTACTTAATGATGTGGCGATTGTTACTTAATGATGTGGCGATTGTCACTTATTGATGTGGCGATTGTTACTTAATGATGTGGCGATTGTTACTTAATGATGTGGCGATTGTTACTTAATGATGTGGCGATTGTTACTTAATGATGTGGCGATTGTTACTTAATGATGTGGCGATTGTCACTTATTGATGTGGCGATTGTTACTTAATGATGTGGCGATTGTTACTTAATGATGTGGCGATTGTTACTTAATGATGTGGCGATTGTTACTTAATGATGTGGCGATTGTTACTTAATGATGTGGCGATTGTTACTTAATGATGTATGGTTTACTCACAAATCTCAAGGGTAGTGGACCGTCACATTTTTATGACAGTGCTGTATTATTTTGTCGATATTTTGGTCGATTTGAATATGAAAAAGTTCAGGACATACCCATGTTGCCATGTTTTGGTAGTTAAAGGCTCCCTACGTGTACCCTCCGTGATGTATAATTTGGCTTACCACAGTGTTTACCCAGGGCTTGGGATTGTTCAGTTTTTGGATTCCCTGCTTCTTTGTTTTTGATTCCCTGTTCGTTTTATCATCAACATTAATAATATCGCGTTGTTTTTCAGGGAGTTTACTAACATCTAAAGATTCTTCTGCAGCATCAGGTGGGTTGCATGTACCTTTGTAGTCGATTAGAATGACTTCTATGATCCAACTGATTGCAATGATTGAGGTGGTTGCAATGACTTTTGATTATTATGTTGTCCAATGAATAATGGTTTCCCGTTATTAATAATTGTTTTTATTCGTTAGACATAAAGCAAGAAGCGCCATCCCAAACGAGAAAGGTAAGACAAACTCTTCATCCCTTTTATACATGAATTACGGTGTTGGTTTTAATCAGATAGGAGATCACTAGTACTGCTAGGCTTCTCAGCCGTATGTTTACTTGTATTTTTCGTATATTACCTTGTAGATTGCGGCCCTGATAAAATTTGCTTTCGTTCTTTTTGTTGTGGCTGGTGCTGTTTTGTTCTTGTTCCTTATTGTTGTATACACATGGGTTGCACCTCTACATCAACCGCAACTTTTTGATAAACTATTGCAGCACTTCTCAAAATTGAAATCAGGATCGTGTGATAGTTTTTGCGTTGTTGCCGTTTCATGAAGAAATACATCATTAGTATCAGTTGGTAATGGTGTTTTTTTAACCTTTTTTCATTGGGTAACGTCTTTACAAAATGTAATGAGCGGTCACTCATTTAGTACGCACTCGCCAATGTGTCGAAAATGTGCCCCCCCCCCCCATTCCTCTCGTAGGCATATGTACGCTTATTGGAAACGTACCCCCATTCTTGCGTGCGTACTTTTGCCTATTTGAGCCCTCTTTTAATATAATTTTATAGATCTCTTCAATAGGAGTGGCAATTTTGTTCAGTATTTTCTCAGCTGTTGATGCAAAGTGATGGTCCATTTCATCCAGGTTTAGAGTTGGTCGCTTACTTGGGAGGGGGGGGATGAAGAATAGCATAATTTTCCACAACTCCTTAGGCCTTTTTGGTGAGAGGGCTGATCAATAAAATTCAGATTTTACAACTCGAATTCTCTTTTTGAAAACGTTTCTATTTTCTCAGAGAGCTGTTAGTACTTTTTCGTCTCTTGTATCGCGAAATTCAATACGGTTTTAAAGCAAGCATACTGGAGGTAGCGAATTTCAGGGTCGTGCATCCGTGGAGCTAGAGGTCTCGTCACCTTGATTTTTTCACTGGAACGTGATCATTGATTACTTCAGAGTAGAAAGGCATTGAAAATATCCAATTATCCATTTGAATCTTCTCCACCTTAAACAAGACTAAATAGAACTCGCTTTAATTATTTCATATGTAAATCTTCATTGAACTGGCGTTCGTCCTTGATGTATCAAATCGAGGCTCATTAATGCCTATCTGAAGACTCTCTTGCTATTGAAATTTTCCTGCCACATGTTTACCAAACGTTTCTGTTGTTGTAGGAGAACCCACTTAAGCACGTGAGCTCATGGGGTAACTTCGCAGCTACGAATCAGACAAAGCCGGCCACCAAAACGGCGTCAGCACAGTTTGTACAGTTTCAAAGAATAGCCAAGGAGAAAGAAGAAAAGGTGGGAAACATTTTTGTGTAATTATTGCGGTTACTAGTGTATTGACTTTAGTAACAGTAATTGAGAGTGAAGCACGAATCTAGGGGTGGGTACGGGGGGCATTGCCTACCCAGCTAGAAGATTTTGCCCCCCTTACCCCCAAGATTTTTTAACTGAAAGTATGTTTTTGCTTAGAAACTTAGAAAATAGACAGTTTGATGCAAAACAACCAGAATATCTATGTTTCTCCCACGCATATCAATGATTTCTTCATTCTTTTTCTTTTCAAAATGGTACGTCTCGAAGTTTAGGAAGGGAGCTTTTCTAGAATCTAAAGGGCGCGTGGTTTCAAAAATTTTCCTGGGGATTCTCCTCCAGACCCCATCCTTCTATATTGCTACTGCCCCCACCTTTTCGGAGCTGGCTTTGTTACTGTTGAGAGTGGTTACGCTGAACCCTTTTTTCGGAATATTGTGCAGTCTCTGGTGCACTGCTTGTTGCCTCTTCATTGCTGCAAATGTCCGTACTAGATCACTTGCATGTTTTTCAACTATGAGTATCTTTGGTGTCTCTTTGATCAACACTTCGACTGCAGCTTTTGAGCTATTCTATGGCTTCTCGTTACCTTTGAAAATTACAGAATGTTTGAATAAGGCTTCATGGAAAGTTTTTAAGAACCAGAACTTTATTTAGATTAACTGTTATGATGCCTAGAAACACATGTACTTCTTTATCATTGCTTGTGTTATTTGCTTGTGTCATTTGCTTGTGCGATTGGCTTGTGCGATTGGCTTGTGCGATTGGCTTGTGCGATTGGCTTGTGCGATTGGCTTGTGCGATTGGCTTGTGCGATTGGCTTGTGCGATTGGCTTGTGCGATTTGCTTGTGTGATTGGCTTGTGCGATTTGCTTGTGCGATTGGCTTGTACGATTTGCTTGTGCGATTGGCTTGTGCGATTTGCTTGTGCGATTGGCTTGTGCGATTTGCTTGTGCGATTTGCTTGTGCGATTTGCTTGCATTTCGAAGCAATGAATGACACCACAGCTTTCGATAACTTTGCATTTGCCTTTATTGGCACCTATGCACTGTTTGTATTTTAATCTGCTTTGGTGCCAACAGGAGAGAGTGATGAAGCAACAGGAGGAACAGTGGAAGATCCAACGTGAACGGGCAGAGCAAGACAGAGTGAGAGTAGCAGAGGAAAAACGACGGTTGGTAGCTGCATCATTTTTGTAGATGACCCCTTCATTTATATGTAAAAAGGCTGATACTTTTTGCCATAAGAATGACTGTAATTTTTCGTAAATGTTGACAATCATTTGTACACCTACCATAAACTAGAAACGGTAACAGCCATATCTCACCCATATCTTCTGGTAATTTGGAAATTGGAAATAATGTGAACCCCCTGCATGAAGCATTTGCTCAGTAGAGTTGTGTTAGTAAAAGTGTTGTGCCCATTTTTATCTTTGCTGCGTTGTCTCCTTTAAAGGGAAAGGGAGGAGGAAGAAGCTTTAGAGAAAGCAAGGAAACAGCAAGCTGAGTTATCAGCCAAATCTGAGACCGTGAAGACCGAAGCACAAAAAAATCGTGAACGGGAAATAGAACGTAGGAAAGAACAAGAAAGACGAAAACGTGAAGCGGTAAGCTACAGTTATCTTTTTTTTGCAGTCACAATAGAGGACATTTCAATGTTTAGCTGACATTTTGCAGTTCCGTGGTTGGACGGCTATTGGGTGTATGGGGATGAGGAGTTACATTCTCATGAAAGCATCTAGATCATTGTTTCCCTGCTGGCCTCATAATCGACCCGGTATGAAATCATATCGGATTGTGGTATTTACACGATATCGTATTCACTTCATATCGTATTCATAACCGTATTGAAACCATACCGTATTTATCATCGCCTTCGTGTAAACCGGATGCCAATACGGTATGAAAACATATCGGATTCAGATGAATCCGACATCGTGTACACACGGGGTTTTAGAAGTCTTCAAAAACGAACTGTTCAGTACAAGAGTGACATCATCTTAGCTGTGTTTTGATTGTCTGATGTCTATGGATCGGTAAGATCCACTAGATGTTTTTCGAGTCACACCAGGGATGCTTTGAATTTATTTTTACCTATATTCGTATTGAGCTCCTATTGTTTGCATGGTCACGTAGGCCACTTGGAACTTTGTTAAAAACAGAAATAGCTTTCTGCGTGTGTCCCTTGTCATTTCTATAGGGCTATACGGGTTATGACAGTATGTCCTTTCTAAAAAGAATGCCATGACTTGTAGATGGCTTCTTAGTTAGTTTTCGTTGTATGATGTAGTTGAATTTGCATTCTTCTCAACAAGAATCCTTGCGATCATGCTTTTCTGATTTTCACATTTTCTGTCCTTGTAGCAAGCTCGCACAGTTGACATGAATATGCAAAGCGATATAATGAGTTCGTTTGAGGAAATGCTATGACAGCTAGTGAAACGGTTGTGGTATCAGGTGAATCAACTGCATCGTGATTTTCTACTCAATATTGTTGCATTGTGTTGCACACTTATTGTAGACTTGCTTGCATGAACTTTCAATTTGTCCTAACAAGTGCATTAATAGATACAGTAGTTCATCATGACCATATGGGCATGTTGAGAATTCGAAGCATAGACCCACGGCAGTCATTTAATCGTACAATCCCAATTTATTTAACTCAAGGCGTAATGCAGTCCTCACACGTGAAGGGCCTCGCTTACTTGATATCTTAGGGAATAGCCTGTGGGCTTACAGGAATCCCCACTATGGACAGCAGCTCCTTCGCATTTTTCAGTAGTAGAAATTAATAGGCTGCAAGTTGATAAAGTTTATAGGTCAAGCATTCCTTTTGCTTTGCTTAAATTATCGCAGAATTGATGGGTATTGATACGCAACTAGCAGCTAGTCCAATATTTATGTTGTCATTTGGCCCTGGAAAAATTTCAAAATTGTATATTGCTATATGTTAGCTACTATTGTCATTTTTGTATTTCATTCACCGTTTTCTCCATGTGTATTGCTAAGTCGTTTCAATTCATCCCTGTATGCTGTCGTTCTTTAGAGGGTAGCCATGTCACATTATTACTGATGTTATTTAACAGTAGTTATGCCTGTAACATATAAGACCTCGCCGAAATACAAGTACACTTTTTTTTATGAGAAACGAGTTTGTAGGAAGCATGAGACTCAAATCAGGCAAAAATTAAGAAACATTTAAGAAGCGCAGGCATGCCGAGTTTGAAGAATAAGCTTAAAAACTCTGCTTTTTCATGAAAATTTTTTGCTTAACTGCAAACAGAATACAGTAACATCCGTCTCTCAAATGTTTTAGCTAAAAGTTATATTTGTTGTCTCACACCTGCCTTGTTAAAATTTAAGAAACATCTATGGCTGGATTTGACAAACTATGGAGAGAAATCAGGCAGAAATGTGAAAACTTGTTTCTTATAAAAGAACGTGTAGACAGGAATTGAATTCCAGATAAAATTTTTTGCAGTTTTTGGTGGAGCGTCGTATACTAAGTAACTAATAGAGTCAGAGAAATGATTTTTCGTGTTCCCACTATTACTTTTCGACTTAATCCATTTACACAGGTTGTTTGTATGCCCAGGTCCTTCTGGAAAACTATTAGACGATAATTGCACCGAGAATAGTTTTCTGTTTACTTTTTGGTAGCTTAAAAAGTAGTAGACAAGCTGTTGCCATTTGTCAACAGTACCTCCGTTGCATTATGTGCAAGGTTCGCCATGTATTTGGGCTGCCCTTTGGTGTTGTTGGAAATTTGAACTTCCCAATAAGTTTTAGGCAAAGCAACTAGTATTATACCTTCCGTACTAAACAATTGCTTAAAGAACAACTCGTAAGTAACCAGTGTTAGATCAAATGAAACTTCCAACCCATTTCCTGTGCCCTAAAGATAGTAAGAAAAATGGTGGTGCACATAGCCTAACTCTACAGTCACAGGGCCTGTAGTGTATATTGTAGTAGGAAATCACATTTCCACAGTAGTTGTACTTGGCAACAGGCACCATTTATGACTTTCCTGCCAAGAGCACTTGACTTTGTGCTTTGCTTTAGTCACAGCAGTGTGACCCTCTCAACTTAATTTTATGCAGATGATGGTTTCAATTACAATCGTGAGAATATATTTTGTTATTATTTCTAATGTAGGTATTCAAGCTTTAGTTGCAGACATATTAATGTGGAAAACAGTTTCATAAATTGTTTGCCATGAAGCAATTTTGCATTGTACCTTCTGCATTCTTCTTGCACAATACCAAACAAAATATCTTTTTCCACTAACTGCCAGAACTATTGCAGATTTTTGTTTTTCTTTTTAATATTTCTTAAGACAAATCCTGCCAAAAAGCTCATTTCTCATATTTGCTATGACAACAAATATACCAAGATACTAACATAGTTTGCATCAATCCCTTTTCATGGGTATTAGTATCTCGGCCTTGTTTCCAAGAAATGTGTTTACAAGGACAAAATGCCCCCATAACAAACATCCTGACAGTGAACATACAGCTGAGAGAGGCAAAAGAAATCACTAATATTTTTTAAATATCAATGGTGATAACACATATTGGTTTAGTTTCTCTTCCTGTGGCTTCTCTTCTTCTTGACAACTGCTGAAGCCGACTGACTCCTTGTCAGGGCACAAGCACGTCTAACGGCCACCTGCATATAAAAGTAATGGCACTTGTGTCAATGATTATGCTGATCCTCGTGGTGCACTCTACAAATAGCTGGAAGTGTGTTGTGTCTACGTATACAATAGTCAACCAAGAACACTTTGGACAAGATAGAAAACGCTTTCTGCTGCAAATATCATTCACCAAAAGTAAACAACAGATGTGAGAAGACAACAATTGGTCCAGGTCATATCTTACAGGTATACCTATATCTATAGATAAATTTTTGATTTTATCAGGAACCCAGCAGTGACAACTTTTAACATACAACATTAATATTTTTTGAAAAGTATAACTTTTTGAACTAGTGTCCAAACAAGTCAATGCAATAACTGATTGCATTAAGAACAATTACCATCTTTTGGATAGTAATACTAGTCAACTCAAAATGCTAAAATTTAAATTATTGTTCATTAAGCTGAATGCTGTGTTTAAAGTAGATGTAAATACAGCAAAGTAGTTAATAAAATCTCAAAACTTACCTTGGAGAGGCCACTTCGGTACTTATTCTTGCACAAAGTGTTTTTGATTGCCTTAATGATATGTCGTCCACCTCTACTGGAAGGGATTGTTGTTGACCTCATCAACTTGGCTGGCTTTCTCTTCCCTGGAGATACCAAAAAAGATGAGTTTCGTGTCAAACAGGCTGGTATAACTTAACTTCATTCAGTTTCTCTTCTAAAATATATAGATGGGAATTACCTTGAAAATATATATGAAACATAAATCTTACTAAGAAAATGGCTACTAAAACTGTGATGAGATGCAATGAACCAGTATAAACTCACAAATTTTACCTTGCTTTCTTTTAATCCCAAGGGTTATGCCTTTTCCATCAGAGGATGAGGTAACACTGACAGCCTACCAAAGAAAAGTCATTGACAAGTAGCATCTAGACAGCTCAGCTATAAACAAATAATAGTTAAATTCTAAAAGATCAGGTAGACATCAGTGATGATCTTACTTACCTTTGAGTGAACTAAGCCATTGCTTTTAAAACAGTTCTTATTTGATAGATTGAATGGTTCCTGCAAATATGCAAACCACAAGCTGTAAGAATAATTGAGGGCAGAGAATACACACAAAATCCAAACTAGAAAATACAAAAGGTGTAAACTCACTATGTAACTATAGTACTGTTGTGCTCTACACTATAAAAAATGCTTCATAACTCCTTACTTTTACTTGATATATAATAATAATTGATAATTGTTTGGCCATGCAAAAGCTGCTACATCATAACTCTCTTAGAAGTCGTCAAATCATCAACTAATTTTCTAACCTTAGTTAAAGTCTTCCCAAAACTCTTTACAAGGAAACAGGAGTTTTTCCGAATGAGCATCCACTGTAAGTCTGCAGACATTCTTGCTGGTAAAGGAGAAGATGAACGTCATATGGAATGCAAATAGAACATAAGCCATGGGATACAGTATAACTTTATCACGTATCACCTCTTCGAAACGAAGGTGCCTCAAGACACTAATAGGAGCCTGTCGGCAATACACGCTTTTTTCAAAAGAAAAAATTACAGTGTATGAGAAATATGAGGCTCAAATCAGTCATAAATTAAGAAACAAAGGAAGGCTGCTGAGTTTCAGAAGTAAACGTGAAGTCTTTTTTACGCCAAAATTTTTCATTGCACTGGAAACAAAATACAAGCAACATCCGTCTCTCAAATGCTTATAACTAAAATTCAATTTCTGATCTCAAAGGTGCCTAGTTTTTATAAGAAATTTCAAGGGTTAAGGCTGGATTTAATAAAATAATAAGAAACATCCAGGCTGAAGGGAGAATGTTTGTTTCTTATAAAAAACATGTAGAAGTGAAGTACAATACCCCCACGGAATACGGTTCCTCTTAACGTACCCGACTATTACAAAGTGAAGTACAATATAGCCATGCAATAAGGTCCCTCTTCACGTACCCGACTATACAAATCGTTTAGGCCACTAGGGAAAGAGACCTTTCCATCAGTTTGATAGCATGAATCTTATAGGAACATAATATGGGTGTATATAGTGCTTTAAAAATTCATTGCCTGTTATTTTCTTAGAAATGACTAGTCTTCTACTGACCAAAGCTGTGAATTAAAACAAACCTGTACACTTTAGGTTAGATGCACAGAACCTATATGAAGAAAGAACGTGGGGTAGTTTGAGATTAGGTACCAGTCCACTCGACAGATTCATTTCTGCGGATAAGTGCGGGAGGTCGCGGGCATTTTCAGCTAGAGTTGCTTATACGGTATATCATAGACAAACACCAGCAAAGCATGGAAGACAAAGTACTAAAGGAATACATTCCATGAGCAGTTGCAGTGCGGGTTATGTTGGAAAACCAGTAGAAGACACAAATTCTGTAATGGATTCTCCAAAGCAAACAGGCGAGAAACGCACAACTGACGAAAAAGAAAGTAAGTTGCTCACAGCATAATCATCACATTGTAATTGTTGAGTGTTCACATGTACAGTAAGTTTTGTTGACATGCCATGTTGCATGGCAGAATACATTTCAGTAACATTGAAGCCGTTTTTGCACATTAATTGCTTTTAGCTGAAGAGACAGATGAGGATATATCTTGCAATGAACAGCAGAAAGATGATAAGCTTACCAAAGAAAAGAAGTCTTCAAGGAAAAATACCAGTTCATGGAAGAAAGTGAGATTTATTTTGATTTTGATATTCGTTTCGGCAATGAGTCCTCTGCCGTAATGGACGTAGATATATAGAGAGCATTTATTGAATACATATGTTTTAACGGCATTTATCATGTACTATATATCATTTATCATGTACCCATCATGTGCATCTTGTTGATATTTTGGTATTTTGTAAAGCTAGCTAGTTGTTATTTACTTAGTATTCACTTCGCTTGAAGATCATTGTGTTCTATTGTACCTTACTATGTCAAGGTTTTGGCTACACACAAGTTTGTCATGCAAATGAAACTACCAGAAATTAGGCCAAACTGTTTTCATGCTAAGACAGGCTCCTTTTTTCGAGCTTTCTAATGGGTGCTTTTTGAGGGTGAAGTTTTATATTTAGTGTGTGGTTGGGGTTGACATAGAAATGTAATGATCATTTTACAGGCCCCAGACCTATCTTAAGTGCATTCTATTGTATTTTCAACTGTCAAATTGCAACTTACCTACATGTAAGCAAATCAATGTGTGTTGTTAAGCAATTTTATTAATATAGGAGATCATTTCAGTGATTTTTCCATTGTTCTACAGGGAAGTGATATTATAAGAAGGAAACCCCCAAGTATACTTGGGGTGACAGGGAGGAAAAAGAGAAAAGTTGCATTTGAAACTGTGCAGGCTGAGTATGATTCAAAGTTAGCCAAAAACACTGAATTGAGTATAGACCTGCCACTTGCACAAGAGAGAAAATATAAAGACTTTAAATGTGACAAATGTAACAGTCCATTTATTACAAATCCAATGATACGTGGAAATAAAGTCAAAAAGAGTGACTTAATACCCAGCCCAAGACACAAGATAGACCCTGAAACTAGACAAATTTTACAACTTTGTAATGCTTGTGGTGAGTTGGAATTTGTCTGTGTCTATATTCCATTTAATTTTTTGATAGTTTTGAAAACATTTACTTACTGGTTGGGTTTTACTGATGTAGAGGTCAGTTTAGTGATGTGCATGGTATGACATCATTGAAATTCCTGGTCGGTAGCTAATGTAATTATATCATTGATAATGGCTATGGTAATGTTGATGGTAATGATGATGATGATGATGATGATGATGATGATGATGATGATGATGATGATGATGATGATGATGATGATGATGATGATGATGATGATGATGATGATGATGATGATGATGATGATGATGATGATGATGATGATGGTCCCATGGTTGGAGACCTCCTCGTGGTGGCAAGCGGGCACAGAGAGACTCTGCCCTTAAGTTGATAGTGATTCATCTCGTGAAGATTCAGAATTGGGGCAGATGTTGACGACCTGTGGCAAACTGTCCAACCAGGCCCCTTCAGTGAAAGTCAGGCACAGCAACTTCAGGCTGCAGCTCTGATCAGTAACTGTTGGGGTAACAGAGTGGATTGAGTGTAGCCGACTCAATCACCTCTTTTACACAATTTGATGGCGACACTGACCTCAGGGTCAGCCTAGGCCCCGTAAGGGGCGTACAGGAACAGACAGACAGATGATGATGATGATGGCTAGCCCATGGTTGGAGACCTCCTCGTGGTGGCAAGCGGGCACAGAGAGACACTGCCCTTAAGTTGATAGTGATTCATTTCGCAGAGATTCAGAATTGGGGCAGATGTTGACGACCTGTGGCAAACTGTCCAACCAGGCCCCTCCAGTGAAATTCAGGCACAGCAGCTTCAGGCTGCAGTTCTGATAAGTAACTGTTGGGGTAACAGAGTGGAATGAGTGTAGCCGACTCAATCACCTCTTCTAAACAATCTGAAGGCAACACTGACCTCAGGGTCAGCCTAGGCCCCGTAAGGGGCGTACGGGAAAAACGAAACGATGATGATGATGATGATGATGATGATGGTGATGATTATGAGGATAAGGATCATAATTTTGGTGGTTAGTCCAATAGAATTATGAGAATAATTTATTCAAATCTCATTAATAGATTATTTTTGTTTGTTTTTTTTATCTTAGGCAACAAGAGAATAGACCTAGTGCTAGACGATTTAGACTTACTGATTGTAGTAATTATGTGGGTTGTGATCATGATTCTTTTGTGGTACATCAGGCTTTCTCGGGAATGGCATGTGATTGCAGACACCTACCACATCCCAGGTGTGCAAAGTACCACACACCTTCATTGGATAATATGAACACAAAGCCAAAAATGGAGCAAAGCATACCTGTTTTGCCCAAAAATATAGTATTGTGAACATCTCCATATTTTTTAGCTCCTTTTTCATTTATTTCTGCTTTTACAAGCAATTTCATTTAGTTCCATTTAGGGGGAATAATGTGAACATAAGGCTGAAAATGAAACTTAAGATACCCGTTTTTGCCCAGAAACAGAGGATAGTGTGAACTTATCCTAAGTATAGCCCCTTCAATCCTTGTGATATGCTGAATGACAGATGACTGGGATCTATTGCTGACTGGGAAATAGAAGTCAGTACAAACAAGGGTACATTGTTGTGGAGCCATATATGCATGGGAACCGTTGGACACCACACTGACCCCACCACACTGCACCACATGTCTGGATGGTTTTTGGTGTGTGATAGCTAGCATTGTGAAGCATACAAAAGCCTGTAAATGTACCAATTTTGATTATTATGATTATAATGATCACCTTTGATATTCTTTAATAGCTTGTTTGCTGACATTTGTTTATATTTTTCATTCAAGGCCTTGCTTTTAATAGACCAAAAAGAGTGAAGAAGACTATAGTACGGCCATCTCCTGAAGAAAAGCAAAATTATTTGGATGATGCCCAAAAATATGCTGATAATCTAGTGGAAAAGCTTGATAATGAAGAAGGTGTATACTATTTTGTTAGCTGTTTTTATTTTATGTTTGTTTATTTATTTCATATTTATCAATTTCTATGTCAATAACTATGAAATGATCTACTATTCAAAGCATACTTTTGTGATTTAGTAAGAGTGAGTTTTTGTGCCAAACCTTGGTAAGTTTTAGTCTGTAGCAGCTCTTTCATAACTATTTCAAATGGTATTTGTAGGTCCTCATTCATTAAAGTCCCAGGAGTTTCCTAGATTTCAACCAACTTAAAGCTCTTTGCATCAACTCTCATGTTTTGAATTTGAACAAACTTCATTTTGAGGTTGGCATATAGATAAAGCTTAACTCAACGAGATACAATTTTTCTGTGTGTATCTTATAAAACCAGCATCTATTGATGTTTCAAATAGACCCACAAGGGTAGTAGATAAAGTAATAACAATTATTTTTTAATTTCAACACAGCTAGCAGACTGTATTGTACTTACTATACAAAAATACCATGTGGCTGCATTCAGAGATATATTGGGGATGGTGAGTAGAGATAATAGAAATTGTATTTGAAATTTTCTCATATACTTGCTATGCGTCAGTTCATGACATTGTGAAAGTTTTTCATTTGCAACTGAATAATTGAAAGTCTACTCAGGCGTGCATAATTGCCATTAGGTATATTGTTACTCATGTTTTTTAGTTCTAAATGTTAAAGATAGTGCTTATTTCATGGGAAGATTTCTAGCATTGTACTATGCTATCATAAACTGTTGCCATGCCCTGCACAAATATTTTTGTGATAACACCCTATCTTTGGACTTAAATTGCAAATTGTGGCCACACTAATACTGGTGCTGTTTAAGGTTCATAACCAATATATGTATTTGTAGAGCAGAATTGTTCCAGTGCTCCCCTACCTTTTAGTGTTCTTGCTTCTATTTGTCAGTTATCATTTCTTTATAGGAATATGTAAAGACTCTCTTGACAAAGCACAAAATTTGCTTCAGATAACTTCTCAAGCCAGGAAGTATAAGTCAATGAAAGTGTCCTTGAACCCCCAAGATACTGCTCAAAAGGAGAGTGAGGACCTTATAGAAGACAGCAATGGACTGATTATCTCAAAGCAACAGAAGAAATTGACCAAACGGTAAATGTATACTGCTGGAAAAAGATTTGTAACAAAGCACAATTTTCCATTATCATTATCTTCACCATTAATTTACTTAAAGTAGGCTATTTAAAAAAAGAATAAAAATGTGCAGCTAATTTAGGCCCTAATATGTGCAATTTACTTGGACAGACAAGAATGTATTTAAAAAATACAATCCATATGTAGAAATATACAGAAGTGTACACAAGCTAAATAAATATAAAACACATAGAAAAAGCTTGCTAAGAAGATACATGTGGCAACACAGTTTGTTTTTATTAGGTCAGAAATCTAGCATTTTGAATGCATATTTTGCTTAGCCAGCAGTTGCATTTATTACAATGTGAAGACCAAGCATGTTTTTTAGAAAACTCTATGTGTAGTTTATAGTTTAATTTCGTGGGGGGTGGAGTCCCCATAGTGTATTTGCAAGATAAGCTATGGTCTTGACCCCCAAGGGAATTAGTTCTAACGTTAGGAAGATTTTGTGCAGCTTTTCTAATTCTTTTGGCATTTTCTTCATTTTTCTTGCTCCTTTGCCCCCAAGAGGAAACCCATGCTAACCCATGCTCTATTTTTTGTATTCTGGCCAGGTTGATAAATGTTTGAGTTTCCTTACTCTTTATTTCATAATCTCCATGTTATAGGAGTAAAGTTGGACTTGGAAGTGGTCAGAAAAAGTCGAAGCCGTTTGAGAAGTTTGTCCTTGAACAAAGATCATATCTTAAAACGAAGCACGGATTTTGTGAAACAGGAACAAAACGAATCTTGCTTTACTCAAATAATTTCCTACATAAACGATTGAAAACCGATCCAGAGGTAACAATCACGTGAATTTGTCATCTGTTTTTCTTTCTCAAATAGCTAGCAATATGCTGCTTCAATCTGAATATTATGTCTTAACTAGTGTAGATATGTCCGTCTTGCTAGAGTATTTGTTAGTCTACTTCACGAGTATAATTATCTGTGTTTGTTTTAGCAACAATGCCGTGTGGTAAGACAGAAAGGAAAGATTGCCCTTGGAAAGTTGATTTCAATCGAAGATTTACCCACGAAGCAGTGCTGTATTGACAACTGTGTCAGGGTGAGTGAGATATTATAACTTTTTATCGATGTGGGGTTTTTGGTGTGCATATACATTCCTTTCACTTTCAGACGGGGGAATATCAGATATACTTATAGAAAAGACGCCGTAGTGAAAGCAGTGTAGAAACCTTAAGGAGACTCTGTTGAGAGTGATCTGAATGAGCAGATAAAATAATCGTTTGTGTGACTAACTCTTTTGTATTTATTTTACGACAGACACTTTTAATAACACCATATGTTTCGTTCATGTATCTGTTGACAAAGTCAAATTCCTGTTTGTTGCCTTCATCAATCTCCTATGCTTTGTTTCTGAATGTTTAGCACCAAATACCAATCAGTAAATTCTATTACCTTAGATGGCACTTACACACCAGAGATTGTTGGAGGAATGGAGAGAGAAATCAAAGCGAGGGCAAGCAGAAGCTCGGCGAGTCATTGCTGAAATGCTCACCCCATCAGGAGGCAGTCGTACCAATTGCTACAAGTTCATCTCCTGGGTGACAGGTCGAAGTTTGACAACGATCGGCAAGGTAAACGAGCAAATGAAGAAAACTGGTTAGTATGCCATTTGCTTTCTGACGACATAGTAGGATTACCTTTTTGGTTATGCGGCAGCATTTGACTCATTTGAAATTTTTTCAAGAGGCAACTTTCTTTTTAGTGCTCCATATCAATTGATTTCACCATTGCACTTTTGGCCAGGAACCTCCTCCTCTTAGAACAGGGCCTCATATAAATGTTGGTCTCTCACACTTTTTGGTGGTGTAAATTACGACTATGGGTCTACATTTGACAAGGGTAGTAAGTAGGGCATATCCATTTATTGAAAGTAGGTCATCTGAATTAGCACATATATATGCATCCATGATATATACTGCAGTTTGTTGACTTTTAGATAACATATATACGTGGTTTATTACTTTGCTTTTTGTATAATTTGTTAGTTTTTATTTCTGCCATGCCCATCGCGGCAGATCCCGAGGAAAGGTCACACCCATTTTGTATCAAAATGAGCATACATCTGTAAAAGCGTCATATTTTACGCTCTGGCTTAGAAGGAGTATAATCTTTAGAATTTGGAGGAAAAGACGAGTTTCCTTTGATTGCACAATTAAGGTTGTGGCTTTTAGAAATTTCATTTTATCTTAACCTTTCAAAAGCTGATCTATTTGGGATTTCAAAATGGAAGAGCTCCTTTTTACGTATTTTTATTAGGTGTAGGAAAAGTTATTATACAATTGACTTCTCTATGGATCCAGAATCCTCTATATGATTATATTCATGTTTTACTGATGCAAAATTTCTGTTTTTTGTCTCATAAAGGTGGTAACAGAGAGCCTCCTGAGCATGGCCTAAAAAGTTATTGGAAAAAGCACCCGAAGCCAAAGAAAGAGAAAACTGAAGCGAAGCCAACTGCAAAAAGCACGGCGAATGTATTCAGCCATGAATCAGCTACTCCGGTCATCCCCGCTTTTATCCAACCATTTGGCATACTGCAAGCCGCAGTAAACTCCTCTGGATTGACTGCAGTTATTCAAAACCAGCAACAGCAACAACCGCACCCATTGCAGCAACAGCAGCAACAATCTCAGCTTAGCCAATCTGGAAGTAGCTCAATAATTGCGATGCAGCCAAGCTTAGTATTGCAAACAGTACAGGGAGGCACACACGCGATACCAGTCAATCCAATTCAGCAGATACATCTTCTCCAACTATTACAGCAGCAACAACAGCAAAGTTCGCATATTGCTGTTGCGGTGAATCCAGCGACGAATATCACAAGACAGGTATTTAATTCTATTTGTCAGCTCTTTCCCTGATTCACATGTTAGATTATGTTTTACTTCGAGCTTTTTTAATGAGCGCGAATTCCTCTCATATGAGGCTTGCTGTCTACATGGGATGAATATGCGAGTATAACCCAATTCTTTGGCCAGATTTATTAATTGTTTGTAGCAAAATTCCTTGTAAAGGATCAATTCGTGCTTTCCACTATTCACCTGTCTTCATTTGTCTTTCATGTGTAACACTTTGCAGTTAGAATTGTTGTGAAGTTGCCCCTTAACTGTAATTTTGCCTTAGAAAGTATCGTGTTAATGACGAATCATGCTTTTTTCTGTGCCTGCCAATTTTGAAATACTTCCAGTGTCCGAGCTTCGAAACCAGTCCATAGCATCATGAAAACAGCTATTATTTGTGCTAAAACGGCAAGACGTTGAGACTGTCTCTTGTAGCTGCACTTTGCGTCAAAACTGCATATACATAGTATAAATGTTTGGCCTACGCATTTGAAGGAGCTATTGTGGCTTTTTCTAACTGCATTTTCGGACATGGCTAGACCATTGGTACTCTACTAACATCTATCCCTATGCCTCATCTTATCAATCTCTTGAAATAATGGGCGTGCAGTTGCAAATGAACTACTTTGTGTTGTTTTCTATACTTTTTCAGCAATTTGCATCTGCCCCTACTATGGTAACAAACAGTGGGCAACACAGCACATTTGTTATTGCTCCTGCCACGCCACACATTATCGGCTCGGTTAATGACGCTGCGGCATCGCCGTTACTGGCCGCAAATCTGCAACAAAGTACATCGCCAACAAGTACATCCCAGCAAAGCATACAACCTCAAACACAGTACGTTCATATCGCTCCTGTCGCTGCTGGGACTCAGGGTCATTTGCTCCTCCAAAGCAGCTTACCAGGGTACGTCAATCTTACCCCACAGCTACAGGCTGGTGTTCTACCATCATCTGGTAACTTTAGTATACCACCGACCATGAACATAAACATTACCTCATCAGGCAATATAAACGTCGCATCAACTCTGGCGTCAACTGGTACTCTGAATATACCATCCTCTGGTAATATGAATCAGATTTCTTCCAGCAATCTATCGCTATTAACACCGATGACGTCTTCCGCAGGGGCCGACCAATTTATATCAAATGAGAACACTATGACACTGTACTCCGCTGGGAATGTTAGTCAATTGCTTGGGGCACAGCCAGTTCAATTAGTGTCACAAACCACAAGTACAAGTATACAGAGAAATTCTGGACCATTTGAGGCTTCATTTATAACAAGTGGGTGATCCATAATACGATTCATTGTAGTTTTCTGCGGATATTTTGATTTATTAAGGACAACTGGGCATACTGCTCTTCAGAACCATCGAGACAGGGGAAGGATGGGGCAAATTGCTCCAAGCCCCGGATATTGGAGTGGCCCCAAATAATCGTGAAATGCTTATTTGATGATTACAATAGCTTTCAAACATCATAATAACATCATGTTGGGGCCACATTTCTTTCATTTGCCCTTAGCTTCACAATGGCTCTCGGTGGCGCTGCTAATCCTAGTAGTCTGTTTGCCGCCACTGGGCATTTCTGCTACATTTTCTTCTTAGTTCATTATCAACATTTGTGCATTATGTAGGACATTGCATGCATCTGTGTCAACTGGACTGATTTACAGAGTTTTGGCTTGAAGCACAGATTTTCATCATTTCCATATCGGGTCTAGTTACCGCAGATTTTTTGCGATAGATCATTTTTTGCGCAAATTTCTCGGGAGTTTTTCTCAAAAATTTTGACTCAATATGATCGTGTAACTGATCAATAGACACTTTTGACCCTTCGTCGATTATTTTTATTGTATATTGAATGAAGAGAGTTTAGTTTTGCTATCATCGGATGAATAGTGCACTAGGTAAATACTCTTGGATGTTTAGTTAGAGATGGAACAATTGCAGGGCTTGGGGTTGGTTCCGACCCCCCCTCAATCGATTAGGATTTTTTATATCGAACTCTATTGATTTTGGTGTACTTAAGACTTATTTAAAAGTCACTCTGGTCGCGACTTAAGCAGTGATTTGTCCAGAATTTCTCCATGACAAAATGGTAGGCAGTAGTTGAAAAATTCCAGCAAAATTCTTCATTTTGGAAAGCATTTTTTGGATCGGGCCTATTTGAGATTAGTCATGATTTGTCTTCATTTGCTTCAGATTGATACAAGATAAAACCTTAGAACATACAAGTTAATTACTTGCAGTTAGAAGATATGTTAAGCCATCATTATGCCGCTTACTTAACTACCAGAGTGAGTATAGTTTTAGCAGACTTTTGACCCACGTGCAGTAGAACCCCGCCTTTTGTTACATTTGTAGAACCGACTTGATTCTCTGTGGTATTAGGACCACTTGTATTAGGTAACCGAGAGTTAGGGCATATATTGTTGCTTAGCAAATTAAGTTATGTATGAGAGGCACAGAAATGTAGAGAACCGGTTTGAGGCTCTTAGGAAATAGTTTTTTGGGGCCTTTCATGCTTAAAGTTTTACCTGCCCTTCAAATTTTTTGAGAGGCCCCGTTTGGGGCTTCAAAGACTTAGGGCGGTTAAGAGTTGCACTAGCCCAAACCTATATCGGTTGCACCAATGGATTAGCATAAAAAATAGAAGACCGATTGACCTTTCTCACATTTGAAAACAAAGCCCTACTTTGGTGAATGGAGTAGGGAAGCGCTATTTGTCAGAAGTCTAAGATGTCAACCCCCTTATTCCCTCTTCTCTTCGATTTAGCATTCCTTTGTTAGTTTATGCTATGTTTTAATTATTCTATTTAAGTATGAAAAAAGTGCAGGAATAATATATTACAGATTAGTGATGTATTGCATATATTAGTCGAGAAAAACTGATAATGTATAATATTAGTGAGCAGCAGTACTTTTCCAAGCGGCTTCTACTTTATCTTTATCTTATGTTTTCTAGAATATGTGTATGATGAATATTCCTGGGCTGCTAATAATAATCCTATTAGCGACACCCAGCAGCCCCTGTTTGTTAATGATGCTCCAAGTGTAACATAATTTGAACTCTCAGAGAGAAGAGGACTTGTTAGAGCTACAATGCCTCTTATGAAATCTTCTGTTGTCGGTATCAACGCTGGGTAATTTATAGTGTCTGATTCTGTTACTAATAAATTTACTTTTCATTAATTTTGCGTAAGAGACATAGGCTTCCAAGTAAAGATAGTGGTCCCGTGCTCTGGTGGAATCAATTTCATGTACATATTTTTTTGTGAGAGAGAGCCTAATTCAAGGCTGAGTTCTAAAGCTCTATATTTTTTTACTTCTTTTGACCACTTTGTATAGGGTTGTCAGGAGATCTGGAAAACATAGAAAACTCCGGAAAATGATTCAATTAAATTTGAAGTCAGGACAAACCTGGAAAACCTTAGAAAGTCTGGGAATTTTTTTCTTGCCCAATAAGTTTTTCACACTCTCACTCTTTTTCCTTTTGCATTGTCATTAGATATGCCAAATCATTTCCTTGGCCGATCAGTAACTGCTAGGGAAAATGTGAGAAAGACAGGGAATTTTTCATAATTTGATCTAGACCCCCAGAAAGGCCAGGGAGTTTTTCGGAAAGGTGTCCTAAGAACCCTGTTTTTAGTACATCGTAAGTATTAAGTGTTTTGATAGGATACAGTAGACATTGCCAGTGTGGATACAAGTACCACTATGAAATACTTGCCACACTGATAACACATGTTTTGAATGGCATCCTAATTTGCGCTTTTTGCAATGACAAGAACATATTCGAAATTTAAAATTTCCTTAAGGATTTTGTCTTAAGCACGACAAGTACCTTCAATTGTTTGGTCTTATACCTGCTGGCACCCCATATAGCAGTTCTTTGTACGAATAGTTTCGCCAGGTTCATCTCAATGTGTTATTATTAGAAAGAGTATGGATCGTTATCCAAAAATACATTTTGCTACTGTGCTTCAGCTTCTGCTTGTTCTTGATTTGTTCTTAATTTCCCATCAGTTTTTAAGGATCGTCTTCTTTTAAAGTTGTTCTTTAAAAAGAAATTTGTAGCCTCTGAATTGAGGAATAAATGCAAAAATGCAGTGAAACGCCCACATAAGGTCATAATGAATTTTATGGGAATTCTAATGTTTCATAAAACATACTTATCAGAGCATTAAAGGCAATGGTTTTCTTACAATGCAGCTTGCGATTTTTGCCATTAACATCGAAGTGTTCTATGCCAATTCCTGTTGTCCGATATACGCTCTATTTTCAACCAGGTACTTAAAGTTCTTCGTAACTGCTTTCGATTGGTTGGCTCATCCGGATAACGTACCGATAAGAATATAATATTGAGTCTAGAGCCCTTTTTACCCAACCTCTTATGCCTAGCCAGTATCCATGACAATTATAAGCCACTAGCTTGTACTTATCGCCAGTGGTCCTCTAACTACAGAATAAATGACAGTTGATATACATCCCAAAAACTAAAAGGTACCATTGCAAACTGAAGAGTCCAGGGTGACAATACAAAGTAATTGACTTTTCCCTATATGTAACTTAGTTCATAGTTCACAAGTTCCATACTTTTTTACCTCTTCGGCCACATTGAAGTACTAAAAGCTCCTTTTGCTCGACAAAGGCTAGAAAAATTGCTGTCTAGCAGAATGTGGGGGCCAAATCCCCCGAGCTTCCCCATGGCAACAGCATGCTTGTAAAAGATACATAGCGAAGCAAAGACTTGTCAGAGACGGACGGTAGTTAACGGATTTGTCATAAATAGAAGCTATACCACGAAGCAGAGATTTATTCTGTTCCTTTAAATCACAATTTTGCTTGACTTGAAAGTTAAATGGAAAATAGCTCGATGTACAATTGGACAGCAGAGTCATGTAGCGAAAAGAAGTGGAGAAACGAACAGCTGCAATGCTTCTCCCAAAAATCAGATGATAGCAATTATGATGCACAGTTGAGTAGGCGTATTAGCTGACATAGTCACTAACATCGTTTTAATTGGGCCATCAAACAAAGTAACAGCCAATTTGCACTAGCTCCATTTATGTTATACGCTTGCTTATGAGAAACCTAGCACTGACAGTCTAAAATTCAAGAAACTTTTAGAACTACAAGGAAAGAGTTAAGGAAACTTTAAAAGTCTGTACCATCTCTCATAGTTTTTAAACCCAATAAGCCTTATGGGTACTACAAAAGGCAATGTATTTTACGTCTTGTTTTCGTTTTCACTGCAATTTTTTCTGTAAAATAAGAAACTTTTAGAACTAAACTGTGGCCAGAACTTTAGAAACTTACTACTTGGCTTTGAGCCAGGTTTCTTGTAAAAACGTGTAGTCTATGCAATAAACAAGCTGCATGCATGTACGAAGAATGTTCCGTTTCTATATTGTAGATAACATTGGTCTACTTGATTGTCAATTCCGCGCTAAAATGGTGACTTCAAAGGCTACTTGCTCTGTTGTAAGTGTCACCAATGGCACGGCTATGGGGAACCAGGCACCTCCCACGGATACACTCTGCATTCTGTATTACAATGCACAGCCATTTGATTGGATATCGATAACTACTTCCGCTAGTTCTTTTGAAGTTTTGATTGGTATTTGCGTGTTCGAATTCGATGACGTTTCCCTGATCTAGCTACTGATTGGCCTAAAAAGAAGGCTGTCCCACTTTGTGAATCATGGGTTTCCTTTGATATGGCACGTAATTATCATATGCCTTTTCGACTCACTTGTGCCCCGCATCAACAAATTTCAGATATCATTCTTTTAATGGAAAGTGCGGAGGCGTAGGATCAATCGGCTAGGACTATGTTTTATAGGAACCTAAATCATCTCCTGTCGCGGAGAGTTCATATTTAAGCTTTGGATACTAGACGCTGAAAATTTTTTTTGCATGTCAATGATGTTAGCACAGTGGTTCTTTGTCGTTATTAGAAAGTAGCAAAAGCCATCGAAACATGGAATTGATGGAAAACTTCTCAAGAAAAGGCACTTTTGATGAAGGGTGGCCTACAGCTCCGCCTCCAAGCCCGAGCCTTGGAGGCAAACGAAGACATATTAGCGAAGTTTCTATAACCAGTTTACTTGACCAATGTTGCGAAGAACTCATGGATAAGGTTGATAGAATGGATATTGATGACACTTTATGTGATAATTCTTGTTTTACTACCAGACTGCCAATAAAAAGAATTAAAACCGACCTTGCAATGCCAAAGCTTTATCCGAAATTTTCGAGACTCTCAAAGGATATGCAATATGGGCCTAGGATGATGCCATCTTCCAATTGTGGTGGGGAAGTAATTTTCGCTCCACATGCGAATCTAAGTAATCACTCGATTGGAAGCAAAGCTTGAACACTGATGGCAATTTTGTAGCAAAGAACACAGGTATTTTTGGTCTGGTTTGTGGGATTTTGCATGATTGTTCAATGTCGGGCAATATGATTGCGAATCCAAACTTCGCTGATAATGTAGAGTGAGAGAGGAGTGCATAGTCTACTGCAGTGCAAGAAGAAAGCAAATAGTTAGCAACTCTGTATGGAAATGCTCGGTTTTAGAGGACATATACCAGGAATGTGGGAAAATGCCTTCGCCTGTCTTCAGTCAGTTTGCAATCAAATGTTCAAGAGTTTGGAGTTCAAATAGCGAGCCTGCTGCTGTTAGTAATAGGAACACGTTCTTTAGATCAAACTGTGAAAGTGCAGACTATGCGTTCTACGTATGTTGTAGCTAGCCATTCTTAGATACAGACGTTATGTCGGACATTGTGCATTTCTTGTCACAGTTGAGAATAGGATCTTGACTGGAAAGGGCACGGTACTGACTTTAATGCGATTGTTGCATTTCGTAAGTATACGCGTATGCTGTCAAAGGAAAGCCCGGTAGTTACAGGGGTCATTTTGACCATGGTTCTTTTTTTGAACTATTGTTAGATCAGCTGACGTGCAAAAGACTCATGTACACAATAGTATAAGAGGGTTTGCGGTTCAAACAGCATCTATTCTTTGACAGTTGCACGTCAATTCTAATTCTGACGCTGTATCGTGTATCATAGGCGAATGTGTTGTAAACATGATCTCTGAAGACTACTTATACATGGACACATTCTCCGTGTGATGTTGAATTTAAATACTTTTTAATGCTAAGATTCTTAGCTCCTATTTTATCCTAAATTTCTTTAGTGCGTATGTATATGTGTGCATAGTATAGTTTTATCATTATCAGGTTATCTTCTTAGTCATCTTTATTATGGATGGTTCATGCTGTGTGTGCCATCCTATATTCCAAGCTATTTGTGAAATATCTTGTGCTCAAATCTGATTTGCAGTTTGTTACAAAGCAATGGATACTTCAATTGCTTAAATCTCCATATGATATCTTGTTGAAAATTTTTCATAGAGCTTTATTCATATTGTTTTCACTTGTGTGAGTGACAACTTTGAATTATACATATATCCCAATCTAATTATGCAGTTTTGTTAAGGGTCTTCAAAAGTTTTGTATTGTTGGCACAATGTTAAATATTGTAGCTCAGTACTAAAGTAGAGTTTGGTAGGTTGCTATTCCCTGTCACATTAGTCTGTGGTGATAGGATATATATATATATATATATATATATATATATATATATATATATATATATATATATATATATATATATATATATATATATATATATATATATATATATATATATATACAATGAACTCCTAGTTTTATGGTTTCTGTAGCATCCATGCAGAATGGAGCTACATCTGTGAATATTTTGAACATAAGTAATTTATGTACAAGTTCCCACAGTGTTGTCATTCATTTAGCATTGCATAGCTCTTTGTAGATATAATTCTGTATGAATATTGAGTTGATTACTGAAATTGGCCTACATGTGTTAAAAGATAAATATATTTTAGATTTCTGTCTAGTGTACATCATTGTCCTTGAGCATCTGTAACACTAAAAGCCACTTTGATCTCTGTTTGTGTCCTGTTTTCTGGCAGAAATATAACTTTATGTTTATTTATATATATATATATATATATATATATATATATATATATATATATATATATATATATATATATATATATATATATATATATATATATATATATATATATATATCATATTAATTCGGCTAAGGCTGACATAGGTAAATACTAAACATCGTGAGTTCGAATCCGCACTGGGGCCAAAATAAATTTTCCAATTGTGGTAGCCCACTCATGACTTAGTATATATATATATATATATATATATATATATATATATATATATATATATATATATATATATATATATATATATATATATATATATATATATATATATATATATATATATATATATATATATATATATATATATATCCTTGCATAATTAAATGTAGGTATATTGTACATGCACATATGCATAATGCATACATACCAGTGTTGCAGTCATGGAGTGGCTCAGGGGTGCTGCCCCCTTTCTAAATGTATAAGCTTGTGGGGATGCACATCTTCCCTTTGACTTTCAAGTGTTTCTGTAAAACTGAATTGCATATTCAGCAGAGTTGAGTACAAAGTTGATGGATTATGGCAAAATGAAGTCATTAGATTACAGGTACACAATTCAAAGGACTATGGTCTCAAAATGTTCCAAATAGAGAATTTTGCTTTTGAGTTCTGTTTTTGCAGTTTGAGCTCCCACCCCACCACACCCCTTGTTAATAATCTAGAACCAATACTAGTTATACATAAATGCATGTGTACTTTAGTTTACACGCTTTTATTTTATAAGGAACCACTTTATAAGGAACCTACATGTAGAAGGCCGAAATATTTAAAGAACTTATACTACTAAAGGAAAATTCCCTAAGGAACTGTTCATTTTCAAATTCCGAGTGCTGTACTCAGATGCAAGTGAAGATTACATTACATTGGATGATATCAATGGAATAGACATGATACTTCTTGATTGAAATTATGCTTTTGCATATATAAAACTTATTTCCTGTCGCAGTTGTGCTTTTGTGGTTGAGTTCTAGCCTTAATTAAAGGTAAAATTCAGAATTTCAATGCTTTTCTAGTGTCTGTGCCATTTTGTTGTACTCTATGTGCAGTGAAAATTAAGGAACTTTTAGTACTAGAATTTGATAAAAAGAGGTCCGAAAATAAGGAACTTTTAGAACTAGGCCTTTGGCTAGGTTTCTTATAAAAAAAGCGTGTATTTCGCGACTTTGGTCATGACTCACTGCGCGTCATGTTACATGCCAATCTTTTGTGTTGATACTCCTAGTCCTCCCCTTCCCTGACGTCATGCTTAAAGGATGTGGGGTTAATATAGCTTGCTTGATACTGTGATGATGTAAAGCAAAGCCAATCCTATTACCTTCTCTACACGATATATAGGACAGTCTATTTGTGTTGACACGCGTTGAAAGACTGCACCCACGCTAGCGCAGGGTCGCTAAAAATAAATATATTATGACTCTACTTATCACCAATAGTAGCAATCATCATTACAAAATTGCTCAATAAGGCAATAGCGTTGATCCCCATAACAGTATCCGCTAACAGTATTTTAAACAGCGATGTGCCTAGAAAATTTGTTTCTGGAAAGTGACCAAATACACGGTTTTTTATATGAAAACTACTTTTTTGTCTGAGCCTCAATTTTCTTACATTTTACCAAAAATGAGGCTGAGGTTTCTTGACATTTTCTTAACTTCTATTGAAGTAAATTGGCTAAAAGAGTCTACCATTATTTGTTATAAAAAGTTTGATCTTTGTTAACCAAGATTATCAATGAAAAGTGTTTGCAAAGGAGCTTGCAAACAATGACCTAATATTGATTTCTGGCATGTAAGAAAGGTGAACTCTGCAACTTGAGCCTCGTGATTTTTTTAACATTTTTGCCATTTGAGTCTCATTTTCTTAGAAGTATTTTTCTTATAAAAAAGGTGTATTTCATTTTTGACCAACATTACTTTCCAGCACACAAGGAACAATAATGACAGTTGCTAGTAACAGCAAGTTATTTACATTATCATAAAAAAAGAGTTGACTATGACCAAACATAGCCAACAGAATAAATAAATTGCATTTTGAAATTTGGTCAAACCCCCACTCACACTAGATGTTCTACTACATGACTAACTTTCAACAAAATTCCATAGGCATTGAGGACGTTACGCGCCACCCCGCCCCCTCTACGCAGGAGGTTTTGTTAACAAATCGCGTTTGTCCACCACACAGTGAGGTACTTTTAAAGATGGCAGCTCAAAGTGGAAAAGCCTCAAAGAATAAAAGTGGATTTCTTGATAAGGTAATTGTATTTTATATCATTTCTTGCTATGAATGAAGTAGCAAGGGGTATTTTATTCCTTCTGGCAATGTTTCTTTTGCTGAATAAACTTTACCATTTGTCTAACCAGAAGACAACTCGACGACAATAGCAGTGGTGTAGGCTCTTATCATTTGCTAATTTTTTTGTCAGATTCTCGATAAAGATAAACCAAGAACTGTGGATAAATGGGATGGAAATGCTATCAAGAATGCACTAGATGATGTTTTGCGAAAGGTTTGTTTACATTGGCATGCTTTATATGCCAACACATCCTATTCCTTTTCTGGAAGCTTTGAACAAATATAAGTGCTTTTTCCAATACACAGTCTGCAGAGTTTGGCTATTGCTCACTTGAGCTTTTTCTCTCAAATGGCAATACACAGGCGAAAATGGACGTGGTGGAGTTTTGAAAGGCGTGTTAGGGCTTGGTGTAATTGTTTAGCTTAATGGCAAATATTTCCAGTTATCACAATGATAATAATGAAGTGTGGATTGCTTTGACGTGAGTGCTGTTCAATACAAAATGTTTTAAAGTGAAAAAACAGCGGAAACTGGTGTTTACTTCGTATGTAAAAAAGTAAAGTATACAGTAAAAGTGCACAAGTAACAAAAGATACTCTTGAGCATAACAAGCAACACTATGGTTTAGAGCCAGAGAGGATAACCCATACCCAAGCTGCTGTAATATGTTTCATACCCTGAAATTATGCAGGATCATATATTCTTATAAAATTGTATAATACAATGAATTTTGTTTGATTTACAAATTATTTTTCATCAATTGTTCATATGAATTGACTTTATTTGACTTAATTATGCAAATGAATTTCTTTTCTTCTGATATCTACAGAGGCATGCCAGATTATATCACATAACATTGTTTAATTGGCCTCATTATTCTTTTATTTTCTACAGTACTTTACTGACACATTAGGATATCAAGAGAAGCACACTTACATTGACATCAGGTTGGCTTTGAGTGGCATTGGGTGTGCTGTTGCATTGTCCGCATTAGCATATGATTACTTGCACCCATACCCTGCATCTAAACTTGTTGTCCTGACCTGTGTGATAACGTATTCTTTTCTGACTTTGTGTTTGCATAATATTATTTCATGTGATGATAAAGAATATTTTATTGAACTGTATCTAGGTGTAATTCCAGTGTATTCCAATGTAACTGCCTGTAGAGAACCCATCTAGAAATATCAGATTGTATAGTTGAAAAAGTATAACAGTTTAGACCTATTTGCTTTTCTAGTAAATTCAATAGAGTTTTTCTTATGTACTGATTTGCTCCAAGTGTGGCAATGCTTAAATAACGGCCAAGCTCAGGATATGTGCATTTACAGTCCTTGCTCTCAGCCCTTGTTTTTTGTTTTGTGATCATAGGCTACATCATATTTAGAAGTCTTAAATTGTTGAGTTTTCCTTTATAATTTGCAAAGATATTTTACACTGATGACAATTTTGACAATATTTACTGCAATGGTCGAAAGGAATTATATCTTAGTAGCATTAGAAAAAGATAAAGCTGGATTGGTAAGACTTTTATCTGCACTACCTTATTCTATGTATGCTTTTTTAATAATCTCAAGAATAAGAGTGATTGTATATAGCATTAAGTAAACATTTATTTTGAAGTATTGCAGTTCCTTATCTAATTTCTTGCAGGTATTTTATTCAGATGTTTTTGCTAAGGCTTGTTGTATTTTACTAAATGAATCTTCATCTCAAATTTGATTTTTATATTTTGTGCTTTATCTTCCACTTTCTGCCAATGTTTGTATTATAGTATCATACATCATGACACTTTTAGGACATAAATGTTTCTTGACCTCTTTAAATCAAGACCAAAGGTGGAGGTGTATCAGAACCTGGGAACCTAGTTCCTAGAATTGTTTTAGCATTGTTTTAGAATTGTCAAATATTTGTAATAGGCTTCACATTGAAGTGTTTACATAAATATGACATTCCAATAGCAAGATTCAAGTTAGCCAAGGAGAAATGTCATGTCATTGACAATCTTGACTTGACATTATATGATACATTAGTGGCATAACAGTTAGTCTCTAAGTAAATAGGATAATAGATAAACACATGCATACAAAAATTGTGTCATTCCATTCCCTTATGCCTTTCACAGAAGATTTGAGCTTGATACTTAGGTTCCTGGAATGGAAACAATTTTTCACCTCTGCACTGATGAAGACTGTTCTACTTTTGAATAAATAGGTTAATATAGCCTTTAACAAAGACATTTATTTTAGGACCCTGATAATACATGGAAAGTTGCCACATCACTTCAAAGATTTGATCACATGTTCAACTTGACAATTGAACTTGAAGATGGAAAAGAAAAGAGGTCCTATCAAGAGAACTTGACACAGTAAGTACCACCTTATCAGATATTCAATTTAGCAGCCTAAATGAAATTATTGAGCCTGGTTATCTGCCTGGGTATTAAAGAAACGCCCTTTGTAAACATAAAGATGCTCCCCATTTGTAGATAGAAGCGACCGATAAAATTAATGATGTTTGTGAGAGAATCAGTGTTAGTTTTCATGACATGTTTGGACGAATCAAACTTACTACGTATTCAAAAAGTTGGTGGCATTCAGCACCCAAACTCCCTCATAGCGCCACCACTTCATGGATGTCATATGGATAATTATGCCAGGAGAGGTACATCTCTGCTTTAGAATTAGGAGTACGTTCGACTAAAATCAGATTGATAGCCATATTTACCGAGGACTAGAGTAGCGTGCCCTCCATATGAACAATAGTCCACAGGCAGAAACCGTAAGAAAATTAGTGATTTACTGACAGGACCCCCTTTAAATGTTGCTACTTGTTTAGATATTCAGATATTCAGACCTTTGAATCACGAACAAATTTACGCTCGTTTACAAGGATCAGTAATTACACCTGGGGGTAGATAATATCTTATGATGACATACGAGGACCCACCATGGTTAGGTCCGACGCAACAGAAAAATTCTGGCTGAAAACCATTTCCCAGACTAAACTTTGACAGATAAAATTTACCGACTAAGTAGTTAAATATGTAGGTATGCCGACAAAGTTCTAAATCATCTAGATGTATCTACCAGGCTTCAGAATTAAGGGGGTGTCGCAAGCTACACCCCTAATGCTGAGGTATATAATTTAGTTTATCATGATTCCTTGAATAGTTATATCCAGTGCTCAATCTTTTCAGCAAACATTTCCAGCAATTTACAACCAAGAAACGATAGGAAAATAGCTATGAAGCCATACCAGTTTTATGTATTTCTGTCAGATCAGGCTGCAGAATTTCACTTTGTTATGAGTTAAAAAGGCTATTCTGAGCATCGAAAAATACAATCTCAGCGAATAATTGGGGCATTCCCCCTGCCGCCTACTGTCTACGGGCCTGTATGCTGCCTATGTCTACCTCTGAATACTATGTTCAGTACCTTTTGAGCTTTCTAATTTTCCAATTTTAGATCAGTATCTAACTGGTTTGATGAAGAAGGCCTTTTGTTGGCTGAAAAATTTGAATCTGACATCAAAGATCTTAAACACAGAATGAATAAAAAAGACCAATAATAGATGAAAACACTTTCGAGCGTTCTTTGTTTTGAAAGATTCGAGGAGTTGACAACTTCACTTACTCTTGTTTGAATACTGTTAGCTAGATAATAACAGATTAAAAATTTTACTCTAATCTTCAACCTTGATTGTATCACTCTGTATGCGAACCAAGTAAAATGTAGAGGATAAAGTCAGGAAACCTATCAGTATATCCCTGTTCTCCGCTGACAAACCTTATTTGGAGTGCGAAGCCAAAGTGTTTGATACCTTACCCTAGAAGGCATTGTTTTTATTAATTGAAAACTTTCAGAACTTGATCTTTACGCTTGCAACATCAGCAAATTCCATTTTATGTCTTATTTGCGGCGATCCTAACAACGTCAAGAAAGAAGTGTGATCCACCACAAATTTGCAGCGCATTTTACGCCGCCTTTCTTAATGTCAGGAGAATCGAAAAGTTCTCAGGCATCTGTTTGCGTATTTAAGACATTTTTTGAGATTACTTATCATCAATTGCAAGAACTTTTGGGTCTTCGTTATATATCTACGTGACTTCGTTTTTAGTGTGATCTTCATAATATGTTTTAGCTCATGTTTGCTGTCGTTCCAATATTGTGCTAAAATTTTCCTCACTTTCCTGTTCAGCTTCTGTTTCATCTATCCCTTCAAAGTTGAACATTTCTTTCATCTTATACTTCGCTGTTTATTCAGTTTGTTCATTTTGGTCATTTTGCAGTTCACTTTGATCATTTTGCTCATATCTGATATTGTATTAGCATTGCTTGGATAAACTTTCCCTCGCTGATTGCTTTTAACCGCAATAGGGAATAGGCGACTATAGCTGTAGCTTTTTGGGCGAATTCCAGAAAAAGTAGTTTATCCCTTTATTCTAGGGGTAGGCGAGAAAATTTTCCCTAAGCAAATTACCCACAAATGACACTTTGCTTAAGCAAATTTCTCTCGTATGCGGAGGGGAGGTCTTTGCATAAGTAATTTGTTATTCCTGACCAGAAATACGATTTGTAAAAGTGGCCAGTGTATAAGGGACCGATAGAATACCTTTATTGTCTGCATATACAGGGCAATATCGAGCACTGTTTATTTGAAATTTGTCGAAGGAAAGTTTTAAGAGTCAAACCCTTTTTAGTGCTAGATAATGCCTATAGTAAATAGAGAGTTCTCTTTTTGCACTTAAGACAGAATTTTAGTCCTTGCTGATATCAAGGATTCTCGTATTAGGGTTTTCTCTGGTGCATTTTCTGCCAGTGCATTCTCCTTGTCTTGTAAAAGTCTACCGCCGAACCACAATACTATTTCACTGAATGGAGTAGCGATTCACGGCCTAGAAGCAGACGCTTGGCGCTATATCACCCCACAGATCCCAGTAAATATAGCGTACACACCTTTAGTGCCTGCTTCAGTATTACCCACTACACAATCTAAAGACTTCAGATTAATACATACACTCAGATAAACATCCTACAAACCTTAGCCCATCATTACGCATTTCTTAGCAGCACACCCCGGTTATAACGTACTACAATGTACGGGTTGATTCGGTACGTTACATCCGAAGTACGCTATAACTGGGCTACATGACCACAGATCAGACTCATACTGGAATGACCCTAAACTGTAGCCAGTTATATGCCTTTGACTCACTGCTACCGTTTCTTCACCCTGACAGCCCAAGGCTATAGCCTTACATTTTGGCCAAAAATGGCTCACTTTCATCACTTTTCAATGTTCAATCAAAATCAATCAATTTCAAATTTGGTCATTTTTGAGCAAAATACCAAGGCTATAGCCTTACTTTTTGGCCAAAACTGGCTCATTTTCATCACTTTTCAATGTTCAATCAAAATCAATCAATTTCAAATTTGGTCATTTTTGAGCAAAATACCAAGGCTATAGCCTTACTTTTTGGCCAAAAATGGCTCATTTTCATCACTTTTCAATGTTCAATCAAAATCAATCAATTTCAAATTTGGTCATTTTTGAGCAAAATACCAAGGCTATAGCCTTACTTTTTGGCCAAAAATGGCTCATTTTCATCACTTTTCAATGTTCAATCAAAATCAATCAATTTCAAATTTGGTCATTTTTGAGCAAACTACCAAGGCTATAGCCTTACTTTTTGGCCAACAATGGCTCATTTTCATCACTTTTCAATGTTCAATCAAAATCAATCAATTTCAAATTTGGTCATTTTTGAGCAAAATACCAAGGCTATAGCCTTACTTTTTGGCCAAAAATGGCTCATTTTCATCACTTTTCAATCTGCAATCAAAATCAATCAATTTCAAATTTGGTCATTTTTGAGCAAAATACCAAGGCTATAGCCTTACTTTTTGGCCAAAAATGGCTCATTTTCATCACTTTTCAATGTTCAATCAAAATCAATCAATTTCAAATTTGGT
The DNA here is from genome assembly GCA_964019165.1 of Mastigias papua. Classification (NCBI taxonomy): domain Eukaryota; kingdom Metazoa; phylum Cnidaria; class Scyphozoa; order Rhizostomeae; family Mastigiidae; genus Mastigias; species Mastigias papua. The sequence goes on along the minus strand of OZ025273.1, from coordinate 5,852,675 downwards.
CATTTTTGAGCAAAATGCCAAGGCTATAGCCTTACTTTTTGGCCAAAAATGGCTCATTTTCATCACTTTTCAATGTTCAATCAAAATCAATCAATTTCAAATTTGGTCATTTTTGAGCAAAATACCAAGGCTATAGCCTTACTTTTTGGCCAAAAATGGCTCATTTTCATCACTTTTCAATGTTCAATCAAAATCAATCAATTTCAAATTTGGTCATTTTTGAGCAAAATACCAAGGCTATAGCCTTACTTTTCGGCCAAAAATGGCTCATTTTCATCACTTTTCAATGTTCAATCAAAATCAATCAATTTCAAATTTGGTCATTTTTGAGCAAACTACCAAGGCTATAGCCTTACTTTTTGGCCAACAATGGCTCATTTTCATCACTTTTCAATGTTCAATCAAAATCAATCAATTTCAAATTTGGTCATTTTTGAGCAAAATACCAAGGCTATAGCCTTACTTTTTGGCCAAAAATGGCTCATTTTCATCACTTTTCAATCTGCAATCAAAATCAATCAATTTCAAATTTGGTCATTTTTGAGCAAAATACCAAGGCTATAGCCTTACTTTTTGGCCAAAAATGGCTCATTTTCATCACTTTTCAATGTTCAATCAAAATCAATCAATTTCAAATTTGGTCATTTTTGAGCAAAATGCCAAGGCTATAGCCTTACTTTTTGGCCAAAAATGGCTCATTTTCATCACTTTTCAATGTTCAATCAAAATCAATCAATTTCAAATTTGGTCATTTTTGAGCAAAATACCAAGGCTATAGCCTTACTTTTTGGCCAAAAATGGCTCATTTTCATCACTTTTCAATGTTCAATCAAAATCCATCAATTTCAAATTTGGTCATTTTTGAGCAAAATACCAAGGCTATAGCCTTACTTTTTGGCCAAAAATGGCTCATTTTCATCACTTTTCAATGTTCAATCAAAATCAATCAATTTCAAATTTGGTCATTTTTGAGCAAAATACCAAGGCGATAGCCTTACTTTTTGGCCAAAAATGGCTCATTTTCATCACTTTTTAATGTTCAATCAAAATCAATCAATTTCAAATTTGGTCATTTTTGAGCAAAATACCAAGGCTATAGCCTTACTTTTTGGCCACAAATGGCTCATTTTCATCACTTTTCAATGTTCAATCAAAATCAATCAATTTCAAATTTGGTCATTTTTGAGCAAAATACCAAGGCTATAGCCTTACTGTCTGGCCAAAAATGGCTCATTTTCATCACTTTTCAATGTTCAATCAAAATCAATCAATTTCAAATTTGGTCATTTTTGAGCAAAATACCAAGGCTATAGCCTTACGTTTTGGCCAAAACTGGCTCATTTTCATCACTTTTCAATGCTCAATCAAATTCAATCAATTTCAAATTTGGTCATTTTTGAGCAAAATACCAAGGCTATAGCCTTACTTTTTGGCCAAAAATGGCTCATTTTCATCACTTTTCAATGTTCAATCAAAATCAATCAATTTCAAATTTGGTCATTTTTGAGCAAAATACCAAGGCTATAGCCTTACTTTTTGGCCAAAAATGGCTCATTTTCATCACTTTTCAATGTTCAATCAAAATCAATCAATTTCAAATTTGGTCATTTTTGAGCAAAATACCAAGGCTATAGCCTTACTTTTTGGCCAAAAATGGCTCATTTTCATCACTTTTCAATGTTCAATCAAAATCAATCAATTTCAAATTTGGTCATTTTTGAGCAAAATGCCAAGGCTATAGCCTTACTTTTTGGCCAAAAATGGCTCATTTTCATCACTTTTCAATGTTCAATCAAAATCAATCAATTTCAAATTTGGTCATTTTTGAGCAAAATACCAAGGCTATAGCCTTACTTTTTGGCCAAAAATGGCTCATTTTCATCACTTTTCAATGTTCAATCAAAATCAATCAATTTCAAATTTGGTCTTTGTTGAGCAAAATACCAAGGCTATAGCCTTACTTTTTGGCCAAAAATGGCTCATTTTCATCACTTTTCAATGTTCAATCAAAATCAATCAATTTCAAATTTGGTCATTTTTGAGCAAAATACCAAGGCTATAGCCTTACTTTTTGGCCAAAAATGGCTCATTTTCATCACTTTTCAATGTTCAATCAAAATCAATCAATTTCAAATTTGGTCATTTTTGAGCAAAATGCCAAGGCTATAGCCTTACTTTTTGGCCAAAAATGGCTCATTTTCATCACTTTTCAATGTTCAATCAAAATCAATCAATTTCAAATTTGGTCATTTTTGAGCAAAATACCAAGGCTATAGCCTTACTTTTTGGCCAAAAATGGCTCATTTTCATCACTTTTCAATGTTCAATCAAAATCAATCAATTTCAAATTTGGTCATTTTTGAGCAAAATACCAAGGCTATAGCCTTACTTTTCGGCCAAAAATGGCTCATTTTCATCACTTTTCAATGTTCAATCAAAATCAATCAATTTCAAATTTGGTCATTTTTGAGCAAACTACCAAGGCTATAGCCTTACTTTTTGGCCAACAATGGCTCATTTTCATCACTTTTCAATGTTCAATCAAAATCAATCAATTTCAAATTTGGTCATTTTTGAGCAAAATACCAAGGCTATAGCCTTACTTTTTGGCCAAAAATGGCTCATTTTCATCACTTTTCAATCTGCAATCAAAATCAATCAATTTCAAATTTGGTCATTTTTGAGCAAAATACCAAGGCTATAGCCTTACTTTTTGGCCAAAAATGGCTCATTTTCATCACTTTTCAATGTTCAATCAAAATCAATCAATTTCAAATTTGGTCATTTTTGAGCAAAATGCCAAGGCTATAGCCTTACTTTTTGGCCAAAAATGGCTCATTTTCATCACTTTTCAATGTTCAATCAAAATCAATCAATTTCAAATTTGGTCATTTTTGAGCAAAATACCAAGGCTATAGCCTTACTTTTTGGCCAAAAATGGCTCATTTTCATCACTTTTCAATGTTCAATCAAAATCCATCAATTTCAAATTTGGTCATTTTTGAGCAAAATACCAAGGCTATAGCCTTACTTTTTGGCCAAAAATGGCTCATTTTCATCACTTTTCAATGTTCAATCAAAATCAATCAATTTCAAATTTGGTCATTTTTGAGCAAAATACCAAGGCGATAGCCTTACTTTTTGGCCAAAAATGGCTCATTTTCATCACTTTTCAATGTTCAATCAAAATCAATCAATTTCAAATTTGGTCATTTTTGAGCAAAATACCAAGGCTATAGCCTTACTTTTTGGCCACAAATGGCTCATTTTCATCACTTTTCAATGTTCAATCAAAATCAATCAATTTCAAATTTGGTCATTTTTGAGCAAAATACCAAGGCTATAGCCTTACTGTCTGGCCAAAAATGGCTCATTTTCATCACTTTTCAATGTTCAATCAAAATCAATCAATTTCAAATTTGGTCATTTTTGAGCAAAATACCAAGGCTATAGCCTTACGTTTTGGCCAAAACTGGCTCATTTTCATCACTTTTCAATGCTCAATCAAATTCAATCAATTTCAAATTTGGTCATTTTTGAGCAAAATACCAAGGCTATAGCCTTACTTTTTGGCCAAAAATGGCTCATTTTCATCACTTTTCAATGTTCAATCAAAATCAATCAATTTCAAATTTGGTCATTTTTGAGCAAAATACCAAGGCTATAGCCTTACTTTTTGGCCAAAAATGGCTCATTTTCATCACTTTTCAATGTTCAATCAAAATCAATCAATTTCAAATTTGGTCATTTTTGAGCAAAATACCAAGGCTATAGCCTTACTTTTTGGCCAAAACTGGCTCATTTTCATCACTTTTCAATGTTCAATCAAAATCAATCAATTTCAAATTTGGTCATTTTTGAGCAAAATACCAAGGCTATAGCCTTACTTTTTGGCCAAAAATGGCTCATTTTCATCACTTTTCAATGTTCAATCAAAATCAATCAATTTCAAATTTGGTCATTTTTGAGCAAAATACCAAGGCTATAGCCTTACTGTTTGGCCAAAAATGGCTCATTTTCATCACTTTTCAATGTTCAATCAAAATCAATCAATTTCAAATTTGGTCATTTTTGAGCAAAATACCAAGGCTATAGCCTTACGTTTTGGCCAAAAATGGCTCATTTTCATCACTTTTCAATGTTCAATCAAAATCAATCAATTTCAAATTTGGTCATTTTTGAGCAAAATACCAAGGCTATAGCCTTACTTTTTGGCCAAAAATGGCTCATTTTCATCCCTTTTCAATGTTCAATCAAAATCAATCAATTTCAAATTTGG